>CM029020.1:156007723-156607723 GCA_016801055.1 Panax notoginseng
TTTTGTAACCCTTATTTTCTCAATTCTATTCAATTTGTAAACCATATAGGTTTTTAAATTTTTTTTTAATCGTTCCTCTATTTTCACTCTAGGTTTTATTCTTTAACCTTTAATTTAATAATTCTAGATCTTCTAAATTTTCGGGATGTTACAATTGATGTATGGTAGAAGACGCCACAACAACTATGATCTGTTGTATGATAAGTCCATAATGAATCTCACAGAAAATTATGAACATTTCAGGAGTTCTCAAAGAATCAAAAGGAGAATAACCTCTCAAGTTTTTTATATATCAAAATTGTCTCTCAATTACATCAGTTATGTAATCTATTTATACTAATAATAAAAACCTTAATTCCATAAGAAATTTGAAATAAAAAAGGAATGTAAAACCCTAGCTTACAAAATCCATATGGAACTCAAATCCTACCTAATATAACTCCTAGATACATTAGAAGTCTAAAATATACTGTAAATAGCTAATTAAGGAAGTAAATTCGCGTCCACATCTCAAAAAACGCGTCAATTGAAAATCCTTAGAGGTGTCGCCACGCTGTATTTGTACTGAGGCGCGGCCGCGCTGGTAACAAATCTCAGACAGAGCATCTCGTCGGGGCGGAGGCAGAAGGTGCTGGGGCGAAGAAATACAGAGAGGTATTTGCCGGGGCAAATTCAGAAGGCCTGTTAAGTACGCCGGGCAACTCCTTAACTTTCCAATTTTGCAGAGCGGCATGGCCGCGCTGTTGGGAATGGGAGCGGCCGCGCCTGTCCTAGAAAACTGACTCTTTCGTTTTTTGTCTTTTGGTTTGGCACGTCCACGTCAAACATCTTCATGAGCTTCATAGGCTTGGATTCCATCTCAACCACCTCTGCACTTATTTCAGCCTCGCTCCAAGTTTCGTTAATCAATCTCCATGTTGAACGCCTTGTCGCGTAGCTCAAATCCTCTCCTAGCGGTCCAATTGAGTTGAACTCTAAATGTAGCATTCTTGAATTAATTTCAACCTATTTACTTGTAATCATTCGTTGAATCCCCGAACTTGAATTGAGCCGTTGTGGTTCATCGCGAGCCTGGTCAGGATTGTATTATTCCCCTCTTCTTGAAAATGATTGTCCTCAAATCTGGCATCCCCTCCTCTTGAAAAGGATTTATCCACAAACCTGCTCCTACACAAAAACAAACTAAGTTAGTAGCATCGAACACATTATACTGCCAAAACTCAACTCGCAAATGACATATATAAGCATCAAAAACTTCAACTCCCGCCAAAAACATAGCAAGGTCTAACTTCTCTCTCGAATTGACACTAGAAATTTGTAGACCAGTTACTTCCCAAATACTAACTATATAAACTAATCTACTATCTACTTAAATAAACTAGCATGCAATGCAAATAAGAATATGAAAAGTTCCATCTCCTCCTGAATCAAATATCAATATAAAGAACTATTCACGCACCGTAGCCATCTATGTATGAATTCCCGGATCAAAAGTCAGCCTAATGATCTCGGCCCTTTGCAAACAAAACCAATTCAATGATCCTAGGCTAAATGTCAACTTTTGAAACTCATCATGTCGCATAAGCCCATACACCTGAATTCATGGATTAAACACAAAACACAACGAATCAACGAGTATCTTTTGTCTAATCACGAAGAAATCAAATAAATCAAAATCACAGTCATAGTCTACTAGAACAACATTCAAAACACTTTCATGTAGATGTTCTATGCATTGAACGGGATGAATTGCACGATCCATGGTTCTCCCTCGATGAATATGATTCTATCACAAATCTGCAAAACATAACCAACCTTTCCCTTCCTATTGACATAAACAGTTGAAAACTCAATAACATATTGACGATGATCACAAACAAGCTCGACAAATGCTACAGAATTTCTCAAAATGTTGACAAAAATTGTAATATCATCAAAACAAATAATAACAAGTTTTTCCATGAACGAATGCAAAATATGATTTAACAACCTCATGGAAGTATGCAATGCCCTAGCTAATCTAAGTGAACTAACTAAACATGCAAATAACCCATATCTCAACCCATCTTGATGATAAACACTTCTCGAATCAGAACCATATGATTGCAAATTATGTAATGAAGATTGCTCTAACAAAACAACATGATTACTACTATTGTCAACTAACGACATCTCATATAAAAATTGACTAACATGAAACCCTAACTCAACATATAGATAAGAAAACCTAGAATGAATTTCATGCAAGTACGAACGTCGAAAACGAGAATATATATCATGATCATAAACTAACTCAACAAATATCAAGTATCCACGATAGTTTATGATAAAGACGATTCTACTCTCAAAATAGCTAAACACAAATTTCCAAATGGAAGAATGCAAAACATGTTTTAAATAACTCATGAAAACACTAGATGCATCAGTTAATCTAATAGAAATAACTATCCATCTATACAACTCATACGTTAAAACAATTTCCCATTTATCACTTTTCTCATGCTAAACTGATTAGGCTTTGTCCTCACATGATCATCTTCAAATGTAGATAAAACACAAATACTATACAATCTATCAAGCATATTATAGAAGTAAAGAAAAATATATCGATACTTGTTTACCAATTCAAAATCGATGCACAAGCTTGACGTCTTATCCTCAGGTACTATGATCTCACAAACAACACACGGACTCATATCTTCATCCACGATACCCATTTTCACTAACTCTCCAACCCGCCTCGATAATTCCGTCGTCTCCTCAAAAATACTATCAGCTGATCGGTACGGAATGATAGCTCGGGGTATATCATCAACAACCTGTACAAGAGACAAAACAGAACTAGACAAAGAAGCGTTAACCTTGTTAGTATTCAAAAGCGCCGTTTTGTACGAATGTACAGTCATTAACTTTTCAAAATACAAATCACTTTCTAACTCATTCTCTTTTTCGTAGTTACATATTTCTTCTCTTTTCTTTATACTAACTCTCTCGTTTATTTTCAAACTCATTTTTTTCAATCTCTCTTTTCTTTTCTTTCATTCTTTTCAATATTCTCTTTTGCAATATCAATATTTTGAACAATTTTTTTTCCGATTATTTTCACATATATTTTCTTTTACAAACTCATCTTCTTGATCACTTTCTTTCGATTGTTCACCAGCTTGCTTTTGATCATGGATATCATTGTGAACACTAGAATCAAATAGCTCTCCTTGGACTGCATATTCAATGATTTATGTAATTTGTGTTAGCGGGAAGGTCATGAGTAAAAGGTTCATGATACATGTATGCATTTAAAAGTGTATTGCGACATTTATGGCTAAGTTCATGGACGTGTATTTGGTCAAGTTGTAATTAATTGAGTGACTCTAGAAATGTGTCCTGGGAATCATATTTTTAATCTTTGTTCTTGAGTTAGTTTGTGTATGTGAGATTAAGTGGAGTCTAAGTAATTTTCAGTGTTCTCCAAATATATCCAGTGCATCCATATTTTTGATATTCTCTCCTCAATTTTCCAACAGAAAAAACCAAAAGGATATTAAAGTTTTGTAGGCTGGATATGTGAAATGAAGAAACTATCGACTGAATATTTTATTTTTTCTTTTATGTTGTGCCATTGATTAACAGTGGATTTGTGATGGACTCCATAATGCAAAAGCTTTGCAAAATTAGATGGTGCAAAAATTATTAAAGTCACGACATTAAATCAAAGGATTGCAAATGACAACAGCTTTCTTGTTGGAAGTACTGATAGTAGATCAGAAAGGATGAATAGTCTGCAAGCTGATACTATTAAGTGATAAGCGATGTTATGTATTTGTTAAATTCTTTTCGACCATGTCTATTTGTGTTCCTGTACTCGGGCTGTCTTTTCTTTAAATTTCACTTATGCTCTGTTGAATATTATTCTGTTTTCACACCTTTTTTTAACTAAGTATCTTGTTATAAATACATCTTATGTTTTTGTTTTTATTTTAGTTAATCAATGTTTTTTTAATCTAAGCAGACAAGTTAGTAGCTTATCTGTCTCCCAGAGGAAAAAGAAAAAGAAAGCAAGGGTCGGAAATGGCACTCCTGGAAAGAAGATTTCTGGTCCAAAAGATTTTGCCTTAGGCTCGCATGCAGAATTACCAAATGAGTGAGGATTATATTGCTTGACATACTTATTTCCTCTTTTTCTTTATCTCTTCGTTTTGATTTACTCACTCCGATTGGTTGGGCCTGATAATGAAATTATGATATCAAACTTGAGGACATTGTGTCATTTTTACTTCCATCCATAAAAGACTCTTTTTGTCCAACAAAAAAAATTGGCAAATGGAACACTTTTTTATAAAACAAAGAGTATTTTATGCTGTACTCCTCCAGTCCCTTTTTAGATGTTCCCCCTTTTAAGTCTGTCTTACTGGTTCTATAACATGCTGAAATACATAGTATTAACTATATCTTGTATACATATTTGAAAAAGAGAACTATAAAAAGAAGAAAAAAATATTCTGAATTGATACATGTTTTCATGGCATAAAAATGTCCTACAAGTCCAAAAAGAGAAGCCAACTGAAATGGCTTAATTGTTGTCCAATGGCCCTAGCTAAAAGCGATAGGACTCTTTTGCTTTAGTAAAGTACTGTTAAGTATTATACGTAGTCTTTTATTATATTAGAACTTTCCTATTATAAGCTGAATTTCATTAGTAATCTCTCTCTATATATGTGTGTGCATATATATATATATATATATATATATTGTGGTGTGTGAAAACACTGTGACTAATGACATTGTCTTTTAAGGCCAAGGTTGCTGATGTTTGTCTCATTTGTATTTTACTTATCTGGTAAATTTTTTTGATGTGGCCAGATCAACTGTGAATGGGGATACACATGGGAAGGAGCTGAAGATTAAGAAGAGAAAGAAAGAAAACATGGAATCTCAAATCATTTCGGCCATTGTTGAAAACGATGAGCTTCAAACCATATCTAAAGAGTATGTTGTGTCATAATATCAATATGCCAGTTTTATGATTGATTGATTAGAATATAACAATCATTTATAATTTAAATTTGATGGTGCATTATAATGGTTGGTAACAATGAGCATAAACCATGCTCATTAAAGTATGGCATTTGTCAGTATGCCATGTTTAATGATTTGTTGATTGGAATCATTATTTAGGACATTTTTTTGGAAGCGTGTATGAACTTGTATACTCAAAAGTATAAATAAACAACACTCAATTAATATGGAAATATGATTACAAAGTTCACACAATAAAATCACTCACAAAATACTTGCAATAATAGATCAAAATAGTCTCAATCTAAATTGGTTACAACACCCACAAATTATTTTTTACTCGTAATTAGCTGTTGCTAATATTTCTTGCTCTCATACACGTAGCTTCTACTCTCTCTATTCCATTTTTTTTAGTTGATAAAACACAAACCTTCATTAGCAAATATAATATGTACATCCATCAATAGCTTACTATTACAAATTTACAACAGACAACTAAAACAACCCAACACAACTATAAACACGCCAACAGCTAAAAGAACTAACACTCAACTAAACTATTACATTTACTAACCAAGCATCTAGAGACCAAACAAAACGAAGCAACTCAAGGAGGCTTCCAAGCAAACCATTGCTGAGATAACAACAATGTTCTAAAAGGCGCTAGGCGGGAGGGAGGGGGGGTAGAGCTTAGGGGACCTAGGCGGGGCTTGGGCAGGGCCTGGACGGGATTTTTTATTTTAAGCCAATTTTAATATTTTATCTTACATTTATCCAAACAAAACAATAATATAAAACAAAACAATTTATAATAAATGCATTTGCTTAAAGTTCAAAACACATATCCATATTGCTAATATCAAATTTCAAACACAAACATGTAATTGTTCAAAGTTCAAACATATTTTTAACGTATTAGTTTTATTCATAAACAAGATAGCTATTAAATAATAAAATTTAAAATTTCAAGAATTTAATTTAATATTAAAACTTAAGAAACTAAACATAATTTAAGAATTTTATTGAATTAAACTAAATATTATAAATGTATCATCATTTATATAATTTGAAGTTGGTACAAGTTCAGAAAATTACAACTATAATAAAATTATCCATTTTGATTTGATATTATTCACTTCTTATTGTGATTTGATATGCTACAACTTGTATTATGAATATGGTAAATCATTAGAAAAATAAATATATTAAGATCTGATTTGGGTAGTTATTAAAATAAATAAAAATCTCTCCTCCTAGACCTCCGCCTAATTTCTTGGAGGAATTTTTTTGCCGCCTTGAGCCTAGGTGAGGCGCCAGGGGGGCCTAGCGCCTAGGTGGGGCGCCAATGGGGGGCCTAGTGCCTAGGCGGACCTAGGCGAGAATTTTTAGAACACTGGATAACAGTATTCCACACTTTAGCAGCATAATAAGCTAATCCTCGAGCCTTCTTCAAGTGTTTCTTATCTTTATATCTTAAGCTAATCCTCGAGCCTTCTTCAAGTGTTTCTTATCTTTATATCTTACAGAAAGTTGATGTAGATCTTGACCTATATTACAAATATCATACAAAATGGGAGCATTTTTGGGGCTCTCTATTTCATACATACATATGCAATTAGATACTCCTATTTATAGAATTAGTCCCACCCATTTCCTTAACTCAGTGGGTACTGCCATGCATTGTTCTTCAATTACGTATTCAACTTGAATTTTACAACCAATTTCTAGCCACTAATTTTGACCACCATAGTTGCTGCTATCATCCAGCTGGTTGTACATATTATGTATTACTTAGTTTGGTTGGTAACCCCCCAATCCATCCAATAGGAATTAAGTTCTTCACTACTAAGGGTTTGAATTCTTAACATATTTTAATCATTCTCCTCCAACTTTGTATTTGTGATTAAGGCATGCTTTGGTTTAGCAGACAAGTCAGTGATATTTGGTTGTTAATGGTGAAGAACCGAGGAAGCATACAAAGTTGCAGGGAAGCAGGAATCGGAAAGGCTCTAAGCGTAACATATAATGTCATCAGCAGATTAGGTGCCACAGTTACCTGTCAGCTTTTTTGAGTCCGAGGTTGACATATAAGTGAGTACCTTTTCATTTAAAGATCTTATGCTAAACCTTTGTCTCTCTTTCAGTTGACACCACACGGTCCTTGTTTTGTTAACTTACTTTAGGGATCACCACATGATACTCACTGTAGTGTAGTATGGTCACTTACTTTATGATATTATCAGTTTCTCCCACACCCCTGTAGCTGATTAAATGAACATTGCTTGTTGGTCTGTTTTCTAGTAAATAGTTTCACTGTGAAACTTTAACATCTGTGACTGAGCTCCTGATAGATGACTCCCAGGTATTGTAAATTTAGTAAATGGTCGGGAACCCCTTTAGATGAATTTTAAGAATCCTAGCCTGTAAAGTACCTGTAAAGTATTTTAAACTTAAACCATTTTAAAAGATATTTCCCAATAAATTATTGGCCTCAAAAAGGTCTGAGGTGATAAGCCTTAAAAGGGTCAGTTAGTTGTGCAATGTTGCCAAAGATATAACAAATAAGTGAAAGCAATTTATTCCCGATATTTCTCTTGAGCTCTGTTAACAACCTCCTTGTATACTGATAAGCAAGTCATCATAATATCCTTCACAAGAAGACTTGATGTGGTGGATTAACTTAATAACAATGAGTTCATTATCATTAATAAGAAATCACAGACCTGTATCTCCACGGATCAATAATACAACTACCATGGGGAAGTAATGTCCTGGACGTTGAGAACTGCTCTTCTCCTCAGTCAACATCTGTTTATTATATTATTATAGCAGGTTTTGTGACTGATTGATTTGTATCTATTACGTGCATATGATTGGCTATGCCATAACTATCAAAGTGATACTAGGGGTTTCAAATTTTGTCTCAAAAAGCGTCTCAAATGACGTGTCATCATAACATTGATTGGGTAGATCTCATATGATTGACTATGCCATAAATTATCATTAAAATATTTAATGTCATGTCATTTGAGACCAAAATTGGAGACCCCAAGCATTACAACTATTATGACTGGAAAGTCTATCAAAGTATTTTCTGGCTGAACGGGCAGTCCTGCTAATACGAATGTGAAATCCAATAGGACAGAAGCAGGGATTTGGAGTCTAAAGCACAGAATAGAAAATCAAGTTTCTATTCATTTTGTAGTTTTTCGTTTCTGGATTAGTACAAGATCTTGTTCTCTGTATGTTCATTTTTCTTTCCATACATAAATTCTGTTTCAGTGGTGGCTTCACATGTCTTTTATTTGGTGCAAAGATGGTTCTATAATTTCATTTATTTGGCTTATTTCTGGGGCGGAGCGTACCTTTTTTTTCTTCCTGTTACCTACTCCTACTCCCTCTGTTATAAAAAAGAGTCCTATTTGCCGAGTATTTTTTGTTCCACGAAAAAGTCGCATTCCTTTTGATTGTAGTAATATCAAATGTCGTCAAATTTGTCACATAATTTTATCATTATGCAATCATGACCAAACTAGCAAAGTATTATTTGCTGGATAACAACGGAACAAAATTCATCTTTAATATTTGTAAAAAATTTGCAAACAACTATTTTTGCGAAACGGATGGAGTATTTTGAATTAAATTGAACTTGTGTGTTAAACCTCATTATTCTCCCCTAAAACGTGTTTTGCATGTGCAGGGACCAGCTGTTCTAAAACAGGAGGATGAAATAGAATATGGATCTCGTATGTTATAGTAAAGTCACTGCAGGAAATCTGACTGCTACTACCCATATTTGCTGAATTAGTTGAATGTTATAGTAGCTGTTTTGGATGGGTAGGTATTCTTACTTTAATATCTACTATATTTTTTTTTTCTAGTGTTTAGATTTTAAAATTAATTTTTGCTTTTGATTTTCATCAAACTCTTATCTTTATCTGTTATAAACCTTGAGCTTATGTCCTCCAAGCTTAGGTCCAATCTTCATCCTTGCAGTTTAAGAAAAGGATAGAAAGATCCTCAGGGTGATCCTTGGGAGTCTTTCTCCCTCTAGCTTATTATCTAGTAATTTGTAGGATGAATGTAAGGTGAGATATACCTCATATTTATCTGGGCAGAGATATGCACTACTTACCTTTATGCCCATGAGGTGTGGTGAAGGTCTATCTATATTGTCCTCTTGTGATGGCTATAATGCCCTGGGGTTGAGACTACGAGTCATCTTCTGGTTAGCATAGCAACATGTTGATTAACAATTGAGACAACCAACTAAAGAATTTTGTTTAATTGAAAGTAGAGATTATGACTATTATAACCAAGGTTTTAATATTAACTCGATCAGAATTTGTCAATTAAATCCAGAATTTGGATTCCATAAAATTCTACACCGTCTATGAATGAGTTAGTAAGGTCTTTAGCCAAGAGGTTAGAATGGGATCTAAGGTTTAGGCTTAGGTTCGATTCTTATCAACTGCTTAGATATTTTTACCTCCTTATTGGAGGCAACAATTGTATTTTTACATTATCCTCCAAATTTGAGAATTTTGGACGGGAAAGGTTAAATGAATATGTTGCATTTATTAGCAAAAGAGTTCCATTTGCTAACATTTATTTATTACAAGCACGACAAATGTGCAAGGGATATACAAGTTTGTTACGGAAAATGAATTCATTTGTCAACAACTATATATATATATATATATATTGTCGTGCAAGGGATATACAAGTTTGTTACGGAAAATGAATTCATTTGTCAACAACTATATATATATATATAGTGTCTTAGATACACACAAACTTATGTGTCCTATTATTTTAAGATATTTCATTAATGATGTTTTTGACATTTCATTATTTTTATTAATGGTTTTTTGACATTTTATCAATTTGTTTATCAAAACTATGGTGTTTGATAAAATTGAATGAAAAGTTCTTAATGTACAAGTGAATTTGAATGAGGTGAATGGAGAGAAGCTTTGAATATAGAATGAAATGATGTGTTTGATAACTGATTGTGTAAAACATGTGAATACATATATTTCTTTATTTTAACTTTCTGCACTATTATGGATAAATTTATTATGTAATTATAAATAATCAATGCTATTTGAGAAAAATTACATATAAACTTGTGAACAATCTTTGATGAAATATATTATTAATAATATAATTTTAAGAATAAAAACTAATTTTTTTAATAACATTCTATTAGTTCATAAAACCAAAATAAAAGATTACAACAATATTCATTAAATTGATTATTGACTAATCTGTTAAAGAAAAAAAAATTAAAAATATAATTTGTAAACAACAAAAATTATTTACAATAGTAAAAAAAGATGGATATTAAATGTAATTTTTAATTGTCTATGAGGGTAGATAGATAAAAATATCATCCAACACTGCTTTTTACTGATTCAATCACAATTTTTTGGTTGAATTGTTCAAACATATTCATAGTTTAAAAATGATAAAACAAACAATTTAAATGACTTAATTGGTCAGATTCAGATTCATTTAGATGTAAACAAATAACCCCATGTCGTATTAGATGCATGATGCACATAAGATTGTGTGTTTAAGATACATTTGAGATAAGGAGAGAAATTCACGAAAAATACGAAAATGATCGAGAGTTTGTAAAGGGGAGAATAGGAGGTAGACAATTACTTTAGCAACATGTGACAACTCTTAGGGAGAAAGAGTCTTCTTTTGTTGCTCGGGTCTAGAGAGAATTCAAAAGTCTTTTGGAATGAAATGAGTATATTTATAGAGTTTCTTGGAAAGCGATCATGTGCCTGACAAAAAATAGAAAGAGAAGTAACGCACAAAGCATAATAGAACTTACAAAATGAGCTCTATGATGCCACAAAATGAATAACTCTAATAACTAATAAATGCCACAAGTCAAACCATAATAAATGTCAAATTGGCTCAAATCACAATCTAAATTATTTAATACAACTCCAAATAAACTAATGAATCATAGATGTAGACACTTGAAATTTTGCTTTCCTTAAACTAATCTTGCAAAAGGGTAAAAATGTAATTTCACTTCGGAGACAACCTCGAGGGAGGACAAAAGTATCATTTTAACTTGGAGACAACCCCGTGGAGAAATCCAAGTGCAACGACGCCCGGACATGATGTGGTTCGAAAGAGGATCGCAAAGCTGAGAACGTGGCCATAAGAAGTCACCACATCAATCATTGAACTGCGAGCTATCCAAGACGAGCCAATTGACGACCCTCGAGAACCGAAAGATACCTTTCAACTAATTGCTTCATCTTCCCGGACTCCGATTCAGTTAAACTCGACCTTATTCGCAGCCTTCAGCATAATCTTTTTTGGATTTTTGAGAACGAAGCTCAACTTTCACTGGACAAAAATCGAAGGAATGAACTTCAAGACGACAAGACCCACAGTGCCCAGCCGCAGGTTGGGGCCTTTAACCAGCAGCCAACTTCTCATTTAGAAGAAAAACGGAGAAGAAAAAAATAAGAGAAGTTAGAGAGAGAGAAAGGAGTTCTTGTGACGTCCCCAAATCCGGGTCACCTGACCCCCGAGTTTGGTGCTCACGATTCAACATATAAGTAACATCTAACTACCCATTTATTTATGAATAGAAACATACATCTCATTAACTGATATTGTTAATACATTATCCCAGGTTTCTAACCTTAACATTGTAACGACCCCAAAATAGATCCATTCCATCCAACTATTCTGAGTCGCCAAATACATGGTACATAAAACAACTATAACTTTATTACAACAATTGTCGTGCAAAATACAACAACACATATGTTGTGAGTTTGGATACAAATATATACCAAATGTGACTCATGTTCTAACCGTGGACATGACCTCACAATAACACCTTACAGAAAGGTATAGTCAAAAACTGTTTTAGAAATTAGAATCTTTGGGAAGTGCTCAAGGAAACCTTCGTACATGGGAGGCCATGCGTCTAGGTTATGATAGATATCATATGGCCACAGAATTATCCTTGGTTTACCCAATAGACCCCAAAGAAAAATGAGAAGATTACTATCATATTCTTCCCAATGGTGAGTCTTCTCTTGACATATCATTATCTCTACTGTCTCTAATTGAGAATTATACTTTAAACAAACACCAAGATTATATAGGTAGTGCTCGTATATATACTCAGCAAGTGGATGAGCACATCCCTGTCTTATGATGACACGAGGTTGTATGTCGTTAGACATCTTGTATGATAGTGGTAAACCACCCTTCCAACGTTGGGTACACCTTACCCTATTGGATTCACCAAATATAACTACTAAATGAACTTTTCTATACTGCTTCGGGAGAACATCCACAGCTAGAGACCACCGTTCTATTTCCCCGTTACCCTCGCTCGACCCAGCTACACTCTTATTACCTGAAAGGAATTGTGAAGCAAAAGGGTGAGCACAACTAGCTCAGTAAAGAATATCATGACTAAAGATAAATAAATTATCAATAGTCTTCATCAATAATAAATCAGAGATTTAGAACATATGGTAGATGATAAAAAATTTCAACCATAGTTGCAGCGGAACATGCAATCCATTAGAAGAGTCAAATAGACCATAAAGTCTATTATCTTCTCCATGTTAAAAATCTACCAACAATATTTTATCCCTGTAACATCACTCAACAGTTCCTTTCCACAATCATATGAATAACTCATAATCATAATTGTGACTCTAGATTTTTCTTCGCACCCAGGACGAAGAATATTTTCATCACCTGTCTTTACCTGAAACATCAAAGATCATGGTTATACCAAATCACAATTCCTGTTTATAATCATACTAACAAATCCATCTTTGCATTACGGGCCAAAGATATTCATCAACAAACCATCTTTGCACAACGGGCCAAAGATATTCAACAACAGTTCATCTTTGCACTACAGGCCAAAGATATTCATCAACAGGCCATCTTTGCACTACATGCCAAAGATATTCATCAACAATTCATATTTGCACTACATGCCAAATATATTCATATCTCAAAGAAATATATAATCATTTCAGAATTTATATAAACAATAATTATAACCATGTTGATCAATTCACCTTTGCACTTAAGCTTAAGATATTCAATTATAAATTCAATGGTCATGATCATACCAGTCACAATTCAACTTTGCACTACAGGCCAAAGAGAACCCTAGTCATGATCATACCAATAATCTACCCATCTTTACACTCCAGTGAAAGAGAATTTCAACATCAGGGTTATAAAAATGTTATATATGATGATAAAAATAATATGATCAACATATAGTTTTAATCTCAAAAGTAATATTCGTAACTCATGAATAGTAACCCGACACAAAAGATAGAAATTCTACAATAAAATTCATACCAATATTTCGGTATAATGATATTGAAAGAATAACATTACTTAAATTTATAAACAATTTATTTTAATTGTTTACACTTTACTAATTAATGCATTTAATCATCATAAAATGCCAACTCTTACAATTTCATCATCAATATCCAAAACCCTCATCAAAAATCTGCATATACCTCATATAGGATTCTCAAGCCATAAAATCCTATTTTCCAATTTTCTTTCTTCACAAAACATATTAATTCATTTACTCATAGCTAGACCATTTTCATGAAAAATACCAAATCAGTTCCAAAAATATTTCTTTTCTGGGATTTAGCATAATATAGTCCCATAGTGAACATATATTTTTCTCAGAATTTTTAAAAGTCATTTACTATTTTTCATATGGCCAAAATAGCCGAATATTTAGACATTTATCAAAAATTGTACTTTTATCTAAAAATTCTGAAATTCACAGATACTTCTTTCATATACATGTACTCCCAATAAAAATTTCATCAATTTTGGAGTTAACCACAAGAAATTATAAGCTGTTACTTTTAAAATAGTCTTTTCTCATAAAATTCATAACTCTCAATCTATACATCCAAAAATCACCATTTTTGAACACAATCAATAAAACTCATCAAAATATCATTTCAAATTTTTCCAGAATTTTTGAAGTTCAGAAAAATTACGAAACTGAAAATCATAACAACCCTTAAAATCCCTTACTATCCCTTACCTCAAAAGAGCAGTACTTCTGACTGGATATCGGATATGATGCTGAAGAAAACTTGCACTGATGAATAGCAACTCACCAAGTATCTAAAAACTCATAAAATATGCTTCATAATATAGAGAGGGAAAGAGAGAAAGCTTATGTTTCTGGTGTGATTTTCAATTCTAACTTAGCCCTCTATTTATAGGAAAATTTTGGTAGGTTTGACCTGCAACCTGATGGCTTTACCTGCTACTATTCCCACCCACCACATTTGAAATATAATTCAGCACATTTCTTCACCAACCACAAGTGGGGCCCACCAATTCTAGAATTTTCCACCAAAATGATAAACTCCGAAAATTTAACAATTTCTGAACCAGTCATCTCGTAAAATTCATAACAAATCATACGTTCATTTTTAACGGTTCAAAATTTGTGGACATATACTCAACTTATATATGTATAACATATCCAAAAATTACCACGATCCAACGGTCGGATTAAAAATTATAACCCCCGCAAAATATCTCAAAAACCCTGATTTTTAATACCTCCATTCCGACAAAAATACGGATAAAAACCTCAACATTAACTTCTTCATTTTTAACCACAAAAATATATCCCTCGTTTATATCCACATAAAATAAATATTTCCTTATCATATGAATCAATAATTAATTATTCACAAATAATATTACAGAATCACATTTATGACAACCAGGCCGTTCCCAGGAAAGAGGGGGCTTTTCAATAAGGATTTTTCCTTACTGGCGCGCAATTAGATGACCAAACCTCTCCTTAGACAGAACTTTCTAGACATTGCCAATAATGTTATCTAATAATATTATTCAAATAATATGAATTATTGATCTGATAATAGGAAATACTGTGCAGCAACAATTATTGAACAACAATAATACAAAATTTCAACGTAGCAATTATTGAATCAATAAAATAAAATATTGAACAGTAATTACTGTAACAATTATTGAGTAATGCCTTCTTACGTAAGAATCAATAATTTCAAAAATACTATGCAATACCGTGTGCTACTGTGCAATAACGCGTATTACTGTATTTTAACCACCGGGTATTCCAACAGTGTTAACGGTAAGTAACAACTACGCCGTTATTTGTAAAAACTCAAATTTGTCGTTTTCTTCACCCGACAGTTATTTGTTATGGGGCCCACAAATAGCTGTGCCGTCGTACGAATATTCCCCGAAAGAAAGAATATTCCACGACCAAACGAATATTCCCCGACAACAATGATTATTTTATAACCACTTGCTTATTTTGAAAAAAATTTCACATTTCACCCATAACTTTAAACTTTTATCAATTTAACCATTTACTGAATAGTAATTATAAGAAAAATTGAATACTTTTATTTCTTAAAATTCGGGGTCTTACAAACATAGTAAACATATCCTTAGATATACAAAAGGGTTATACAAAACAACATAATTAATAATGCTCATATTAACTACTCCAGCAAAATGCATTTGCCCTTGTCCTTCTCTGCCCCTCCGGCTACTTCATTCCTAGCTAAAATATTATATTTAAGTAAGGGTGAGCAACAAGTTTACTTCGCAAGTTAAATCATACAATAAAGTATAGGAATCAAGAATATTAGACTATTGATTCGATAGAATGTCACCACAGTTCAAAGGACTTTGAATTAGTTGAACAAATCGTTAATCAATAACAAGACTTTCTTGCATTTTATGCAAAACAATAATTCAATAATGAAAGAGTACAACGCTTTCAAAATTTCTCTAATATTCAATTGAATAACAAGAATCAATTCTACGCAATAACAAAGTGAAATATTTTTCCAGATTTTATGCTGAGCGATCCCACTGGATCAAGAACTTCTCGAGTAACTATCAAAGATTTGACTTTGAATTACCAGGTGTATCAGATAACCATAAAGATTAAATCATGCCCCTCCACAAGTATATAAAGTGATCAACTTCATTATTGTGACAACCCCAAAATAGATCCATTCCATCCAACCTATTATGAGTCGCCAAATACATGGTACAGAAAACAACTACAACTTTATTACAACAATTGTCGTACAAAATACAACAACACATATGCTGTGAGTTTGGATACAAATATATACCAACTGTGACTCGTGTCCCAACCGTAATGTGACAAATGTCCCATCAGTGGACAGCACCTCACAGTGATACCTACATAAAGGTATAGTCAAAAACTGTTTTAGAAATTAGAATCTTTGGGAAGTGCTCAAGGAAACCTTCGTACATGGGAGCCCATGCTTCCAGATTATGATAGATATCATATGTCCACAGAATTATCCTTGGTTGACCTAATAGACCCCAAAGAAAAACAAGAAGATTACTATCATATTCTTTTCAGAATTTTTGAAGGTCAGAAAAATTACGAAACTGTAAAACATAACAACCTTTAAAATCTCTTATTATCTCTTACCTCAAAAGAGCAGCACTTCTGACTGGATATCGGATATGACGCTGAAGAAAACTTGCACTGATGAATAGCAACTCACCAAGTATCTAAATACTTACAAAATACACTTGATAATCTAGAGAGAAAAAGAGAGAAAACTTATGAATTCTGGTGTGATTTTCAATTCTAACTTAGCCCTCTATTTATAGGAAAATGTTAGCACGCCGAAGCAGACTTGACCTGCTACCTGATAGCTTTACCTGCTACTATTTCACCCACCAAAAATCAGCCATCTTCCCCAACAACCAAAAGTGGGGCCTACCCATTTCTAGAATTTTCCACCAAAATTATTTATAAACATAATTTCCGAATCAGTCACCTCTTAAAATTCATAACAAATCATTCGTTCATTTTTAACGGTTCAAAATTTGTGAACATATACTCAACTTATATATGTATAACATATCCAAAAATTACCACGATCCAACGGTCGGATTAAAAATTATAACCCCCGTAAAATATCTCAAAAACCCTAATTTTTAATACCTCCATTCCGACAAAAATACTGATAAAAATCTCAACATTAACTCCTTCATTTTTAACCACAAAAATATATCCCTCATTTATATCCACATAAAATAAATATTTCCTTATCATATGAATCAATAATTAATTATTCATAAATAATATTACAGAATCACATTTATGACAACCAGGCCGTTCCCAGGAAAGAGGGGGCTTTCCAATAAGGATTTCTCCTTACTAGCGCGCAATTAGATGACCAAATCTCTCCTTAGACAGAACTTTCTAGACATTGCTAATAATGCTATCTAATAATATTATTTAAATAATATGAATTATTGATCTGATAATGGAAAATACTGTGCAGCAATAATTATTAAAACAACAATAATATAAAATATCAACGCATCAATTATTGAATCAATAAAATAAAATATTGAACAGTAACTACTGTAACAATTATTGAGTAGTGCCTTTTTACGTAAGAATTAATAATTGAAAAAAATACTGTGCAATACCGTGTGCTACTGTGCAACTACGCGTATTACTGTATTTTAACCACCGGGTATTCCAACAGTGTTAACGGTAACAACTACGCCGTTAATTATAAAAACTCAATTTTGTCGTTATGTTCATCCGACAGTTATTCTGTTATGGGGCCCACAAATGACTGCGTTGTCGTACGGATATTTTTCGACAGAAAGAATATTCCACGACCAACGAATATTTCCCGACAACAATGATTATTTTATAACCACTTGTTTATTTTGAAAAATTTTCACATTTCACCCATAACTTTAACTTTTATCAATTTAACCATTTACTGAATAGTAATTATAAGAAAAATTGAATACTTTTATTTCATAAAATTCGGGGTCTTACAATTATATCCTATATTATGCATAATACTTAAACACGCGCAACGATCGTATGTCAGACCACAAGGTTCCCTTTATATAAAAGGTTGTTCTTCTCAATTTTATAACCAGAATTTGAATCACAACAATATAGTCTGGATTTAACGAAATACTATGATTTTAACACCTAATCTCTTTCTCGATCTAGCCGAAATAATTGGCATTGACCTGTCAATAATATTTGAATTCTCTCTCTCTCTAGTCGAAATAATTAGCATCGATCTTTTAATAATAATTGAGTTCTCTATCTCGAACCTATCAAGTTTTAACAAATATTCGTCTAGCCAAAATAATTAGCTAAGACATAGCTCAACACTATTCAACAAAAGACAGAAATCAACTGTACTATTTGCAATCAATAATAACTTCTACGGATGTGAATAAACAACAATAGTTATTCCCCAAGCATACTTTCGAAATCAATAATTCAGTTTGAATTAATAAACATGCACTAACTGCGAATAATCAACAATAATTCTCAGATGTGGTATAATCAGCAATAATTAACCACCACTATATTTGAAAAGTAACGAGATTGAGTTAAAGAAACTTGACTTCTTCATTGATTACTGCTACATAATATATTCTAGCTACGATTGAAAGACTTATAATCAATAATATTGGTCTCGCAATTAGCATAACAAATCACAACATATAACACTGTAATTTATAGTCAATATATCTCCTAGACACATCATCATGTAGTCAAATAAGTGTTTATAACCTATATAAACACTTATTAAGTCTAACTAGTTCAGTCTGGTTGGACTTCGGTCTTAATTCGGTGTCTTGGTCACCCCTATCCGACAATTAACACATTTATTGTTAATTAAACTCGGTCTCAAAGCTTCAATATTATTTTAGATAGGTTAAATATCATTCATAATATTTTTCGGAAGCTTTTAATAATTTTCAAACAATTATTATATTTTATAATAACTTTTCAAACACTGGAATCATTTTTAAATGATTTAAATACTAAATAATCCCATCAGCATTAATATTTAAATAATATTAAAATATTAATGTCATGCTTGTAAAAATATTAAAATTATTTATAATAACTCAAAATATTTTTAAATCACCAATATTCACCTTAAATAATTTTTAAAACATTTAAAATTATTTTTAAACAATTACCATTAATATTTACATATTAATGTATTTTCCATCAAAATATTAAAAGTCAAATTTTATAACTTAAAATATTTCTAAATCACTTATCTCATTTTTAAATAATTTTTAAATCAATAAAACCATTTTCAACCATTTATTTAATATAATAATTAAATAAATCTACTATCATTAATATTAAATTATTAATGAAATTTACCTCAAAATATTAAAAGTTATATTTTACAACTTAAAAGGGTAAAATGCAAATATGACCATTGAACTTTTATGTGTTTTTGGGTATTGAGTCATTTTCTTTTGGTCAACGCAAATCGAACCACTTTCTGTTCGAATTCTGTTCGAAAATTTGGATATTGAGCCCCCAGGCACCACATGTGCTCATGTGCGTTGACCTACATTTTTGCCATGTGGAACCGCTTATTTGTGCATTTTCCAATTAATTGTTTAAAAACTTAGTTTCCCCAAGAATTGAACCCAAAATCTCAAATTTGAAACTTCGATCATCAAACCACCTAAGCTACATAAAACTTTCAAATATTTTAACAAAAGAATTAAGATTTATACCAAATCAATTCATTTTTTTCAACATAATATTAAAAGGATAACAAATTAAATAATCAGCATTAATTAAAAAATTAAACAATTAACATTAACAAATTTATAGATTAAAATCTAAAAATTGAAATTAAAACTAATTTACAAATTTTAAAAAGAATATATTTAAAAATAAGCTTAAAATTAAAACTTAAAAATATCCCATATTTTGAAAAGACATTAAATTTTTCCGAGAATATTAAAAGAAAAGATACCTAATCTAATTTTATAACAAAACAATTATTTTTCCCCATAATATTAAAAAACAATTATCATATCCATTAATCTAATTTTTCTCTTCTTCCATTTGTTATGGTTGCAAAATCAGATCATATCTCCCCATCTCTCCTCCATATTCCATCTTTGCCACCGTTATATCCTTCCGGCCCACCCGCCTCACCCTTCTTCCCTTCTCCACCCTTCGGCCCACCATTTCTACCTGTGGAAGCTATGATCTGAGGTGGTGGCTCTGTTTGGGGTTCATAGATTGGGGGTTCCGAATCTTGTTGGTATTTGTTGGTGATGGTTTTTGGAAGATATATCTTGGATCTAAATGGTTGGATCTGGCGTCGGCTGACAGACGAGGCTCTCGTTGATTTGTGTTTTGTCTTGATCTGGGTTCATGTTGTATCTATTTTCTATTTTTATATATGTTCAGATTTGGGATTTATTGTCATAAGTCATTGATATTTATGTTTTTTTTCCTATGTTTAGTCTCTATTCTGCTCATGGGTGTTTTTTAAATGGACGATTTATGATTTTACTGCTCTGTTTTGTTCTTGATTATATCCATGGTGGGACATCGTTTCGCCGGCGATTCTTCCGGTAACGGAGTAGTCGACTGAGGCCTGGATCTTATTTTGGCTGCTGATGTTTTTGATTTAGTCTGCTACGGGTCAAGGTACGGGGGCCACCGGCGGAAGAAGGTCCTGGAGTTGTAGTCCTCGTCATGTGGCTGGAAGGAGTTCTTGGGTTTCTGCCGAAGGAGGCGGCGCTTGTGCTGGTCAGACTCGAAGAAGGATCATGTTCATGTTCCTGATATAGATCTAGATCTATAAAACTGTTACTCCCTTATGTCCTTGGATCATATAGATGTTGTGGGATTTTGGATCATAAAGATGTGAGATTTTTTGGCCGAATTTTGGATCTGTTCAAGACTGATTACTAACCGATCTTGTGGGAGTTTTTCAAAATAATCCTAATAATAATAATAATCCTAATAATCGTAATTATAATAAAAATAATAATAATAATCGTATCATAATAATAATAATAATAATAATAATAATAATAATAAATTGATTTGGTATAAATCTTAATTTTTTTGCTAAAGTAATTGAAAGTTTTATGTAGCTCAGGTGGTTTGATGATCAAAGTTTCAAATTTGAGGTTTTGGGTTCAATTCTTGGGGAAACTAAGTTTTTAAACAATTAATTAGAAAATGTACAGGTAAGCGGTTTCACATGACAAAAATATTAACATCATTAGTGTCACGTAGGTAGGTCAACACACATCTGGCGTCTGGGAGCTTAATATTTAAATTTTTGAAAAGAAAGGGGCTTGATTTGCGTTGACTAAAAGAAAGGGGCTCAATACTCAAAAATACCTAAAGTTCAGTGGTCAAATTTATATTTTACCCTAACTTAAAATATTTTCTAACACTTTATTCTCATTTAAAATAATTTTTATAATATTAAAATCATTTTTCTCTAATTTATTTAATATACTTATTAAATAAATTAAATATCATTAATATTTAAATAAATATAAATATTAATGAAAAATATGCCAAATTATCAAATGTTAATTTCATAACTTAAAATAATTTTTAAAACTAATTTTGTAATTTTTAGAAATTATTTTCTATTTTTAATCATTTTTCGGAAATTAATTTAATTAATTTTATGAAAACCGTCGCTAAAGTCTTTAGCGACATGTTTGACCATCTTCAATTCTCTGTTCCTGTTGATTCTGGGCATGCTAAGACATTGATCTTGTAGTATTTATGTAATACTACAAGTATCAACAACAATCCAAGTCATATCACACAACATTAGCAAGATCTAATGCTTCAAACTTATTGTCAGACACAATCTGGGTTTTCTGGGTTACCAAGAAACCTAGACTGTCCCAAGGTATAATTTGTTGTTTACATGATCCAAACATGTAGTCCTCATGTCAAAGAACATCTATACCACACTAGGTCAGTCCAACTACATCACAATCACAAGATTTGAACCGGTTAAACCCTGTCAGAAAATTTGTTCTTGAGTTTTTTAGAAATTCCAGAAACTCAAAGTCATGCTCAGATAGCCTACTTTGACCATCCACTACTTACAATCTGTTTGTTGTTTAAGGGATTTAAAGGTATGAATCTATAGTCCATCTAATAGACTACAATTTAGTTACAATAACACAATCAAACTACATAACATTTGACATATTCATGCTCTTGAAAATCTTGTCAGATCTTTCTGGGTAATTTCTGGGTTATCCAGAAATGCTTGGTTATGGTCGGTCAACCCACTTTGACCATCAATAACTTGTAATCTGGACATGGTATGACCATGATTCCACTTCCAGATTATAGTCCACATAGCATACTACAAGTCTATAACTTCTAACACAACAAAACATTAACATGTAAGAATCTATGGCGTCTGACATTTGCTTGTCAGGCCAAAAATTAGGGTTCTTAGCAGTTTTTAAAAACTCCATTTTAAGCACTTTGATGTTAAGGATATATGATATAACATCATAGATCACCAAATAACATCTTATAACATGTATTAAAACACACAAACACAAATTTTGTCTTAGCCTACAAGATCAAATAGGGTTAGGGTTTTATACCTCTCTTGTCCAATCTTTGGTCTTAGCTTTTCTCCGCTGATCTTGATATGTTAAAGGCTCTACTAGTGACTGAATCACTTGTATATTTTGTAGCTATAGAGAGAGAAAGAGTTGGTTGAGTGTTAGAACACAAATGAGCCAAGTCTTTGATTTTCTCTATGACGCCCCCAAAATTAGGTATACATCACCCATATTGGGTCGTCAGATACAAAGTACAGAATACAAATACAACTTACTAATACAACTGTCGTGTACAATACGACAAAACATAAACTGTGAGTTTGAATACAAATATTATCTTCTAGAGAGTATTCATACTCAAAAGGAGTCCTCATTACATTTATTAACACACTATTACATAGAATAGTGAGGACTACTAACTAATACTATCATTCGAACCATCACTCCGTTCCCCGACTTGCCCCAGCTACGTTCTCATTTCCTGAAGAGAACAGTGAAAGAAAGGGTGAGCTCAACTAGCCCAGTAAGAAATATTATGACTAAGATAATGCAGAATAAATTATCATTAGCCTTCAACAATGTTAAACTGATAAAATATAATAGACATCAAGTTTAACTGCAGCGGAACAAGCAATCCATTAAAAGAGTCAAGTAGAAAATAAACTCTACTATCTTTTATGATTTAAAAGGTTTTTCAACACTGTGATCGCTGGGACTCAACTTAATAAAATAATCCACATCATCGAATCACCCCTGCACTACGGCCAAGGATATTCGTGTATTCATTAATGGTCATGATCATGCCAACAACTGTCCATCAACGCACTACGGGCCAATGAGGACTTTTACCACATCATTTGTAACATTACGGTCATGATTATACCGAATAATCTCTGGACGTAATCATACCAAGTCCATTTAATATTTTATAAACATGAGGATGATGACAATGATATAAGAATTCAATAACACAAGTTCAAGAATTAATTTATCCAAGAATTAACAACGTCCAAATTGTCAACATGATACTGCTTTGTGGAGTAAAATTCAAGAATGCTTAGAAGAATATTTTCATGAAAAGATACTGGATGAAACGCAATTATCAAGGATATTCCATAAATTTCATGGAGTATAAAAGTCAAAACTTAACCAACTGAGTATAATAAAGAATGGAATAACAAAAGAAATCACCATGCATGCGATAGACCGCACAGACAGGTTATTCCAACAGAATAATAAATAATGGAACCAGGTCCGGCGTAAACGCACAGACAGGATATTCCGACAGAATAATAAATAATGGAACCAGGTCCGGCGTAAACGCACAGACAGGATATTCCGACAGAATAATAAATAATGGAACCAGGTCCGGTGTAAAACACACAGACAGGATGTTCCAACAGAATAATAACAAGACGGAACCAGGTCCGGTGTAAAACACACAGACAGGATGTTCCAACAGAATAATAATAAAAACGGAACCAGGTCCGGTGTAAAACACACAGACAGGATGTTCCAACAGAATAATAGAAGAATGTCACCAAGTATAGGGTAGACCGCGTATACAGGTTATTCCAACAGAATAATAAAAATGGAATAACAACAGTTCTCTTCATGAATAAGAAAGAATAACACCCCTTACCGTTTTAAAGAAGAGCTGAAATAAGGAAGTAGTTAAGTAGCAGAATACTCTTCTTTTCTCTCTCTATAGTTTCTCTCTCTAGAGTTCAGTGAATTCGTAAGAAATAATGAAGGAATGAGCTGCTATTTATAGAAAAATAGAATGCATAGTAACTAATCCATGAACGGTCCAGATTGATTACTTTAATCTGACGGTCCATATTTAAAGAAAAATTTTTTAAATAAAATATAATATATTCTATTTATAGAATAACTTTAATAAAGTATTCTGTTTTATATAAAAAGATGTTTCTGTTTTATTACGTTAATAATACGAATAAAACAAAACGTCATTATCGCTAAATAATTCATATTATTAACTGACAATAATTGAATCAAACTGAGTGACTTCTCACATAAGCATTAATAATCAATACCGTGTGCTACTATGCAACCACACGTATTACTGTACTTTTACTACCGAGTAGTTCAACAGTAACAATGGTAAAACTTCCGCCGTTATTTTTAATAAAATATTTTTGTCGTTTTCTCAATCCGACAATAATTCCGTTGTGGGGTCCACCAATGATTGTGTCGTTGTACGAATATTCCCTGTTAAAACGAATTTTCCCCGACCAATCGAATATTATATAACAACTTGCGTACTTTGCAAAATTTATAAATATTACCCACAACTATAACATTATATCAAATTAACTCCATAATATTCAAAAATGATATTTATAGAAAATTCATCTTTATTTATAAAAGTTGGGGTCTTACAACCTCCCCTTCTTATGAAATTTCGCCCTCGAAATTAGGGTACGTACCTGGTATGTCGAAGAGGTAAGGATACCTTGATTTCATTTCAGATTCTAACTCCCAAGTCATTTCCTCAACATCGTGGTTTCTCCACAAAACTTTGACTTGAGGTATAACCTTGGAGCGTAGAATATGTTCCTTCTTATCCAAGATTTGAACAGGAACTTCTTCATACGTCAAATCCTCCGCTATTTCGTCCGGTTCTAACTCAATAATGTGGTTCGGGTCTTCCACATATTTGCGTAACATGGATATGTGAAAAACGTTATGAACACGAGACATACTTGGCGGTAAAGCGAGTCTATAAGCCACAGTTCCTACTCGATCGAGGATTAAAAATGGACCGATGAATCGAGGATTGAGCTTTCCTCTCTTTCCAAATCTCGTAACTCCTTTCCATGGAGCAACACGTAAGAACACATGATCTCCTACATCAAATTTCACGTCCTTTCGATGAAGATCAGCATAACTCTTTTGTCGATCTTGTGAGGTTTTTATACGTTGTCGGATCGTTTGAATCTTTTCTGTAGTCATACGTACCAACTCCGGTCCCAACAACGTTGCTTCACCCACCTCATCCCAGCATACTGGAGAACGACATTTTCTTCCATACAATGCTTCGAATGGAGCCATGCCAATACTTGCTTGATAACTGTTGTTGTAGGAAAACTCCACCAATGGTAAGAACTTGTCCCAACTTCCCTTGAAGTCAAAGACACAGAGTCTTAATAGATCTTCAAGAGTTTGAATAGTCCTCTCTGATTGTCCGTCCGTCTGAGGATGATATGCTGAACTAAATCGTAAATTCGTGCCCATAGCTTTTTGTAAACTAACCCAAAATCGTGAAGTGAATCTTGGGTCTCGATCAGAAACTATGGATACTGGCATACCATGCAGTCTTACAATCTCGTTTATGTACATACGAGCAAGACGTTCAAGTGTATAAGTTTCTCGTATCGGTAAGAAATGAGCAGACTTGGTCAATCTATCAACAATGACCCAAATCGCATCAATACCTTGAGAAACCTAGGAAGACCGGTAACGAAATCCATGGTAATGTGCTCCCACTTCCATTCTGGAATTTCAAGTGGTTGCAATGGACCTTTTGGTACTTGATGCTCCGCTTTGACTCGTTGACAAGTTAGACACCTTGAGATAAACAACGCTATCTCTCTCTTCATATTGCTCCACCAAAATGTATGACGAAGATCATGATACATTTTGGTACTTCCAGGATGGATTGCAAACGGTGTGTTGTGCGCCTCCATCATGATTTCATACTTTAAATCAGGGTTGTTAGGAACACAAAGTCTGGAGTTGACTCGAAGTATTCCTTCTTCATCGATTCTTGCTTCGGGCATAGCACCTTCTTGCACTTTCTTCCTTATACGCATCAGCTCCAGGTCTGTAGCTTGAGCAGCTTTAACTTTATCGATTAAAGTCGGTTCTACTCGTATATTCGCCATCATCACATGGGTCCCTGGAGTCTTTAACTCTATCTCCATCCTTTGCAAATCACACAAAATGGGCCTTTGTGTTGACAATATCGCACTCGTACTTGCATATGATCTTCTACTCAATGCGTCAGCTACCACGTTCGCTTTTCCAGGATGGTATTGAATGGTATGATCATAATCTTTCAACAGTTCAAGCCAACGTCGTTGTCGCATGTTGAGTTCCTTTTGAGTGAAGAAATATTTAAGGCTTTTATGATCCGTAAAGATCTCCACCTTCTCCCCATACAAGTAATGCCTCCAAATTTTAAGTGCAAAGACAACAGCTGCCAACTCTAGATCATGAGTAGGATAATTCCTCTCATATTCCTTGAGTTGTCTTGATGCATAGGCTATGACTTTTCCATGTTGCATGAGAACGCATCCCAACCCTTTGCTCGAAGCATCACTGTAGATGACAAATCCCTCCGAGCCAGATGGTATTGTTAGAACAGGTGCTGAAATGAGTCTCCTCTTGAGTTCTTGAAAACTCTTCTCACATTCTTCGCTCCAACCGAACTTTGTATCTTTCCGAGTCAGCTGAGTTAATGGAGTAGCGATTCGAGAAAATCCTTCCACGAATCTCCGATAATAACCAGCTAAACCAAGAAAGCTACGTACTTCGGTCACTGATTTAGGTTGCTCCCAGCTTTGAATAGCTTCAATCTTTGCCGGGTCAACCGATATTCCACGACTTGATACTACGTGCCCAAGGAATGCTACCTCCTCCAGCCAGAACTCGCATTTCTTCAACTTGGCATAAAGCTTGTATTCACGAAGCTTTTGGAGTACCAGCCTCAAGTGTTGCTCATGATCTTCACGACTTTTGGAATAAATAAGGATGTCATCAATAAAGACGACCACAAAGTGATCTAAATATTCCTTGAATACCCGGTTCATCATATCCATGAAGGCAGCAGGAGCATTAGTCAATCCAAAGGACATGACTAGGAATTCATAATGCCCGTACCGAGTTCTGAAAGCCGTCTTTGGAATATCCTCAGTTCTAACCTTCAGCTGATGATATCCAGAACGAAGATCGATCTTTGAAAAGAATTGTGCTCCTTGCAACTGGTCAAACAGGTCATCAATACGTGGCAATGGGTACCTGTTTTTGATGGTGACATGATTCAACTCCCGATAATCAATACAAAGTCGCATACTTCCATCTTTCTTCTTCACGAATAGAACAGGAGCACCCCAAGGAGAAGTACTAGGACGAATAAAGCCAATGTCTAACAATTCCTGCAGTTGGATCTTTAACTCCTGAAGTTCAATAGGAGCCATTCGATATGGGACTTTGGAAATGGGTTTTGTACCGGGTTCAAGGTCGATACAAAATTCAATTTCACGCTCTGGGGGTAGGCCAGGAAGTTCTTTAGGGAATACGTCAGGGAATTTATTAACAATAGAAATATCATTCAAAACTGACGTATTTTTGTTTAGATCCGTGACATGAGCTAAGAAAGCTTGACATCCGTTTTTCAATAAACGAATAGCTTTATGGCTTGAGATGACAGCGATTGATTTTAATGGTTTGGTTGCTTGAATTCGCATAATAGGTCGATTAGGAATATGAAAGCTAACAACCTTACGAAAATAATCAATTTTTGCATGATGAGTAGTTAACCAATCAATCCCTAGAATCACGTCAAATGCAAGTTTTTTTAATGAAATAAGATCGACAGGTAATGTGTGGGTACCAACTTGAACCAAACAAGACTTATAAACCGTAGATGTAATGAAGGTTTCTTCTAATGGAGTTTCAACAGATAAGTCAAAGTCTAATTTCTCCGGAATCAAATTTAATCGATGAGCGCAAGTAGGAGAAATAAAAGAATGGGTAGAACCGGTATCAAATAAAGTATAGACTTCTTTAGAGTTTATGATAAGCTTACCCGTGATGACCTCATTCGGGTTCCTTGCTTTCTGGGAGGTCACAACAAACGCTCTCCCTTGCACTACCGGTTTTGACTTTTCTGGGACGGCCTTTGGTGTCTCCATCTTGGCTGAACTTGTTTTTGGTAAACGACAAAATCGAGCTAAATGACCTTCTCTTCCATAATTATAACATGCTTCAGACGGCATCGCGCAGTTTGGACTGATGTGCCCCTCCCCTCCGCATTTAAAACATATGATAGGTGGTCGTTCTCCTTCCTTAACAACGGGTGCTGGTGCTGACGTCTTTCCATCATTGTTGAATCTCCTCTTCTTGAAATGACCATTCTTATTGTTTTGGCCCTGATTACCACCGAAGTGGTTACCATTTCTGGCCTGTTGATTCCCTCCACGCTTGTTGTCACCGCTTCGATGACCGCTCTCACTGGTATTATCATTTTATCGACTGCTCTCTTTTGGTTGCGTTGACTCGTTATCGCGCTCCACTAACTGAGCCCTATTCACAACATCTGAATACAAACACAGTTTATGAGAAATAAGATGTTGACGTATCTCAGGTTTCAAACTTCGCAAAAACATTCGCGTCATTCGCTCTTCATTATCCACCAAGTGGGACGCAAACCGGAACAACTCAGCAAATTTAGCCTCATACTGCGACACGGTCATATTATTCTGCTCTAATTTGATGAACTCCACCTCCTTCATGTGACGAACACTTTCGGGAAAGTATTTGTCATTGAACAGCTCTTGGAACTTCTCGCAAGACATCTTCAGTGCGGCAGGTTGAGTACGCTTAATCGATTCCCACCAGTAATCTGCCTCTCCTCGCAACATAAAGGCGGCAAAGAGAACCTTTTGCTCCTCAGAGCATCCCAAGACATCAAATATCTTGGTAATCTGCTTTATCCATATTTCCGCTATAAGTGGTTTTGGCTCTCCCTTAAACTCTGGTGGTCCTAGCTCCTTGTACTGTTTAGCGGTGACCGTCCGAGAGTTCTCAGTATTTCCACCTATATTTTGGACAGGAGCCGCTCTCGCCTGCTGTTGCATGAACTGCATAAAGTTTCTGAATATTTTATCATTCATCATCTGGTCAGTGTTGTTGTTTGCATGAGGATTGTCACCTTCCTGATGCACATTATCCTGATTATTGATATGTGGTGAATCAACAGTCGTCTGTGCTCCATTGCTATTCTCAACATTCTCAGATGCCATTTTCAGATACTGCCACAAAATAAAAGTTAATTGATATGTCATATATTATCCTTATATTATGACCGACCAATTAAATACCATGCAAATAAACTTAGGTAGGTCATACTAGCGAAGGAATTTCCCGTCTCTCCCCTCCTAGTTCTATTCTCACATCTTAGCCAGGGATCATATCCCTAAGCTCTGATACCAACTGTGACGCCCCCAAAATTAGGTATACATCACCCATCTTTGGTCGTCAGATACAAAGTACAGAATACAAATACAACTTACTAATACAACTGTCGTGTACAATACGACAAAACATAAACTGCGAGTTTGAATACAAATATTATCTTCTAGAGAGTATTCATACTCAAAAGGAGTCCTCATTACATTTATTAACACACTATTACATAGAATAGTGAGGACTACTAACTAATACTATCATTCGAACCATCACTCCATTCCCCGACTTGCCCCAGCTACGTTCTCATTTCCTGAAGAGAACAGTGAAAGAAAGGGTGAGCTCAACTAGTCCAGTAAGAAATATTATGACTAAGATAATGCACAATAAATTATCATTAGCCTTCAACAATGTTAAACTGATAAAATATAATAGACATCAAGTTTAACTGCAGCGGAACAAGCAATCCATTAAAAGAGTCAAGTAGAAAATAAACTCTACTATCTTTTATGATTTAAAAGGTTTTTCAACACTGTGATCGCTGGGACTCAGCTTAATAAAATAATCCACATCATCGAATCACCCCTGCACTACGGCCAAGGATATTCGTGTATTCATTAATGGTCATGATCATGCCAACAACTGTCCATCAACGCACTACGGGCCAATGAGGACTTTTACCACATCATTTGTAACATTACGGTCATGATTATACCGAATAATCTCTGGACGTAATCATACCAAGTCCATCTATGCACTACAGGCCACAGATGACTTTTAACATTTTATAAACATGAGGATGATGACAATGATATAAGAATTCAATAAAACAAGTTCAAGAATTAATTTATCCAAGAATTAACAACGTCCAAATTGTCAACATGATACTGTTTTGTGGAGTAAAATTCAAGAATGCTTAGAAGAATATTTTCATGAAAAGATACTGGATGAAACGCAATTATCAAGGATATTCCACAAATTTCATGGAGTATAAAAGTCAAAACTTAACCAACTGAGTACAATAAAGAATGGAATAACAAAAGAAATCACCATGCATGCGATAGACCGCACAGACAGGTTATTCCAACAGAATAATAAATAATGAAACCAGGTCCGGCGTAAACGCACAGACAGGATATTCCGACAGAATAATAAATAATGGAACCAGGTCCGGCGTAAACGCACAGACAGGATATTCCGACAGAATAATAAATAATGGAACCAGGTCCGGTGTAAAACACACAGACAGGATGTTCCAACAGAATAATAACAAGACGGAACCAGGTCCGGTGTAAAACACACAGACAGGATGTTCCAACAGAATAATAATAAAAACGGAACCAGGTCCGCTGTAAAACACACAGACAGGATGTTCCAACAGAATAATAGAAGAATGTCACCAAGTATAGGGTAGACCGCGTATACAGGTTATTCCAACAGAATAATAAAAAATGGAGTAACAACAGTTCTCTTCATGAATAAGAAAGAATAACACCCCTTACCGTTTTAAAGAAGAGCTGAAATAAAGAAGTAGTTAAGTAGCAGAATACTCTTATTTTCTCTCTCTATAGTTTCTCTCTCTAGAGTTCAGTGAATTTGTAAGAAATAATGAAGGAATGAGCTGCTATTTATAGAAAAATAGAATGCATAGTAACTAATCCATGAACGGTCCAGATTGATTACTTTAATCTGACGGTCCATATTTAAAGAAATTTTTTTTAAATAAAATATAATATATTCTATTTATAGAATAACTTTAATAAAGTATTCTGTTTTATATAAAAAGATGTTTCTGTTTTATTACGTTAATAATACGAATAAAACAAAACGTCATTATCGCTAAATAATTCATATTATTAACTGACAATAATTAAATCAAACTGAGTGACTTCTCACATAAGCATTAATAATCAATACCGTGTGCTACTATGTAACCACACGTATTACTGTATTTTTACTACCGAGTAGTTCAACAGTAACAATGGTAAAACTTCTGTCGTTATTTTTAATAAAATATTTTTGTCGTTTTCTCAATCCGACAATAATTCCGCTATGGGGTCCAGCAATGATTGTGTCGTTGTATGAATATTTTCTGTTAAAACGAATATTCCCCGACCAATTGAATATTATATAACAACTTGCGTACTTTGCAAAATTTATAAATATTACCCACAACTATAACATTATATCAAATTAACTCCATAATATTCAAAAATGATATTTATAGAAAATTCATCTTTATTTATAAAAGTTGGGGTCTTACATTCTCTCTTTAATTCTCTTTAGTTTGATTCATTGAATCTAAGTATGCAAGGTAGCACATATGGATCAGATTTTGTATAGATTTTCCAGTACATGGGATAAACCACAAGTGATGACTCACTAGATTTGCAAATCTCTTTACTTAAAATCTAAGTAAAGGGGTATTTTGGTCTTTTCTCCCTTAAAAGGGTATTTTGATAATTTTCCTCCTAAATTTAAGGGTATTCTAGTCATTTGACATCATTCTCTTTAATTCTAACCCTTAGGGTTTTATAATCTCAATTAGGGTTTCCTAACTATTCGTTAGGGTTCCTTAATCACAGATTAGGGTTTTTAATCTCTCACTAGGGTTTACTAAGGTTATACCTTATCTGATCAAACTTTGATCATTAAATCTATACTGTACTAACACGTACTCATCAATACAATTTCAATAACTATATTTTCTATCGAATCCCTATCCGTAACTAGGGTTAGGGTTTCTATTCTCTGTTAAACAAAATTGTACTCATATTTCTAAGTCAATACTCAGTTTGACCACTTCTCTAAACTCATATCACAGATACTCAGCACAATATTGATAATCAATATCAATATTAAATAAAAAAAATTTATTCGTAAAATTTTGAATTATTCAAAATTCTGGGTCCTCACAGTTCTAGGGAGAGAGAGGCTCGAATCTTGCATTTATATACTAGATTTGAGTTGTTCGATCTCCTATATTATACATCTTGTATGTCTAGAGTGATATTGATCAATCTCAAGCCAAAGAAGCTTGTTTCTTTGCTCTCCAAGGTGAAAAAAGAGAATCTTTAGCCATTTCCTTTTTAAATCGTGTTCAATATACTAGATTTATTCCATATATTGTTTACATCTAGTTAGACTTGTTATTTTACATATATTTTGTGTAGTAGTTGGTAGATCTAGAGATTTTATCGGTTATTTTGTGCATATATTGTTAGAAACCAAGTCCTTGGACTAGATCTACCTAGATCTAGCTGGATCTAGCCCTTTAACCGGTTATGGAGCTTGAAGCCCTAACCCATATGCTAGATCAAGTTAGATTTATGGTAGATCTAGTCGTTTTAATGCTTTTGGTCAGTCCTGGTCACCCCGTAGAGCCCTATATAGATCTAGAGGTGAAGGGGTCCTAATAGTTCGTGATAGGGATACCAACCGATGAATCACCTAATATCGGGTCTAAGATATCTTGTATATATGTTTAAATATATTAATGTGAGCCTAGGAATCCATGTGTCGAGATTTAATAACCGAATATTCCCACGATGGACTTTTTTCTTACAATGTAATGTTTAAATAACGCAAAATCGTTGTACATATAATATTAGATCTTAAATCGATCTTGAGGGTTTCATCCCGATAAATCGAATTTAAGGTCTTGTGATAATGAAAATTCATGATTGTGGGTTCTCGGGTTCATCGAGATGACTTTCATGCCTGATGCCTTTTTGGAACTTTCTTTAATGCGTTGTCAGCCAAAAAGGATTTTCAAATAAAAATCGCAAAGAGCTTGTATAAAAATAAAGCATTTCGGGGATAGATTTACCTAGGATAAATAATTGGAAGTATCAAAAGACCTCGATTCCTATTTGACGAAGGATTTTAAAACCTTGTTTTCCAAAACGTCATTTCATATATGTTCTAAAAATGAACTTTTCCTTACATCGAATCCTTCGTGCATAGGTTCAAAGAGGTACAACATTACTTTCAAATTACTCAAAAAATAAGGCTTAGAATAAATTCTAAAATCAAAGCACTAAGTGTAATAAAAGCTTTCACACACACACACACACACTTTATGCTTAGGAAATCACAGAAGTCGGGGGGTGCCTAACACCCTCTCCTCGCTTAAATAAGCCCCCGAACTCTGCGAATCTCGGGTTTCCAGACTAGTGTTATGGAGTCACATATTGGGCCATAATGTGAAAACTTTTAAAATCAGGATGAGTTGATACATCTTTTTGAACTTATACCGACTGACGACTTTCTTATTCGGCCCAATCATCAAAATCAATCTTTTTAAATTTGTCGACAATCATGTCGGTCTTTTCCTAAAATCTCACCCTTTAAATAAATTAATCGACATAGCGAAATACAAAGGGTAGAAACATAAAAGAGCAAGGAACGAGAATACTCCCTAGCGTCGACAACAAAGATTATGAATATTATAACCAAGGGTTTAATATTAACTCAAGCAGAATTTTTCAATTAAATTCAAAATTTGGATTCCATAAAATTCCACACCGTCTATGAATGAGTTACTAAGGTCTTTAGCCCAGAGGATAGATTGGGATCTAAGGTTTAGGCTTAGGTTCTATTCTTATCAACCGCTTTATTAAGATAATTTACCTCCTTATTGGAGGCAATAATTGTGTTATTTCCCAAAGGCACAATATACAGTGGGGAGGGGGTTGAATATATCTTTAAAAAATTATTTCATAATTACTTATTTGAGAGTTACCAAATAAATTTTTTTTCAAGATTATCTATACGCATCAGAATATAAATTTGAAAAACTCTTAAAGATTTACTTAGAAATCTCAGTTCCTAAACAAATTTTATGAATAATCAAACACATATTAGATATAGCAGTTTATAGAGTGCTTAATGTAAAGTGCAGAAAGGCACATGAGGTTTTATGTGGTTCGAAGACTAAACAACTCCTACTCCACTCTTCTAGTCAACAAGTAGGATATCTACTATTGGATATAGGCCCAACAAACCATTTACAACTGAATCCCTAGGATTCCTTCGAGTCACAAAGTCTCGGTATTGAGTCACTTAGACTCAGTAATTCGGTCACTACTGACCAGGATCCACTGACCCCAATTCGGTCTTCAAGACCAGGATCCACCGATCCTACTTCGGTTATTTAGACTAGGATCCATCGACCTTTCTTCCTGTTGTAGAGGTGTTTGAGGTGCTGCTAAGATGACTTGAATGCTCTTCATCTTATGGTACTTAACATCATTGTTGATTATCTTCTTGATGCTTGATGAACTTTTGTTGAAGCTTTATTCCTTCTGATTGTCAGCAACTCTTCATGATCAATGTTAATGTATTGCTAAGTTATTCACTTAAGCTCTTTATCTTTTGAGCTTATCATCTTTGAACGATCTCAGGATCATAAACTTGTGTTCATCATCTTCGACCTATTGATTCTGAGTGTTCATGATGAATCGTATAGTGTGGCTTTAAGATTAGCCTTCTGATCAACCATTATTACATCATCGGCATCAACTGCATCACTTCTTTATATTTGAATCTTCATTTCAGCCATGTCCTCCATTTTCTTGGCTCTGGGGCTCTGGCTAGTTTTCTCTAGAGCTTCCTAGCTCTTTTGGTTTTTGGCTCTGCGGCTCTGACCTTTGCATATACTCATCAACCTCTTATAATCTGATGAGGTGCGGCCAAGATTATCTTGTTAATCTCCTTCTCTTTTTGGGCTTGGCAGCTTTGAACATTTCTCTGTTCGTAGAGTTTTTCCTACTATACATTCTCTCTTGTGTAGCTTGATATTCATTTCTGATGATGCTTCTACTTATGTATTGACGTTCAGTGCTCATCATCATCATCATCATCATCATCATCATCATCATCATCATCATCATCTTTTGAATGATGCTGTCTTTTATACTACTTTGAAATCTTCTCGTTGAGAAGTATTCGTTGGAGTATCTAATGCTTAGATACTTTGACATCTCTGATGTTGACGTTCTGAGACTCTGTGCCAGTGTACCTTCTGACATAGGACTTGTCACATCAGTCAGTATCTTTTTCTAGCTTTTCAGACAACATACTTTCGGCTAACTAGCCAGTAAATATACCTTTGTTTTCTTTTAAGAATATATCTTTTGATGTCTTGAGATCATCTTCTTGCAACGTTCCATTTGCCAGCCTTATTGTCAGACTTGACATGAACTCTACGATCTACTGTTGCAAGAATCATAGAATTGAGCCTTACTGTGACACCTCCAAATTCATACCACACTTGTTTCAAATTTGGTTGCCACGTACTAACTGTAATGATAAATCAACATCTTATATATCGCGGAATAATAGAATAATTTACATTGGTATAACATAATTATTCTCGTCCCAAGGGTTTGAAACTTAACATTCCTTACATAACTTAACCATAATTAAACATTGTTTAGACATAGCTAATACATAATGCAACACAACTTAAATTAAACATAGATAAATAAGTTCTTCCACAACCCCAAAGCGTAGCACATTCCTAACAACCTAGAAATAACTACTCCAAAGCCTTTTCTTTACCCTTGTCCTTGCCAGAGGGTTCACCACGTTCTGCCTTCACTGGAAGTTTTAGGGAAAGCAAGGATGAGCAACAATTTTGCCCAGCAAGTAATATAGCAAAAAGGGTATTCAATATAGTCTTCAATTTATCAAGGGTATATTAATAATAATAGTTCAAGATAGCAAGAAGTATCAATGATTATCAACAACAGTCGCTATGGACAGAAATATCAATAATATTCAAAGGTTTATCAATTCAAGATTTCAAAGTAATGAATACTGAGTAGTCACTAAGGACTATGAACTTCTCCTTGAATTAATGGTGATACAACTGATAATTCTACAAAATAAGTACGACAAGTGATCAACCTAAGGTACCCTATGTCATGCATAACATTTAATCTTTCTCATGTGCGCACGTCGGTTCCCCGACAATATATAATTCCCCTACTAAGAGGGTTGTTCTTCTCAGTTATAAGAGTCATCACCAAGTTAATTTAGTTTGGATAGCTTTTGATCAAATATCAATAGTCTAGCCGAATCAATGGCTTAGACAGTTTCTTTCACAATGTATATATGAACAATTACCGTTCGGCTCAACGTTTGAATTTTTCTTACAAAGTATTATTTCTTCAAAGTCCTACTTGTACGATCAATAATAGCACAAGTTCAAGTAATACTCAATAAAGAGTAAGGTTTGAGTACTTGCCTCAAGCGTAGTTTACCAAAATACCGCTTATCAATACTCTTTTGAATCCTAACACAATATAATACGCGTATATGATATTCATTAGTTACATATGCTCATACATGCTATGTAAGTTTAAATGCATAAATGTCTAACTTAGTTGTATATTCTTCACATACTTCATTCCACACCTTGTATACTCGTAACACAAAATTAGTTTATAATTTACCATGAAGCCAAACAATCATAGGCTCTAATCATTACTTTACAAATTACGAATACCTTGGACCTATTATTTGAAAGTCTATAATCATTTCATTAAACATACAATTCTATAACTTAGCATGCTTCTTAACACATTAGATTATGTACTGGCCATATAATCCATGTTAGAGTAACAATACAAGCATGCAAACACTTTCAAACCATTTACAAAAAACAGACCTTACTGCAAGTTGGCGCGACCGCGCTTGGTTTGTACTGAGGAGTGGCGCGGCCGCGCTGCTCCTGGTGCAAACTAAAACTGCAACATTGTAGCGAGGCCAAACTTGCACATCCGATCACAATTAGGATAACACTTGCATGATCATACATGACGTGATAATTATGAATAGGTTTGGTCTCTTTTATATCTTGTTCCTTACATGATTTATCGAAACTCACAAAATCAAGACTGCACATGTTGATTTAACAAAGTCCTTCATACTTAGTCATTATACACATGCTACACGGTCCTTTGGTCTCCACTAAACATGCTTATGTTAGTTAACCCACATATTCCAACTTATAAAGTTTTACATCACCTAAACTTGTCATATTCCGTTTACCATGCATAGGTCTTGTTAGGCATTCATGTTAAATCACATCCATAGACATAACACACCTATTCATGATGGTCCATTTCAGAATACTTATAAGTATCTATTAGCAAAAACTAGTTTTCTTTTCATTCTTAAGATTTCCTTTGAGAGTCTCATGTTAAGACACCAAGCATGCAAAGCCAATTTACTTACTATACTTCATGCTCTCATATATACATTTTGGACCATATAAGCATGCTCACAATTCCTATATAGTTTATCAAGATTGTAGTTGCAACTTTAAGTTTCCACTAGCCAAACTTATCCAAGCATACAAGATGAGTTCACATAGTCTAAATCATGCACTTAATAGATCACATAAGCATATCTTTAAGTTCAAAACTTAGTGTATATATAGTTCGTTTATATATAGCCAATATAGTCTTTTTCTTGAAACTCCCCTTTTTAATCATGCTTGAATATCTTATATTACCTTCAACCATATAACTAACATATTGTTACATGTCAAGACATACCAGAACGTAATACACTCTCATCCAAGGTTAGAACATGTTTTGCAAAAGGTTTATCAAAACTAGTTTCCAACTCTTTAAGTTTTCTTTTAATATTCTAACTAAAACAAGCTAAGGTAATTTTCTATGTTCAAAACAACATATCCTCACATGACAAGGCCACTTACATGTATAACCTAACTATCATAGCATGGTCAGAACAATACAGAAACATTAAAGCAGTATCTGGAAAAAACACCACGCGCGGCCGCGCGGTATTAGGCTATAAAAGTGGTGCGGCCGCACCACTTCGTTTTGAGCCAAAAATAAATGGCTCTGCTTCTGTAGAGCCTTAACACATGTATTGTTAATTCTCAAACCAAATTATCTGTGGCACTTTAGAGCATCCATACCAACTCAAGTAACACAAAGACATGCTAATTTACACTAATTTGACAGAGAAATCAATAATTACTAGAATTTGACAAAACTTTAAACTAAAAACATAAATAGAAATTATACCTCTTGAAGTTTAATTTGAACTCCCTCACTTCTCTGGTTATACTTCCCTCAATGCTCAGCAACTCACACACTCTAATGCACTTACCAGTGAAAGTTTTAACAACTGAGAATTGAAGAGTTTGGTTGCCATTTATAGAAAATTGGTTGCCCAGTTCATGGCTTTGTTCCATGGTTTGATTCAAAGGAAATTGGAAGAAGATGTTGGGTATAAGGAGAGTTGGCCAACTGCTCACCTCCATAGTCATCATCACTGCCATTCTAGCTTCAACTAGCAACTTGTGTTTGCATATTATAGAGTGAGTTACTGTTCATTTACTGATTGTGTAACTGAGCTTCTCAATTCTTAGAAACGTGGTTAATTTGCCTAGCTTAGTCTGTTTTCTTATACTCCTAAAATATAATTTTAATGTGTTAATACTACTACACAATGAAAAGTTAGTGATTATTTATGTACTCACATTATATAATCAATGTACATTAGTCCACTTTAATTTTTATTTATAACATGTATGGACTCCATTTAATTAACCACTGGTAATTTAATATCTTCTTAAAACTTTATTATTCCAGTTAGACTCACTTATTGGAATTATTTGCAATTCTTTGACAGAATACATCTTTTAATGTTTCCACACATACTTAATGTCACATAAACAATTATTTATGTAACTTATAATTCCCAACACTTTACTATATAGTTTTCTATATAATACATAGTCATATTAATGTGTCACACCCCATTTTAATCATATGTTAATACATACTTTACACACATCAATTAAGTGATATAATTCTAATTTCTCCATTTACTTTGCTCACAATAATTAATTAATAATATAATATTAACTAATCCTCCACTTCTTAATTAAATTAATTCCTTAAATCTCCATTCTCATGCCACACAAGACATTTTCACAATTTTCATCACAATCCACATTCGTATAAATTCAATTTAAATTAGTTGAATTATTCATTTCACAACACATCAATATTTATATTCAAATAAATATTCATTTTCTCATTTTATCAAAATAATATTTATTCAAGAAATTCTCGGTTCTTACACTTACGATCGGTTTGACCTTTTCTGTTCTTGTACTCTTTTCACTGTTGACAGTATAGTGAGGGATATCGTAATCTTATTTTTTGTATCCTCGCTACTACTACAACCTTATCTTCTTTTCTGCTTTCTGATAGCTTCACAAAGCTTTAGTTTGCTTAGCAGAATCTTCTTTGTTCTCTTGATACTTCAGCTGTCTTGTGAAGTCAATAAAATCTTCCTGGGTGAGCTGTTCTCTTTTGTGCTTATGTACAAAGTTCTGATTGCTCTTCGATTTGTTTTGTGATCAGGTAGAATGTCCTTGCAGTTGACCTTTAGATTTCTTCTAGAGACCTCTTCTTGTAAGATATACTCAGTTATCATCAAAATATACTCTATTGCCATATACTTCTTCTTGAGTAATCTTCACTTTATATCCATGGCACAAATTGAACTTGGTGATCTCCTTAAATTCGTGTAGTCAGCACTTCACATTTCGCTCAACTATTTTTAAGCTGACTTTTTGATCTTGGTCTTATTGAATGATCTTAGAGTAATATTCAGATATTGCTTTCATTCAGTGTTTTCTTGGAGTATTCTACAATCACTATTTACTGAGCAATCTTTACTCTGCTATCCATTAATTTATTTATCTATTTTTTCCAGATGATGTTTAACATCTTCTTCGACTCCTTGTGCAGTTCTGTGTTAGCCTTGCAATTTTGAGATTATTTACTTCCTTTACGAACTGATTCTCTGTCTGAGAGATGGGGTGAATACTGCGATCTTCTGATGCTGTGCAACCATGGTTGTCTCTGCAAAGCATCTTCATACTGTGAACTGGTAGAGTGACTTTACGTACATGATTTCCTATCATCTATACATCAGATTTATTTCCATAAGATTAACATAACATTATTTGATCTTTCTAATCTAAGTCCTTGTACATCAATTCTTTTGAAGGACTTTGCGAAACTTACTTGTACAAATATACATTAATCATATTTCACTTTGAAGCACATGTAGATTTATTCTGTGATCAATGCTTCTTCCATGCAGAGTAGTCTCTTTACAATGATCCTATCTATTACATATGCATACAGGATAAAGATCAACCTAACAAGTTTGATCATACTATTCTAAATCTTTGTACATAGATATCTAAGTTAAAGATTGTACAAAACTTATCCATACAAATATACTTTATAAGCTTTATCATTAAGTTACATACATGCTTTATCATCAAATCACACACACACACACATACACACACACACACACACACACACATATATATATATATATATATATATATATATATATATTTGAAATCTAATCAGGGATCTAATGAAACTCTCCCTTAATTAAACATTTTTCTAATCTATCATTAGATTTCTAACAAATTGTATTCTTCACATTATCCTCTAAATTGAGAATTTTGGAAGGGAAAGGTTGAATGAATATGTTGCATTTATTAGTGTTAATGCCAAGATTCGTCCACGCTCCCAATCACCAATAGCGCATCCAATCTTGCACATAAACGAAGTCACATGGAGAAACTTGACGGCTTGGGCCGCCGAGGATAGCTCCGGTGTGAGAATAAGTATATGCTGAATAAGGTTAACAACGGAGGCTTAAAGCTTTAGTGCTGAAAATAATGAGATACCTAAGAATTATGGTGTAGCCTTGTATTTATAGTGATCACACCCCTTTCTCCAAGCCCGTCCTTAAATAGGAATAAATTCCTCATTATGGTGGATACCATAATGGGATAGAATTGAATCTCCTTAAAGAAAGGAAGTCAAATAATATCATGACTCTTTCATTCAGAATTGGAAATTAAATGCAATTAGGAATTGAAAATTAAATGCAGTTAGGAATCTTAGATTCCTTAAAGTTTTCCAACTGCCCAAAACAGGCTCCTATGTGGGGAGACTTTCTCCACGTGGACTATGACCCACCGAATCATTCGGGCCCAAATAAACATGCCCCAACATTGCCCCTAGTCTTTATTATAATGGGACATTTAATGAAAGAGTTATGAAATTAAAGGAAAAAAGCACAAAGTCTGAAATTGGAAACATCGGTTCCGTCCCCAACACTCATTGCTGGGCCTCGTTATCATCACTACTAAAACACTTAATCCACCAAATTTAGGGGAACGTGTAAAGATAAAGGGTCGATCACTTCAAAAAGACTCACACAACCAAAACCAACCGCCATTTTTTAGATATGAGATTTTCAAAAAATATTCAAGCTTCCTCTACATCCTTTCTTGCTCACCATAACCTCTTTTACTGGCAAAGCTCTGTTTAATTCTCCCAACTCCTAGACCGGTCCCGCCACCACTATCTTTAAAAGCAACCCTTTCATCTCTGCTCCAATCTCTACCGTCTCCTCTATGGATATAGTCACTCCCATCATCACTGAAGCCACCATCGTTACCACTACCATATGCCCATCTAAAGCTAAGCTTGAAATCCAAAAAATGTAAAAAGAATATTCCAACGAGAAAAATTTCATCCACATCAACTGTAATATCTGGATTTTAAAATAATAATAATAATAATAATAATAATATAATAAAAAAAATATATACATATAGATAATGAAAAGGTAATTATTAGTACATATCCAAAGCATATAAGGATAAGGACTCTTTTACTTATTAGTCATTAATTTAAGTTGTAACAAACTTTTAATTTTAAAAATGACTCTTTTACTTGTTAACCTATTTTGCAAAGTAATTAAATATATTTAAATAACGAGAGAAAGAAAGAAAAGAATGTAAAAACTATTTAGCTTTGGAGAACTGCAGAACAGAGAAAAAGAAAAAATGAAAAAAAAGGATTTGTTAGCTTCTAATTTTGTGTTTCGCAATATCGAGGTAAATGGCTTTCCGAACTATTTAGTGATTTTAAAATTATTGTTATTTATATGTATATCATAGTAATTACTCGGATGCCTTAAAGTATGGTTTCAAAATTCATTATGTTTTATTTAAGGTTTCCATTCAAATTAAAATGTTATGCTCGTTTATTCAAATCTTCGGATCAAGTATATATTTTTGAATTGTGAAATGAGATTATATGATTTTGAACTATGAAAAAAAGTATCGTTTAATTAGAATATCGATAATATTAAGAAAATATTTTGAAATCCTCAGTCCGACTATGTATAGAACCTGTTATTGATTACGTTTAGTTCTAGAGCTAATTTAGGACCTACTAAGGTGCACACCTTTTAGATACCCTTTGGGGAGCGTGCATAATAGATACCTTAGTAGGGTGCATGATAATTGACGTTATTAAACTTTTGGGCCGTGTTATAGGGCTACTGTAACCTTAGTCGTTAAGGCTGTTGATTAAAAGATATATTGTATATATTGAAATCATTTTTGAATGTGAAATTCATTATGTAATTATCTGTTTTAGTTTGAAAAGTATATTTATTATTGTTATCGAATAAAAAAAAAATTTCAAAAAAGTATTTTTGCAAATTGTACTTGATTCGGCTAAATAAGGAGGATTGCTACTTGCTGAGCTTCATTGCTCACCCTTACAATTTGTATAGGTCTCATCATTGATAGCTGAGCACTTGTTTGATATACTTTGGATGATTGGAGTTAATTTAAGATGTTTACCTCTTTTATCATTGAATTTGTAATAAACTCTTAGTTTCGAGGAACTGCGTCTCCATTTTACGATTCTGATATTTGTTGGTTTTTCAATTGGATTGATTTAAAATATATTTATTGTTTGGTTTTAAGCTGAGATTATTGTTGAGTTGTTTAGTTTGGGTTGCACGTTATTGATATTGTTGCCTTGCGGGTCTTTGGGCTTGCGGCGTGTAGCATTTCGGGCCTATAGCGGGTTTGAGGTGTTATAGAGATGGTATCAGAGCAGTAGCCCCTTGTAGTGTGTTGGGCTAGGAAACACACACATTTCCTGGGGAGTGATTTTGGGATTTAACTGTGTATTGTGATTCGACTAGATTTTAGAAATATAGAGTGTGATAGATTTTAGGTTTGAACATCTTTATTGTAGAAATTGGGTTTAATATATAAGATCAAGTTGGATTAGTTTTATTGATTGCAGAATAGTTGAGTACCATATTTGGAAACTACTTTGATGATGTGTAAGTTATGACCTTGAAAATTTTAGTGCTTTTTAGATAACAAGCAAGTTAGAAAAATGAGAGTTATATTGGTTATGTTGTGGTGAATCTAAGATTTTGGTAATCATTTTATGATATAAGATTGAAAAGATTGTTTAATTTGATGTTTAGATGGATATAGAATAAGAAATTGTCAAACAGATTTCTTTTATTTTAACTTGAGGACAATGATTGGGTGATGGACTATGTAGTTTATATGAAGATTGGGACTTTTGGAGCATTATTTAGATATGAATTGAGTGTTAGAACTTGTTTGAAATTAACCTTAAGCATTGTCAATTTCGAGGATTAATGTAGAATGTAATATCCGAATTTAAAAAAATAAAATAAAAGAATAATAAAAAATATATACATATAGATAATGAAAAGGTAATTAATATTACATAACTAAAACATATAAGGATAAGGACTCTTTTACTGATAAGTCATTTAAGTGGTAACAAACTTTTAATTTTAAAAAGGATTCTTTTACTTGTTAACCTATTTTGTAAAGTTATTAAATAAATTTAAATAACGAGATAGAGAAAGAAAAGAACGTAAAAACTATTTTGCTATGGAGTACTGCAGAACAAAAAAGAAAAATCAAAAAGGATTTGTTCGCTTCTAATTTTGTGTTTCGCAATATCGAGGTAAGTGACTTTCTAAACTATTTAGTGATTTTAAAATTATCGCTATTTATATGTATATCATAGTAATTACTCGGATGCCTAAAAGTTTGGTTTCAAAATTCGTTATGTTTTATTTAAGACTTCCATTTAAATTAAAATGTTATGTTCGTTTATTCAAAATTTCGGATCAAGTATTTATTTTTGAATTGTGAAATGAGATTATATGATTTTGAACTGTGAAAAAAGTATCGTTTGATTAGAATATCGATAATATTGAGAAAATGTTTTGAAATCCTCAGTCCGACTATGTATAGAACCCGTTATTGATTACGTTTAGTTCCGGAGCTAATTTAGGACCTACTAAGGCGCACACATTTTAGATGTCCTTCGGGGAGCGTGCATATTTGATACCTTAGTAGGGTGCGTGATCATTAACGTTATCAAACTTTTGGGTCGTGTTACAGGGCTACTGTAACCTTAGTTGCTAAGGCGATTGATTAAAAGATATACTGTATATATTGAAATCATTTTTGAATGTGAAGTTTGTTTTGTAATTATCTATTTTAGTTTTGAAAAGTATATTTATTATTGTTATCGAACAAAAAAAAAGAATTTCAAAAAAGAATTTTTGCAAATTGTACTTAATTCGGCTAGATAGGGAAGATTACTACTTGCTGGGCTTCATCGCTCACCCTTAGAATTTTTACAGGTCCCATCGTTGATAGCTGAGCACTTGTTTGATATGCTTTGGATGATTGGAGTTAATTTAAGATGTTTACCTCTTTTATCATTGAATTTGTAATAAACTCATAGTTTCGAGGAGTTGCGTCTCCATTTTACAATTTTGATATTTGTTGATATTTTAATTGGATTAATATAATATATATTTATTGTTTGGTTTGAAGCTAAGATTATTGTTGAGTTGTTTAGTTTGGGCTACACGTTATTGATATTGTTGCCATGCGGGACTTTGGGCTTGCGACATGTAGCACTTTGGGCCTATAATGAGTTCGAGGTGTTACATCAACACTATCTCCACAGTCCAGGACCACACTTTTGTCAAAATTCGCAACCAATATCGCATTCCGGCCACCTATGAACTCTGCACCTCTCTCCTAGAAGATAGAATGTACTGTTGTCCCAATGGGTGGACCGCCGTCTCCCTCACTGCCCTCAAATACGAGGTTCGTTTCCCCTCTATGCCTTCACCCTCATGGGATTTATAGGGGTCAGATTTGCACAATTGGTGCCGAACTCTTATATTCACATCATATCCTTTATTGCCTTTTGCCATGAGTGAAACATACCCCCACCATTGACTTTTTCTTCACCTTTTTCTTTATGAGCCGATAGAGTTTCGTCAAATTAACAAACAGCAGAGTAAGTAGATATAAAAACACCCCTTAATGAAAGACCCCATAGAATAACAAGCAGTTGCATTCATTATGGTTCTACATCTAAGGGCTCGATACCCATCAACTGCCAGACTGGGCCGAAACGTCCGGAGCCAACATTGCATTCGACAAGCTTAGCTGAACTCGACTCAAGGAGATGAAGCTACTTATTAACAAACTTCCCCAAAAAGAGTGGGACATCGATGTCTTCAACGACCAAGTTTGGTTATATGACCACAAACATAAGTTTCGAATCCCCCTTCTTATACAATATTATAATTTTTAGTCCTGACCCTATCCTTTGTTTCTTATAGTGTCTCTTATCAAACCAACATCGATCGCCAACATTGGCCAATCCTCTAATCATCGAAACCACTCCTCTTCTTATTCTAACATTCGACAAATCTCCTACCAATGCTATCGAAACAAGCCACCCTACTGACAACCAAACCATCTCCCCAACCACTTATGTTCCTACACAAACAATTTCCCTCATCCATACTCCTTCATTCAAAGAATAAGCCCGTTGGACAAGCCTATTTCTTAAAGGAACATACTCCTTAGGGTGAAAAGAAGGCGTTCAGTGAAAACAACCGACCTGAACCCCTCATCACAAAATATACCTTCCATTCCTCCAGCTCCCCAACTTAAAGACATTCCTATATCCGAACCCATTCAAATAATCACCATTTTTTCGACCCCGACTGTCGAACCAACCGAAGCCTAACCACAGAAAAGAGAAGAACTTGAAAGCCCTTCTTCCGAACCCCCAGCCAAAAAATCCCACACCGAGTCCTCTCCCGAACATCATCCTCCCCCTTCCTCCATAACATCCTATAGTTTCCTTCAGCCATATCTAAGAAGCTCACGCTTCAATGACGTTATGGTCTGACTATCTCGAAGACTTTCCACATGAGCTATTCGAGAATATGCTCTCCCTGAAGACGAAAAAAGGTTTGAAAATGTGAGTCTTAAGGAGCTCATATATGCCAACTCCATGCACCAAGGCCGGGTATATAACTCTAAATCAAATTCCCCTTCAAAATATGTCAATTATATGTGTTTTTTCTCTTCTTTTTTAAATTTCCTTATCTTTATTTATAGTTAGTTGTTGTTACCGCCCGAATACTGCGCTGACTTTCTCAAATATCAGCAAGGGAAAAAGAACTAGAAGTGGAAGTCGAAGTCGAGCGTCTAGAATTCAGCGTTCAAGCTGCAATATTCGGCCTCGAAAAAGAAAAGAGCCTTCATGCCAACACCACCTTCCATTGCCAGGAGTTGCAAGCCGAATTGAAAATAATTTAATGGAAAGTCTTTGAAGGTGAATAACACCGAATAATACTCCTGGCCGATCGCGAAGAAATGAAGAACGAAAACAATCAGATGAAGAAAGGTAACTTGACCATGCATGAGCAGCTCTTGTCCATGCACAAAAAATACAACTAGAAGATTAGCATCCACAACGCTTTAGAGAAGGAGTTTACCGACTATAAAGCTTTGGGGCCTCCTCTTACCGAGGTGGTCAAGCAATAAATATGCCAAGAATATCAAAAATCTCCCGAGCTCTAGATGTAAGACCCCGAATTTTATGAAATAAAAGTATTCAATTTTTCTTATAATTATTATTCTATTATGTAAATGGTTAAATTGATAAAAGGTTAAAGTTAAGGGTGATATGTGTAAATTATAAAAGTATGTCGGGGAAAATTCATTCTATCAGGGAATATTCGTTCTGTCAGAGAATATTCGTTTTGTCGGGAATATTAGGTAAAAGTGGGACGACGTCGAAATAACCAATCATGCAATGCGAGCACATGCACAAAGCCAAATTTATCCTACGCTTAGTTTTTAGCAACCAATTTAACCCGTAATACTTACATAGATTTCATATAAACATTACCCATCATATATATATACTGATTTTGAACAATTAACAACAACTACAATCAAATTAAGTATTTTGAATTCTATATTTTTGCCAAAACTCCATTTTTAACATACTTGACAAAATTTACACTGTGATCACCATTGTACACCAAATTAACTCATTCAAGCTACGTTTTCTTCGTTACTTACTGAATTAATACATTCAAGACTCAATTTACGGACTAGTTTACAAACCAAGTATCAATTTTGAACTCCAACAAGCCATATTCATACACACATGCACTGTAATCAATTTTTTTCTTATTTTTGAACGTAATTAGTATACCAAATCCTTGTCTAGATGTTAATTCTAACATCATAATTATATATACACACAATTTACACTTTATATAACAATAATTCATCAAATTAGAATTCACAGAGACTTTGGAAATCATGAACACAAAACTTTTATATATAACATATTAAGGTTATGGGAGTATACCTTCTCTTGCTTGAACAATCCTTGCTAACGACAGAATTTGATTTGGAATCACAGAACTCTCTCTCAAATTTCTTTTCTCTTTATTCTCTCTTCTTTTTTCTTCTTAGGTTTAGGACAACTAACACTTATGCGTAAATTATAAACTGATAGCCATAATACTACGCATACTTAATTTATCAGTTACAAAAACTTAAACGTATATCAGTTATAAAATATATTTTATTTATTATTTTAATTTAATTTATTTATATTATAATTCAAATTCAAAATTCAAAAGCCATAAGGCTTCGTTTGGCAAAAACACTTTAAAAAAAATTAAAAATAAAGACTTAATGTCTTTAAGCCTTGTTTGGTTAAATCCATTTAAACTCATTTAATTTAACTTACTAAATCATTTATATAATAGTTTATTGTCACACTTTAATTTTTAAATTAAAACATTATAGTAATTCATTTAATCGCTATCAACTCTCTAATTTAATTATTAAATTAAATTAGAATATTATCTCATAATAATTATTTTTCTTAACTCATAAATTATTTATTTAACAAATAAATAATCAAATCAAATCACATTAAACAAATATTTACTCAACAATAAACACATCACTTAAAATATTTATATAATTCAATAAATATTTAGAATTACAATTTAAAATTCCGGATTGTTACACATATTATGGTAAGAAATTGTTATTTGTTTCGATAAATATCTGCTTGTTACAATAAGTGCATGAGTGAAATTCGGTCTAGTACATATCATACCGTACATGATAGATTCTATTGCAGAAGTATAAGGAATCTTACTCAGACGGTCTCTCTTCTTAGGTGTCTTTGGGGCCTGTTTCTTGGAGAGATGTATTCCATGGCTCATCGACATGAGACCGCTCTTGGAATCCTCCATGCTAAACCTCTTTAGCATCAAGTCAATGTACGTTCCTTGGGACAAGCCAAGCATCATTTTAGATCTATCTCTATAGATCTTTATCCCCAAAATATAGGATGTTTCTCCCAAGACCTTCATGGAGAAGTGTTTAGATAACCAGATTTTAATTGATTGAAGCATAGGAATATCATTCCCTATCAGTAATATATCATTAACATATAATACAAGGAATAAAAAAATGCTCCCACTAACCTTCTTGTATACATATGGTTCATCCTCATTTTTGATAAAATCAAACTCTTTGATTGTCTCATCAAAACGGATGTTCCACCTACAAGAAGCTTGTTTCAATCCATAAATGGATCGTTGTAGCTTATAGACTTGATTTGTTCCAACCGTTGAAACAAATCTCTCTGGCTGTGTCATATACACATCCTCTTTAAATTTCCCATTGAGGAAGGCCATTTTCACATCCATCTACCAAATTTCGTAGTCGTGGTAAGCTGCAATTGCAAGTAAAATTCGAATGGACTTGAGCATCGCTACTGGTGAGAAGGTTTCATCATAGTCAACTCCTTGCCTTTGTTTGAAACCTTTTGCGACCAGTTGGGTCTTATAGGTCTCTACCTTGCTGTCTGCTCCAGTCTTTCTTTTAAAGACCCATTTACACCCAACAGGCTTAATGCCTTCTGGTGGTGAAACCAAAGTCCATACTTGGTTTTCATACACGGAGTCCATCTCGGATTTCATGGCTTCTTGCCACTTCTCTGAGTCTTTTCCACTCATAGCCTGTTCGTAATTCAATGGATCATCATCATCTATGATGCATACCTCATCGTCATCCTCTATGATGAATCCATACCTATTAGGTATCTTTGGTACACTTCCAGATTTAAGAATAGGGTGTGTTACAATAGTTTCTTCCACTTGGTTAGGTACCTAACTTTGATCCATAGTATTTTGTGGTTCTTGAACATCTTTAAGATATATCTTACTCCTACTGACCCCTTCAAGGATAAACTCCTTTTTCAAGAAGGCAGCATGTTTCGCAACAAACGCCTTTTGATCAGTTGGATGATAGAAATAATACCCTGATATTTCTTTAGGGTATCCCATAAATCTACACTTGTCAAATCTAGTCTGTAGCTTATCGTTTTCAAACTTTTTGACATAAGCTGGACAACCCCAAGTCTTAACATGCTTAATATTTAGTTTCCTCCCTGTCCATAACTCATATGGGGTCTTAGGGACGGATTTGGTAGGTTACTTGTTAAGTAGGTATGCAGCCGATTCTAGGGCATATCCCCAGAAGGAAACTGGAAGATCGGTAAAGCTTATCATGGATCGAACCATGTTCAACAATATTTGATTTCTCCTTTCAGATACATCATTGAGCTGTGGCATCCCTGGTGGAGTCCATTGTGAGATTATACCATTTTCTTTGAGATAATTGAGAAACTCACTGCTTAAGTATTTAACACCTCGATCCGATCGAAGAATCTTAATACTTTTGCCAGTTTGTTTTTCTACTTCACTTCTGAACTCTTTGAACCTTTCAAATGATTTAGATTTGTATTTTATTAAATACACATATCCAAATCTTGAGTGATCATCAGTGAATGTAATAAAATAAGAATACCCTCCTCGTGCAGTCATTGTCATATGTCCACATACATCTGTGTGTACCAATGCTAACAACTCTGTAACTCTTTCTCCTTTTCCACTAAAAGAAAATGTAGTCATTTTTTCCATGAGACAAGATTCACAAGTTGGATATGATTCACAATCCGCTCTAGAAGCCCATCTTTATATAACTTGGATAATCTTGTTTCATTAATTTTACCAAGTCTACAGTGCCACATATAGGTATAATTAACATCATCTCTTTTCATTTTCTTAGTTTGTTCAATTTGATGTATATTTTCATGCAAGTCAAGTATATAAAGTCCATTTCACAAATTACTAACACCATATAAAACATTATTATTATAAATAGAACAACTGTTGTTCTTTATTATAATGTCAAAACCATCCATATCCAATACAGAAATTGAAATAATATTTCTAATGATATTTAGAACAAAATAACAATTATTTAAATTTATGAACTTGTTCGTAGGTAGTGCTAAACAATAAGTCCCTACAACTAATGCAGCCACCTTTGCTCCATTTTCCACTTGTAGGACGACCTCATCCTTGTTCAACTTTCTACTTCTGACTAGTCCTTGTATAGTATTACATTTATGAGAATCATAGCCGGTATCCAATACCCAAGTAGATATTTGACTTTCTTAAAAATTAATTTCAATCATAAACAAACCTTGATTAGGATTCGAAGCTTCTCTAAGCTTCTTCTGCTTTTTCTCCGCAAAGTACTCTTTGCAGTTCCTCTTCCAATGACCCGTCTAATTGCAATGGAAGCAAATTCCTTTGCTAGTTGGATCATGTTTCTTTTGATCCTTCACTTTCGCCTTACCTTTAGCCTTCTTGGATTTCTTCTTTTTAGAAGATACCTTGGGTCACTTCCTTTTCTTGGAAGAATCATCCACTATTAAGACATGGTCCTTCTTAGATGGAAAGTGACCTTCAGTAGTTTTCAACATGTTAGGTAATTCAGGCAAGCTGACATCTAACTTATTCATTTGAAAATTCATAAAAAATTATGAGAAGGTGTCAGGGAGTGACTGCAAGAATAAATCTTGACTTAACTCCCCATCCATGATAAAACCAAGCTGTCCAAGACGTTCAATCAGATTGATCATCTTTAAGACATGAGTCTCAACAGAAGTGCCCTCGGTCATCCGAGATCGGAAGAGCTCCTTAGATATTTCATATCTAGCAGTCCTACTTTGCTCACCATACAACTCTTGCAGGTGTAACAGTATAGTAGGAGCATCCATGGTTTAATGCTGACGTTGAAGCTCGTTACTCATGGATGTGGGCATGATGCATTGAGCCACAGATGCATCATCTTGCCACTTTCTGAAAGTAACAATCTCTTACTCAGAGGCAGTTTCTGCAACTTTTGAAGGGACATGCGAATTTATGATATAAGAAATCTTTTCAGCAGTGAGAATTATTGTGACGCTCCCAAAATAGGTCCACACAACCCATTCTGAATCGTCAAATACATAGTACAGAAACAACTACAAACTTAATTATTATAATTGTTATGCAAAATATGACAACACATATGCTGTGAGTTTAAATATAAATATTATTTTCTAGACAATATCCAAACTCAAATAAGTCCTCATTACAATTATTGATACACTATTATACAAAATAGTGAGAACTACTAAAATAACTGTCTGGACCCATCACTCCACAGCCCGACTAGTTCCCGCTATATTCTCGCCTCATGAGAAAAAAAATGGAACAAAAAGAAAAAGGGTGAGCTCAACTAGTCCAGTAAAGAGTATTATGACTAAGATAATGTAGAACAAATTATCGTTAGCCTTTAATAAATTAGATAAAATGTAAGACCCCAATTTTTTTTATGAATAAAGATTTAATTTCTCTAATTATTATTTTTAAATAATAAGGTGTTGATTAAATATAATGCTTTAGTTATGGGTGAAATGTAAAAATTTTGCAAAGTAAACAAGTGGTTATAAAATATTCGTTTTGTCGGGGAATATTCGTTTTGGTCAGGAAATATTCTTTTTGTCGAGAATATTCGTACGACGACGCAATCATTTGTGGGACCCATAACAGAATAACTGTCGGATGAAGAAAACGACAAGTATGAGTTTTTATAAATAATGGCGTAGTTATTATCGTTAACACTGTTGGAATGCCGGGTGGTTAAAATACAGTAATACACGTGGCTGCACAGTAACACACATTATTTTTGAATTATTGATTCTTACGTAAGAAGACACTACTCAATAATTGTTTTAATAATTATTGTTTAATATTTTATTTTATTAATTCTATAATTGCTACGTTGATATTTTATATTATTATTGTTGTTTCAATAATTGTCACTGCACAATATTTTCTATTATCAGATCAATAATTCATATTATTTAAATAATATTATTAGATAACATTATTGGCAATGTCTAAGGAAGTTTTGTCTAAGAAAGGGGTTTGGTCATCTAATTACGCGCCAGTAAGGAGAAATCCTTATCGAAAAACCCCCTCTTTCCTAGGAACGACCTGGTTGTCATAATTGTGATTCTGTAATATTATTTGTGAATAATTAATTATTAATTTTTATGATAAGGAAATATTTATTTTTATGTGGATATAAATGAATGAATTCAGCATGAGATATTTGTTGAAAGTTTGGCATATTTTTTTGTGGAATTACAATTATTTTCTCCGATAAAATATTCATTCAAATAAATATATTATTATAATATATTATAATTGTTTAAATAATAAAGTTATTATTATAATATATATAAACATGTGATATAAGGAGCAGAATTAGTTGGCAAATTGTAAACGGATTCTTGTTTTCAAAAGTAATACAGTAGCTGTCCTTTTTTTAAAGATGGTTTATTTTTCTTCTACATATGTTTTTTTCTAAGTGGGTGGGTGGTTGATGTGGTTTCCTGCAAACCATTCCTTTGTTTTCAAATAAGTGTGGGCCCCAACCATTGTAAAATATGACTTAGGCATTAATGAATGAATTGCCTGCAATCTTTGTTTTCAAAGTGTGGCCCTTCATGACCAAACTTTCCAAATAAATGATTCTCCTGCAAACCAATTTCCTTAGGGGTGGGCCCTCAACCAATAAAAGGTAAGGAAAAGTTTGGCATGTAAGAAAATAAGAGGTAGGCAGGAAAGGTTGGCAGAATTAGGCAACCTGCTTAATTCTTTTCGTCCTCCGTTGCTATAAATAGGGGGTAATCCCTCCTTCCTCAACACACCATTTCAAATTCAGAAATTCTTTTTCTAAAGTATTGTGAGTATTTCTTTTGAGTATAAGAATATTTTGAGCGTAGTTTTCTGCAAGATTTTCTCAGAATAATATCCGATATTTTAGTCAAATTTAGTTTCTACTAAGATAAAGGATATTATTTTATTGCAATACTCGTGAGAAATAGTATTTTCTTTCATACTCTATATTACGTAAGCGATATTATTTCATCTCGTATTCCTAAATTTGAACTTACTATGGTAAGTATAGATTCTATAATTCCTGAAATGATTAGAAATTTCGCTTCATCTAATATCATTTCATAGAAATATTGGTCTGAACTTTTTATCAAATTTGGAACTTTTCATGTCTGGGTACTATTCACAGAAGAATTTTTTTTTCTTCTCCTTCCAAGTTATCTGTTGTGACCCTTATTCTTGAAATTAAATCCATGTTTTGATCTTTATTCTTGAATTTTATTTCACTATGGTTTGTTATGGAGTGTTTTTGAACATGGATAAACCGAAGTATGAATCCCTAATCTTTGTCCTTTTATCTCATTGGATTCGTTCTTTAAAATATTTTTCATCATCCTCAGTCCTTAATGGTGATACTTGATGAATATCTTTAGCCTGTAGTGCAAAGATGAATGATTACCTGATGAATATCTTTGGCCCGTAGTGCAAAGATGAATAGGTATTGAGATGAACATGACCAACTGGTGATACAGATGGAGATCTTTGGCCCGTAGTGGAAAGATGATTATTTGATTCAAGATGTGTATTGATTGATGTTACAGGGATAAAATATTGATGATGGACTTTTAAATTCATAGATGATAGTAGATTTCATTCTTTACTAAACTCTTCTAATGAATTGTTATTTCTGCTGCGAATATTGATCTAAAACTTGTTGTCCATTATATTTTATCTTATTTGTTGAAGGCTAACGATAATTTGTTATTAATTATCTTAGTCTTAATATTCTTTACTGGGCTAGTTGAGCTCACCCTTTTCCTTTTTGTTCTATTTTTCTTCTCAGGAAGCGAGAATATAGCAGGGAGTAGTCGGGGTGTGGAGTGATGTTCCATGGCAATTGTTATAGTAGTCCTCACTATTTTGTAAAATAGTGTATCAATAATTGTAATGAGGACTTATTTGAGTGTGGATATTGTCTAGAGGACAATATTTGTATTTAAACTCACAGTTTATGTGTTGTCGTATATTGCACGACAATTGTATTAATGAGGTTGTACTTATTTCTTTACTATGTATTTGGCGACTCAGAATGGGTGATGTATACCTATTTTGGGGGCGTCACATAAAATATAATGGACAACAAGTTTTAGAACAATATTCACAGTGGAAATAACAATTCATTAGAAGAGTTAAGTAGAGAATGAAGTCTACTATCTTCTATGATTTAAAAGTCCATCATCAATATTTTATCCCTGTAACATCAATCAATATACATCTTGAACCAAATATTCATCTTTTCACTACGGACCAAAGATATTCATTTGTATCACCAGTTGATCATGTTCATCTCAACACCTGTCCATCTTTGCACTACGGGCCAAAGATATTCATCAGGTAATCATTCATCTTTGTAATACAGGCCAAAGATATTTAGTTATATCACTATTTAGGACTGAGGATGATGAAAAATATCTTAAATAAAATGAATCCAGTGAGATAAAAGGACAAATGTTAGTGATTCGTACTTTAGTTTATCCAAGTTTAAAAATACTCCATAATAATTAATTGTGGAGCAAAATTCAATAATGAAGATCAAAACATGGATACAATCAAAGATAGTAACCATAATAGACAACTTGGATAAAGAAAAGAAAATTTAATTTTTCTGTGAATAGTGCCGTATAGGTAAATAGTGCCATATACGTGAATAGTAATCTCGATACAAAAAGGTAAAAATTCCATAAGAAAAATCATACTTCGTGAATAGTGACGTATACGTGAATATTAACGTATACGTGAATATTAACCTCGACATGAAAAGGTAAAAATTTTATAATAAAATTCATACCATTAATATTTTGGCATACTGATATTGAACGAAATAACATCATTTACGAAGAAAATAACATCACTTACCTCAAAAGAATAATACTTCTGACTGAAAAATCGAATATAATACTGAAAGAAACTTACACTGAATAACAACTCTCAAAATATCTAAATACTCACAAAAATATGGTCGATACTATAGAGAGAGAAAACTTCTGATTTTTGTGTGATTTTCAATTCTAACTAAGCACCCTATTTATAGGAAAATGCTAAAACGCCAAAGTAGACTAAAATTTAATAAAATAATATTTTAATAAAAATTTTCACTCACACCTCTCGACCAAACTCAATACACCTCAAGTGGGGCCCACCAAAATTAGCAAAATCCACAACAACCAAAAGTGGGACCCACCCATGTTTTTAATAAAAATATTTATTTCTGAAACTTCAATAATTCATAATAAATATCCCTTTTATCAGAAAAATATGAATTTTATGTTCATTCCATAAGAAATTTAATTCTCTACAACTTTGCAGAAGAAAGTTTTTCCAAATTTCAAACAGAAAATAATCGAAATTCAAATACGGATGATTTTAATACCTCCATTCCAATAAAATACTGATAAAACACCTCATCATTTAATTCCTTCATTTATATCCATACAAAATAAATATTTTCTTAACATATAAATCAATAATTAATTATTCACAAATAATATTACAGAATTACAATAATGACAACCAGGTCGTTCCCTGGAAAGAGGGGGCTTTTCAATAAGGATTTTTCCTTACTGGCACGCAATTAGGTGACCAAACCCCTTTTCTAGACAGAGCTTCCTTAGACATTGCCAATAATGCTATCTAATAATATTATTCAAATAATATGAATTATTGATCTGATAGTGAAAAATACTGTGCAGTGACAATTATTGAAACAACAATAACATAAAATATCAATGTAGCAATTTTGAATCAATAAAATAAAATATTGAACATTAATTACTGTAATAATTATTGAGTAGTGTTTTCTTACCTAAGAATCAATAATCCAAAAATGCTGTACAATATCGTGTGCTACTATGCAACCACACGTATTACTATACTTTAACCACCGGGTATTTCAACAGTGTGAACAGTAACAACTACGTCGTTATTTATAAAAAAACTCATACTTGTCGTTTTCTTCATCCGACAGTTTTCCATTATGGGGTCGATAAATGGCTGCGCCATCGTACGAATATTCTCCGACAGCAAGAATATTTCACGACCAAACGAATATTCCCCTACAATAATGAATATTTTATAATCACTTGCTTATTTTGTAAAATTTGCACATTTCACCCATAACCAAAGCATTATATCAAAATAACACCTTATTATTCAAAATAATAAATAGAGAAAATTTAATTTTATTTATAAAAAGTTAGAGTCTTACAACCTCCCCTCGTTATAAAATTTCGTCCTCGAAATTGACGTACGTACCTGGTGTTTCGAAAAGGTGAGGATACCTCGTTTTTATTTACGATTCCAACTCCCAGGTCATTTCCTGAATAACATGGTTCCTCCATAAAACTTTGACTTGTGGTATAACCTTTGTGCGTAGGACATGTTCCTTCCTAGCTGAGATTTTGACAGGTACCTCCTCGTACATTAAATCTTCGGCTATCTCATCTGGTTCTAACTCCATAATGTGGTTTGCGTCTTTTACATATTTATGAGGCATAGATATGTGAAAAATATTATGAACACGATGTAGACACTGAAAAATTTTGCATTCCTGTTACTAACCTTGCAGGAGGGCAGAATCATCTTTCAGAGATAACCATGGAGGACAACTCAACTCAGTTCCGGAGACAACCCTGGGATAGCCACTCTTCGCCATCTCGGAGATAACCCCGAGATATTGTACCACAGTCCCAGAGACAAACCCGGGATCTTCAATTTCAACCTCGGAGATAACCCCGAGGATTGTAGTCAAAATTTCGGAGGCAACATCGGAGAAATTTGTCATCTCGAAGACAACCCCGAGATATTTAGTCCTAATCCCGGAGACAACCCCGGGATCTTCAATCCAACCTCGGAGATAACCCTGAGGAATTCAGTTGCAATTTCGTAGACAACCCTGAGGACGATCAACACCTACAACAGTCCAATCTCAGAGATAACCCTGAGCAACGACCGCTAAATCAGCTCAAACTGGAGATAACCCTGGTGAGGGGCAGAATAGTCATTTTGCCATCTCAATCCCACATTGCGCCATCTCCACAACATTCAAACATACATTCTACACAGAAATGTTCTACAAGAACCAAAGAGCTCCAATCCCAAGTGACTACTGAACAAGACAACACACCGAATAGAATTTGAATCTTGAAGACCAAGGGCATGGTCCCATCTTCCTGACTTAGTATAAACTCTAATCCTATGTCATTATGTAGCTCTCGATAACAAAATGCTGAAAAAGATCTTATACACCTCAATCAGATGCCCAAATTGAAGTTCTGAAAGTTCGAGCGGACAACACATTTCACACGTGCACGTACTTTGAGACAGCAGGACCCGCAGAGCCCGGGGCACCCCGGGCTACCGCAGGTACACCTGCGGCTCCCCCCTCTATAAATAGAGGGCTTGGGGTAGCCATTTTGCTTAAAAAAAAGGCGAGGAAGCCCTATCCAATTTGCTCTGTACACACAATAAACTAAGTGCTTTCTTATTTTAAACACTTGTGAGCTTTTATATTATTATATTTTTACCGGCGAAAGCCGAGTGTTCATCCATTTAAAGTCATTGAAGTCTTCTTTGGCAGTCCACTGTAAGCCTTCTTACACTTTCTAAAGCCTTTCTCCACTACTGTGCACACACAATTCTGCATGTTGAGAGTCGTGGTGCGTGTGTATGCCCGAACTTCGGTCCGTGGCTTTTATTTCTTTTTGTATATATATTTATTTATTTATATATATATATATACACACATTATCGAGTTATGCCTCGATTGAGCCTGGATTTTACATCCGTAACAGGCCATTACTGGCTCTCTCTCAAGGCTGACTGTGAGGATCATGTCAGGAGATGATCGGGCCCATCGAGCCCAAAGCTAGTAATGGGCATTGATTTATCTTCACCATGATCGACTACTTCACCAAATGGGTAGAAGCAGCCTCTTTTCCCAGGGTTACAAAAGGAGATATCATTGCTTTCATCAGAAATAATGTCATTTGTCGATATGGACAACTAGTGGTAATTGTATCAGAAAATGCTAAGAACCTCAATAATAGAATGATGGAGGAGTTGTGCAGTAAATTCCACATCAAACATCTCAACTTCGTCATCCACCGTCCAAAGATGAATGGTGCTATTGAAGCGGCTAACAAAAACATCAAGAAGATCATGCAAAAGATGTCTGCCAATCACAAAGGATGGCCTGACTTATTGCCTCTGACTCTGTTAGCCTTCAGAACATCAGTGCGCACTTCCACTGGGGCAACCCCCTACGCATTAACCTATGGGATAGAAGCAGTGCTCCCCTCAGAAGTGGAAATAGAATCCCTCAGAATGTTAATAGACGCTCAGCTGGATGAAGACCAATGGGTACAAGATAGATATCACCAATTATCTCTAATAGACGAAAGGCGAGCCGCTGCTATCTTTTATGGTCAGTTATATCAACAAAGGATCACTAAGTCCTACAATAGAAAAGTCCGGCTACGGTAGTTCAAACAAAACGACTTCGTTTTGAAAAAGATCATTGACAACCAAGATCGGTCTAAGGGAAAATTCACCCCGAACTGGGTAGGCCCGTTTATTGCCAAGGAGGTATTGACAAGAGGTGCTCTCAGATTATAGGAAATGGATGGCGATGAATTTCCATAGCTTATCAACTCGGACACTGTGAAATGGTACTATATCTGTGGTCACCATCAAGCAAACATCCTGGTTTTGGATCATCAAATCCCCCTAGTCATTTCAGGTTTTCTAACCCTTCACTACCTATAACTTCTCTTCACACTCATCTGCCCCATCAGGGACAAACACATTTTTCTAACCAGTAGCCTGGTTTCGGATCGCCAGATCCTTTTCTCCTCACTTGGTTTTGAACCCTTACTCAACTCTGATTACCCCACCAGGGATTGAACCTTTCACACCCGCAGTTTTACCCTACTAGAGAAAATACTTTTCACACCTGCAGTTGATCCTGTACATAGGATTAAACTTTCTCACCCGTATTTTATCCTGAACATGGGATTAAACTTTTCATTGGCTGCAAATTGTCCTGAACATGGGGTGAACTACGCCGACTTGATCTCCTTGATACACGGGAGTACGTAAGCAGCCATATTTTATATGGTTCGATCACAATAAAAAAAAACATTTCTACACCCTTCTCTACAAACATATTCCTACACCTTTTTGTCACATACATCGTTGAACCTCTTACACCAGGTTCGAACTACGCAGACCTGATCTCCTCTTCAACAGGAGTATGGGCAATCATTCATGGTTCGGTCTCACTCCTTACCAAAACACAAACACTTGTCAACGATATTGGAATCATCCTTCAATCCATCACATTTCATCGACTTCAGAGCAAAGGGATGGAATTACCTGACCTCCCCATGTAAACAGGAGATTTGGTGACCATCTAAGCTGCGGTTGACCCCTTAAAGAGAAACACAAATCCATAAGAGATGGAACTAACTGGGCTCCCCCATATAAAGGAGTACTGGCGACCATCTGTGGTGTGATCAACCTCAGAGAGGAAAGCCACACTCCTCTCTATATCTACAAACAGAAACCAGTCCCAAGACACTAAAAATGGTAGGAATATACACAGATCAACGATCCATTCTGAAATATCCTGAGATAACTCAATGTCCATCTGTCAAGGAGGAGTTCAGAATACATCTAGATCATAAACCTTGAAGAAGCAGGCAAATATCAAGCAAGTAGCAAGGCACGACTAAAAGGGAAGTGAATCAAAATATATTTTTCTGCTATATATAATGCTATTTGATATATACAATGTGAACTATACATGACAAAATGGCTAAGCTAGTCTATGTAGGAAAATACAAGTGTATCTACAAATCAGTGTATATACAAGCTATCAAGCCCAACATAGTATCTCTCTCAGAAGAAGGGGATAACACTGTGGTCTCCTGTACAAGGGTATCCACATGAGCTAATAGATCTACAGCCATCTGCATTGTGACACTATGCTCATCAATATACGTGCTCATCTCTGCAATCATGCCAGTAGTAAGGGACCTCACTGTGGTACTATATGTAACGGCTACATCCCGGGCAAATATAGCTCCATCCCGCTCAACTATCACGGCATCTCTAGCTGATCTGGCTTTGGCTCCTCAATAGCGACATCTCTATATGATAATGCCTTGCCTCGCCTCTCTCTAATAGAGCGGCGTCTCTCCCATCAACAGCTGTTAACATCAGGGCTCTAGCCTGATCCCTCTCAAAGGTCATCAGATGAAGACTCTGCTCGAAATACTATGCTGAATGTTGGATCAGAGTAACACTCATACTGGGAGAATCAACAAGAACTGCTGGCAACCCAATGAATGGCTCCTCCTCGGTGGAAGAGTCAATGTCCTGTATGGGCTCTCCACCATCTGAATTAATCTCTGGCACTGTGGACACTGCCGCAGTAGATGAAGTCTCTGCCTCCATCCACGCAGAATACTCTGGCGAATAGCCCGAATGGCTAACAGAAAAAGCAGCTATCTCACGCTGATCCCAACAAGCATACACCCGAGATCGGTCCTCTACTGATAAATGACGAGAAGCCACACGCTGACCTAACGCCCCCTTAAAAGGATGGAAATCCTAGAACTGGTCAAACTGTGACATCACAGCCAGTGGGTGGTATGTAGTCATGCCCCTCAAACCAGCCAGAGGGAGATAATCCATGCCAGGAGCGTGAGTAATGAAGCTGTAGGGTGAGTTGAGCCCTGTACACGGCAGGATGCCAAACGGATCTCCGATCCCTACCAAGAATACCGACCAAGACATAGCGTCTGTACACTCTGTTGGCTGAAAGGAGTAAGACATAGCTATATCATTGGTAAAGCAATACCCGTGTCGGCGAAAAGTACCAATCGGTCTCAAGTGTGACATAAACCACACGTATAACATGACCAAACTGCCTGTAAATACCCCTACAGGGTAGGTGCTACAGAACGTGGCCGACCTCAATGTCTTCGCCACGATCATCAAGATGATGGTATGACCCTCCCTGAGAGCTCTCACTGCCATGATGACACCTATGTCCATCTAGTCCATATACTGTGGCATGTACACATACGCCACTATGTACATCACGAGTACATCCACTCTGACTGTAACACCCCCAAGTTTAGGTGCTTGAAACCCGAACTCGGTGCTTTACGATACCATTTCTATGAGCGGAATAATACTAATAATAATAACAATAATATGAATATCAAACTTATCTTACATTTATCAGAGTCTAATCCCAAGTACGCAACCTTTACTATAATTCTTTATGTGATATATAATACATATCATTATATTAATACAGTCTAACTATTACAAAAGATACTACTAAACAGATTCTGTTTGCTTTCTTTTTCACTTGTTGTTGTCTGAACCTTCTAGCTTTTCACACTTAGCTGAAAACATTTAAATTAAGCAAGGGTGAGTATTTGAGTGCCCAACAAGTAATAACAATTATAAATATAATTAGCTGAAAGAATTAAATATTTTCTTTAAACATCACTTCTACAACGAATTAATAGTTGTGAAGTAAACTGAACCGATAATCATAGCATAACAATTCTATATCAAATTTTTAAAACTACGTATTGACTATATATGGGGTTTAGTTGACATACTATGAACATTGTTTTCAATTTTTGAATAGGTTTAGCAGAACTTCATCCGCAAACCGTCATAACTTACGGGCACGAGGGTGTACATCCCATGGGCCCTGTATTGATCAATACTACATTGCAAGAACGATGTGATCGTTCACTCTGTCCGCCTTGGGCGCATAAAAGTTTTTCCTTGATCGGGATGTTCATACTAGTCTGGAATCCGAACCAAAACAATTTGATTGGATACAAAAAAGTTTTATCATATTCAACGATATTTCTAAATCTGTGTCTAGATGGTCAAATAGCTTAGACGTCTTATATATATATATATATATATATATATATATATATATATATATATCAACATGTGATTAAATACAATGATTATCCAAGTGGGGACACTTGTGTAACCATATTTAGAAATTAACGAACATAATATATATCTGAATTACCATATACTAACATGTTGATAAACAATGATCGAATATAGAATATATCACAATAGGATTTATAATATAGCATAATAATAATATAATTCTGAAACTTCTTACTCATGTCCATTGCATAAAGGAAATGCAAAGGTAAGATACTTGCCTGGTCTGCTGCTTACAATACGCAACTTAGTTTTATCTTTTATATCACAACCTATCATTCTTAAAATTATTTTATTGATTAGAACAACATACTATAACACATAGCACTGCTTATTGCAGTCAGCACGTAACCTAATCACATTGTCACACATATTCAATAGTAATTGAATCACAAACAAACACATATACAGACAACTTATACTAGTCCAGATCAATTTCTGAAACATGTCGGTGTACCGACGGCTTTATCGAGAAATTATCAAGTCTAAGACTCTATCTTGTAGTTCACTATCGGTAAGTATCGGTTATATTATTTTTAAATGACTTTTAATAATTTTTAAACATTTATTATAATAAATCATGAATTTTCAAACACCAGAATCATAATTAAATGATTTAAATATTAAACAATTCTATTATCATTAATATTTAATCAATATTAAACTATTAATGAAACCATTGCCAAAATATTAAAGTTATTTATAATAATTCAAAATATTTTTAAAGTATTAATATTACCCTTAAATAATTTTTAAAATAATTAAAATTATTTTTAAATAATTACTATTAATATTAAAATATTAATGCATTATCTATCAAAATATAAAAAAGTCATTAATTATAACTTAAAATATTTTTAATTCATTTATTTCCTTTTTAAATGATTTTTAAAGTAATAAAACTATTTTAAAACTATTTATTTAATATAATTATTAAATAAATCTAATATCATTGAATATTAAATTATTAATGAAATTTTCCTTTAAATATCAAAAGTTATAATTTATAATTTAAAATATCTTTAAACACTTTATTTTCATTTAAAATAATTTTTCTAATATAAAAATTATTTTTAAACTAATTTATTTAATATGAGTATTAAATAAATCTAATATCTTTAATATTAAAATACTTATATTTTACATGAAAAATATCAAAAGTTATATTTTATAACTTAAAATATTTTTATAACCTAAAATATTTTTATAACCTTTATATAATTTTTATATAATTTTTAAATTATTAATTCTATTTTTTATCATTTATTAATACATTTATTAAATAACTTAAATATCATTAACATTAATTTATTAATGAAATTTCATCACAAAATATTAAAAGTTATCAAAAATAACTTAATTTATTTTCTTATACCATAATATAATTTTAAATAATTTTTCATGTATTAAAATTATTTTTAAATAATTTATTTAATATTATAATTAAATAAATTAAATACTTTTAATATTCCAAAAATATTAAATATTTATGAAATATATTTAAAATAATTAAAAACTAATTTTTGGATTTTGAAATAATTTTTAAGAATTTATTTTGTATTTTTAATAATTAAAATCTAATTTTTCTATTTATTTAATAAAAATAATTAATTTAGTAATTAATCTGTCGCAAAAGGGTGCCTATAGCGCCTATAGCGACATAACTGTCGCTATAGGTGTTCTTCGTGTTCTTGAGCTTAACCTAGAAATTCTTGGCAGTTAATGAGTGAACTACTTTGACCAAGCTTAACAATCAGATCGTGATGTTTCTCGTCTATCTATTGATCACAGTGTGTAGAACTAATGTAATACTATACGATTCAACAACAAACACGAATAAACAACATAAAACGAATGAGATCGGAGCTTCCAAATATCATGTCAGGCGTGCTCTTGAGTTTCTGGGTTGCCTAGAAACTCAAGCAGTTTCAAGGGTTCCTTTTTGGGCCTTGATTACTCCGATTTCTGGTCATGTTTTAAGTGTTGTTATGATACCAGATTGCAGTACATATGTCATAGAACAGAATAATAACACTAAATCAACCTAACTACATCACAAGAGTAAGATCAAAGCTGGTCAACCCATGCCAGAAAATGTGTTCTTCACGAATCAGGGTTTTTCCCAGAAATTCATAAGGCTGGTGGTCAACCCTAGTTTGACCACCCATATTTTTGATCATGCAAAGGATCTGGTTGTTACCTGGGTTTTAATGTGTAGTATTCATGACAATCTACAAGTATATAACATCAACATGGCAAACTAACTTAAACACAACAAGATCCATGGACTTTAAAATGGTTGTCAGACTTTTCTGGGTAATCTGGGTTACCCAGATTCGTTCGGTCATGGTCGGTCAACGACCTTTGACCCTTAATAACATTCAATCTACTGATGCTATGGTCTTGATTCAAGTTTCATATGAAAGATCTCATGACATACTACAACTTCAAACATTTAAACAACAAAAACACATATCAGATTAAGATTTATAGGGTCTGACATTCGTTGTCAGACCACTAAAAATTTGTTTTCTCAGATTTTTAAAAAGTTCAATTTCGACCACTTTGATGTTATGGATCTAACATGTGCCAATCCAGATCACTTATAGACACTACATAGAACATATTACAACACATAAACATAACTTCTAACAGAAGATCCAGGTTCGAAATTTTGAGTAGGGTTTTATACCTTTATGAATCAATTCTTGATTCTGATCTTGTGTTTTGTTAATGATAAACGTGGGGCTATATTTTGGGACTGAAATACTACATAATTTCGTGGGTCTTGAGCTTGAGAAAGTTAGGTTGGGTGAATGAGCAAAATGAGCTTGAATAATAATTTTTCTCTCTCCTTGATCTTATAAATAATGTGGTGCAATGGATTTGGCTGAGATGTTGCTGCTGATATGTGTAATATGTAGGCACATGGCTAGGTTGGAGTACAAGTTTCCTTTAATAATGCAATAAGGGCAATTTGGTCTTTTGATTTTCCAATTTAATGGCAATCTAGTAACATGGCAAACCCTTAGGGTTTGACCCTAAGGTTTGGCACAAAGATGCTTTAGGATTTCTAAATAGGGCTTTGTAAAAATAAAATAAAATTTTAGTTTCTAAATTATACAAAATTAAGATTTCTTAATTAATTAAGTTTCCTCATTAGAGAGACTTGAAAATTATGTTTAGATTTTACTAATTATCATTAAGCGTGCCAAAATAACAATTAGAGTTTCATCTTAGCAAATTAGGGTTACTAATTTAGAAATTAGATTTACTAATTTAGTAATTAGAGTTCTTAATTAATTAGGTTTCCTAAGTATAATTAGGGCTTTACCTAATTATTTTAAATTCTGTAATACACGACATAATTCACATAACACAGTTACAACACATTCTTGAATCTCCCATCTGAATTTCAAAATAGGGTGAAATAAATTAATGCTAGGGTTTTGACATTAAACACCATAATTGACCAACCATTTTCCATACACATATACAATACATAATTATAGCATTGAAAAATCAAAATATAATTAATATTATAATAAATATCATTAATCACATAACATAACTACTAGACATATTTTAAAGTCTCATTTGACTTCAAACTAGAGTTTATCAGTAACATTAAAATTGTTCCATCAAAACTGATCCTCACACACACATAACATACCTAATTATAACACTGGCAAATAATAATATAATATTATTATTCTCATTCCTTGATCAAAATCTAAAATTAGGGTTTTGGATTCCATATCTAAATTTAACTTTCATATATAACATTAATAATTAAGTTAAAAAATAAATAACTTAATTAATCTGAAATAAATTCATATAATAAAATAAAATAATTATTATAATAATTCTATAATCCTTTCATATATTATTTAAGTAATATAATAATCATGTTCTCATGGAAAATAATTAATAAAAATATTTTTACTGTAAAATTAATTATTATAAGAATATAATTTATAATGATCAATAACTCTAAAATAAAAGTATTTACAAACATTCATGTAATAAATATATTTTTATTTATTACAATAATTACATCAGCTTTATCTTGTACAAATCCTCATCCTTAAAATTAAAAAAAAAAATTTATACGTAAAATTTCTGATTTAATTATATAGAAAATATCGGATTATTACACTGACCAAATGCCACCGATCCTCTGGTGTGATAAAACCCCAGAATACCGTGCGTAGCTGTCTAACGAGCCAAATCTGTCTATCAGAAAATATTGGGACAATACATGGCCGGATGTAATCTCATCCTCTACTACTCTACGCCGTAACCCGGTGAGGGTTATGAACTGCCGGCGTATATCTCTGATAGTCATACAAGCGCAAAGTCTGTCTAAGGGCAAAGCCGTCAACCGGTCGTACTCCTCTAATGTAGGAGTCAACTCCTGGGTACCAAACTGGAAAACCTGTCTCTCCGGTATCCAATGCTCTAGCATACCCTCTATAAATCCTGCGAGAACCTGAAACATCAAGAGGGTCGTAGAATGCTGTAATAACTAATCAATGGTCACCCTATCTGTAGGTGACATACTATCATACCCCGACCTCAAATGGGAGGCAATCAACACTGGTGGGGTGTGATCTATGTGGCTGACTATTGAAGAAGACATCTGTGTAGGCTGTATAATAAGACCATCCAGGGGTCAATGCTGAATATCTCTGGACATACATACATATGCATAACATGATACATGCATGACAAATAATAGATGGAAATGTGATGTAGGAAATTGAAAACAGTATATACATTCCTAAGTACATCATTATCTATATACATCATCTCTATACAGCTAAAAATACAGGGAAATGGGGCACAGATGCCCTACTACTAATAGAGGCTATCAAAAGATATAGCGAGAATGGGGCATAACCACCCAATATCTAATAGAGGCCTATCAAAAGAGATAACAAGAATACACATCAGAAGAAGATAATGGTGTCAATATCTACATCATCAATCATGTTCACTTGATGTAACTTTTCTTGAGTCACTGGATCTCTATCAACAGGGATGTCAGGCCCATATAGTGGAGGATCTGCACCGGCAAAGCCATATAGGTCACCTGAGGGGCCAACGCCTGAGCTGGAAGGATCAAAAGTATCCGCCTCTGAAGGATCTCTACCCAAGTGCCGGATTAAAAAAATATACCCATAACTGTCGGGTCAAACGATCAATCTGTGTCGAATGAGTCGGATCTGGGACACAGGTCAGCCAATCCGTCATCATCACGGATCCAAGAACCATATCCCCCCATAAATTGAGTGGCGCGGGTCTAGGCTCCAATGGTACGAGGGGACCACCAGTGATGGAATGCATCTTGGGTATGTGAACCCTCTGACAAAGTATATCCATCCATACCCATCAATGGGATGTCATCGACGGGTAACTGTAACACAGGACAGTAACGCCTAGCAGGAGGCACGATCGGTACATAAATATCTCCTATGGTGCTCTTAATAGCACGCTATCCTAAATAGAGCTCCCATCCTCTATCTGTGAAGAGAGGAATCTTACGAGTGGATATCACGTGCTCGACACCAGTCGGGAATTCATCCTCAAATCCAATGGTCAAATGTTCCCCCGAGTAGGGAACCCAAATGATGACATCAGCTGTCAATAACTCCAACTGTAAATGACAATGGATGAAACCCTTCGCTATAGGAACCTCCGCCAATATAGAGTGATGCCATCGTCGTCCTCGTGGGTAGGTATCTAAACCTAACACACTCACAGGACGCAAACATGGAAGCCTCTAATAGGCCCAAAACTGCAAACATAAAGGCAAAACATCTGCTATCAGTGAACACTCTTAACCTGTAGATGGGAAATCAAAAGAGAAATACTCACCAGCAGAAACGGGTAGAATCCTAACCAAGCCTCTGTCAAGCCCTGCGAATGCATGTGCATTCCCCTGAGGAAATAGGTGAAGGTGTAGGAGCCCTAATCATACTCTCCAATACGGTCCACCTCTCGCGTGGCTCTTATCAAAGTGAATGACACCGTAGAAGAGTTATCTGCTATGAAACAACCCCTGATGATAACCAGGAACAATCATCGAAGAATGCGATCCCTGACTCTCACATCAGCGGAAATGGGCTCACTCAACAGCCCACTTATAGCATCTATGCTCAAAGGACCTGTACGGGCGGTCCTACCCTTGAGTGCCTCAACCAAAACTCTAAACAAAGATCTAATGGCAGTTGGGGTAATATTCGCCGTACATGGCACTGGCGCCCCTCCAAACTCCATACCGGTGATAAATCGCCAATCTATCGGCGTCATCATCACCTCACAATCCAAAAAATGGAGAGACTAAGTCTGGTGAAACCAGCGCTCAGACAATGCCCTGAGGTAACCCCAGGGACAACGGCGGGAAAAAATGGAAAAGAACGCCCCAAAGCCCCAACTATGCACGATACCTCGATAATCTAGATATAGAGCCTGCTACAGGGAGTGTATGATGAACCAATTCCCTCTAGACTGGGTAAAGCTGGGAACCTACATCACATGCAAATCAATGTCAAAATCCTTGCTCCTCCTCAATAGGAAAAAGGAAGATCAAGTCCAGCTTTTACCTCATTTGCGTACGAGTAAACTGAGGGGTGGCGACTCAAATCATCCAGAAGATCTGGAATAGCCACCTAAATGCCTAGGAAATCCCTACGGGGAACATAAGCAGTAGGAACTGGAGCCGCTACCGGTACATCCTCCTCCTCGTCCTCGACATCCGGTGCATCAACTCGGATAGGACGAATCACTGCCTCCACCAGACGACGAGGCTGTCTAACTGAACGAGGTCGAGGCACTTCAAAAGCCCTCCTCTGCACACCTGAAGTGGTCCTGCGGGAACTACTCGGCTGATCTGGATCCATAATATCTGGACACCAGTCTCCAAATCACCTCAGAAAGTGTAACAACCCGATATTTTCTACATAAATAAATCAGGAATTTTGCGTATAATTTTTTTTTTAATTTAAGGATGAGGATTTGTACAAGATAATGTGTGTATGTATTTATGTAATAGATAAAAATATATTTATTATATGAATATTTACAAATAATTTTATTTTAGAATTATTGATTATTATAAAGCATATTCTTATAATAATTAATTTTATAGTAGAAATATTTTTATTAATTATTTTCCATGAAAATATAATTATATATTATTTAAATAATATATGAAATAATTTTTAAAATTATTATAATAATTATTTATTTTATTATATGAATTTATGCAAGATTAATTAAGTTAATTATTTTAACTTAATTAATAATATTATATATGAAGAATAAATCAGATATGGAATCCAAACTCTAATTTTAGATTTTTATCAATGGATAAGAATAATAATATAATAATATTATATTTTGATTTTTCAGTGCTATAATTATGTACCGTATTTTTGTGGACTGACAATGGTGGGTCAATTATGGGGTATTATGATCAAACCCTAATTTTTACTGACAAACACTAATTTCGAAGTCACATGAGACTTTAAAATTTGTTAAGGCAATATGTTATGTGATTCATGATAATTATAATTATTAATAATCAAGAGTATGACCCTAATTTTGTAAATTAGAAACCTTAAATCAATAATTAACTTATTGATAAATAGAAACCCTAATTTAAAACTCAGGTTGAGTTTGACACTGTTATATAACTGTGTTATATGGTGGATGCATGCTATGTATTATATGACTTTTTAATTAATTAGGTATACCCTAATTAATATTTAGGAATATTAATTTCTAGAAACCCTAATATTTATTTTATAAACCCTAATTTATTTAAATTATAAATCGTAATTGTTGATTTGGAAAGCTTAATGCTAATTAGTGTATCTTAAACCTAATTAGTAAGGTGTTAAGTAATTAAAAACCTAATTAATTAAGAAACCTTAAATTTGTATTTTAGAAACTAAAATTTATTATTTTATTTTATTTTTACAAACCCTAAATTGGAAATCCTAGAATTTTGGCTCTTAAAACCTAAAATGGTTCAAACCCTAAACCCTAAACCCTAAACTAAACCCTAAACCTTAAGGGTTTGTGACAAGATTACACAAATGCCATTAAAAATACAAGCAAAAAGACCATTTTGCCCTTATTGCATAATTGAGGCTTGCTTGCAAATCTTGCTAAAATTGGAGTTGTTGAACAACTTATATCACCCCATGTGACACCTAACAACACAAATCAGCAGCACTCCAGCCAATTCATGTATCTAGACTTATATAAATAGAGATCAAGAGAGAGAAAGTATATAATTTAAGCCATTTGATCACCACACCCATCCAAGTCTCTCTCTCTCTCAAAACCCACGAACTTATATAGTAAAATCAGTCACAAAACAAGCCCCACGATTTCCCTTAACAGATCATGAGGCTTGAATCAAGAATTGGGGCATAAAGGTATAAAATCCTAAGTCAAAATTTTGATCTTGTATGTTATGATAGATTTGTTGTTTTTATGTTTAAACATGTCATATGTTGTGTTAATCCATGATCTGGGTTGGTACATAGATGACCCATAACATCTAGATACTCGAAATAAGAGTTTTCAAAAATTTGGGAAAAATTATTTTTGTGGTCTGACAATGAATGTCAGACCCTGTAGATCATAGTCTGTTAAGTGTTTTTGTTGTTTAAAAGTTTTTAGTTGTAGTCTGGTATAAGATCTCTCATCTGGTTCAAGAATCAAAGTCAGATCATGAACCGATTGGAAGTTATTCACGGTCAAAGCCCGTTGACCGGGTATGACCGGATGAATTCTGGGTAACCCAGAATGCGTTTTGCTGCGTCTGACAAGCATTTGTAACGTCCATATCTGTCAGTGTTTAGGTGTTTTGATTATGTTTTTGTATCACGTTTGTACCCTGTTATATGGGATCTAGACCCATTACTTTATATTCCTTAAAAAACAAATATGTTGGATGTAGTGAATGGTCAAAGTTGCTCATCTGTTCACGATGACACTTTTCTGGAATTTCCAGAAAGTGTATGAACATCGTTTCTGACCTTGTTTGACCTTATCGAATCTGGAGAATTAGATGTTATTAAACTGATATGTTGTTATGAAACTGTTATATGACATGTGTACTAGCGATTTAGACCTTAATAACATCAATGTTATGGACACATCATGGAGAAAATCGAGCCACAAAGTAAGCAGTCAAAGCTGTCTGGGTTTCTGGGTAACCCAGAAAGCCCAGAAGCTTCTGACAGCTGCTTTGGGACTTCGAATCTTGCTGGATCGTTATGTTATAGCTCTGGTGTTGTGTGATAATTGTAGTGTTACATAAAGACTACAAGATTCAAGTCTAAGTTGGCCCAGAAACATGATAATCAGAAAATTAAACGTGGTCAAAATAAGGACCTTGTGCGCTGACTGTCAGTGTTCTTGAGCCTCAAGAACACAAACAACGACACTTAGTGTCGCCAAAGGCTAATAGCGACGGTTTCTTTTATTTTTATTTTCTGAATTTCTGAAAAATCATTAAAAATATAAAATAAATTCTAAAAATTACAAAAATAGTTTTAAAAATTATTTTAAATTCAGAAAATTAGTTTTTAATTATTTTGAATATATTTCATAAATATTGAATATTTTTGAAATATTAAAAGTATTTAATTTATTTAATTATAATATTAAATAAATTATTTAAAAATAATTTTAATACATGAAAAATCATTTAAAATTTATATTATGGTATAAGAAAATAATTTAAGTTATTTTTGATAACTTTCAATATTTTGTGATGAAATTTCATTAATTAATTAATATTAATGGTAATTAAGTTATTTAATAAATGTATTAAATAAATTATGGAAAATAGAATTAATGATATAAAAATTATAGAAAAATGATTTAAAGGTTATTTAAGTTATAAAAAATGACTTTTGATATTTTGTCATGAAAAATATTAATATTTTTATATTAAATGATATTAAATTTATTTAATACTTATATTAAATAAATTAGTTTAAAAATAATTTTAATATTAGAAAAATCATTTTAAATAAAAATAAATAGTTTAAAAATATTTTAAGTTATAAAATATAACTTTCAATATTTAAAGGTAAATTTTATTAATTATTTACTATTAATGATATTAGAATTATTTAATTATATTAAATAAATTAGTTTAAAAATGATTTTAATATTAGGAAAATCATTTTAAATGAATGTGACGCCCCCAAAATTAGGTATACATCACCCATCTTGGGTCGTCAGATACATAGTATAGAATACAAATACAACTTACTAATACAACTGTCGTGTACAATACGACAAAACATAAACTGTGAGTTTGAATACAAATATTATCTTCTAGAGAGTATTCATACTCAAAAGGAGTCCTCATTACAATTATTATCACACTATTTCACAGAATAGTGAGGACTACTAATGCTATCCTCTGGACCATCACTCCGTTTCCCGACTCGTCCCAGCTATATTCTCATGTCCTGAAGAGAACAGTGAAAGAAAGGCTGAGCTCAACTAGCCCAGTAAGAAATATTATGACTAAGATAATGCAAAATAAATTATCATTAGCCTTTAACAGTGTTAAACTGATAAAATATAACGAACATCAAGTTTAACTGCAGCGGAACAAGCAATCCATTAAAAGAGTCAAGTAGAAAATAAACTCTACTATCTTTTATGATTTAAAAGGTTTTTCAACACTGTGATAACTGGGACTCAGCTTAATAAAATAATCCACATCATCGAATCACCCCTGCACTACGGCCAAGGATATTCGTGTATTCATTAATGGTCATGATCATGCCAACAACTGTCCATCAATGCACTACGGGCCAATGAGGACTTTTACCACATCATTTGTAACATTACGGTCATGATTATACCGAATAATCTCTGGTCATAATCATACCAAGTCCATCTATGCACTACAGGCCACAGATGACTTTTAACATTTTATAAACATGAGGATGATGACAATGATATAAGAATTCAATAAAACAAGTTCAAGAATTAATTTATCCAAGAATTAACAACGTCCAAATTGTCAACATGATACTGCTTTGTTTAGTAAAATTCAAGAATGCTTAGAAGAATATTTTCATGAAAAGATACTGGATGAAACGCAATTATCAAGGATATTCCACAAATTTCATGGAGTATAGAAGTCAAAACTTAACCAACTGAGTATAATAAAGAATGGAATAGCAAAAGAAATCACCATGCATGCGATAGACCGCACAGACAGGTTATTCCCACAGAATAATAAATAATGGAATCAGGTCCGGCGTAAAACGCACAGACAGGATATTCCAACAGAATAATAATAAAGACGGAACCAAGTCTGGTGTAAAACACACAGACAGGATGTTCCAACAGAATAATAATAAAGACGAAACCAGGTCCGGTGTAAAACACACAGACAGGATGTTCCAACAGAATAATAATAAAAACGGAACCAGGTCCGGTGTAAAACACACAGACAGGATTTTCCAACAGAATAATAATAAAAATGGAACCAGGTCCGGTGTAAAATACACAGACAGGATGTTCCAACAGAATAATAATAAAAACGGAACCAAGTCCGGTGTAAAACACACAGACAGGATATTCCAACAGAATAATAGAAGAATGTCACCAAGTATAGGGTAGTCCGCGTATACAGGTTATTCCAACAGAATAATAAGAAATGGAATAACAACAGTTCTCTTCATGAATAAGAAAGAATAACACCCCTTACCGTTTTAAAGAAGAGCTGAAATAAGGAAGTAGTTAAGTAGCAGAATACTCTTCTTCTCTCTCTCTATAGTTTCTCTCTATAGTTTCTCTCTCTAGAGTTCAGTGAATTCGTAAGAAATAATGAAGGAATGAGCTGCTACTTATAGAAAAATAGAATGCATAGTAACTAATCCATGAACGGTCCGGATTGATTACTTTAATCTGACGGTCCATATTTAAAGAAAAATCTTTTAAATAAAATATAATATATTCTATTTATAGAATAACTTTAATAAAGTATTCTGTTTTATATAAAAAGATGTTTCTGTTTTATTACGTTAATAATACGAATAAAACAAAACGTCATTATCGCTAAATAATTCATATTATTAACTGACAATAATTGAATCAAACTGAGTGACTTCTCACATAAGCATTAATAATCAATACCGTGTGCTACTATGCAACCACACGTATTACTGTACTTTTACTACCGAGTAGTTCAATAGTATCAATGGTAAAATTTTCGCCATTATTTTTAATAAAATATTTTTGTCGTTTTTTCAATCCGACAATAATTCCGTTGTGGGGTCCACCAATGATTGTGCCGTTGTACGAATATTCCCTGTTAAAACGAATATTCCTCGACCAATCGAATATTATATAACAACTTGCGTACTTTGCAAAATTTATAAATATTACCCACAACTATAACATTATATCAAATTAACTCCATAATATTCAAAAATAATATTTATAGAAAATTCATCTTTATTTATAAAAGTTGGGGTCTTACAACCTCCCCTTCTTATGAAATTTTGCCCTCTAAATTAGGGTACGTACCTGGTATGTCGAAGAGGTAAGGATACCTTGATTTCATTTCAGATTCTAACTCCCAAGTCATTTCCTCAACATCGTGGTTTCTCCACAAAACTTTGACTTGAGGTATAACCTTGGAGCGTAGAATATGTTCCTTCTTATCTAAGATTTGAACAGGAACTTCTTCATACGTCAAATCCTCCGCTATTTCGTCCGGTTCTAACTCAATAATGTGGTTCGGGTCTTTCACATATTTGCGTAACATGGATATGTGAAAAACGTTATGAACACGAGACATACTTGGCGGTAAAGCGAGTCTATAAGCCACAGTTCCTACTCGATCGAGGATTAAAAATGGACCGATGAATCGAGGATTGAGCTTTCCTCTTTTTCCAAATCTCGTAACTCCTTTCCATGGAGCAACACGTAAGAACACATGATCTCCTATATCAAATTCCACGTCCTTTCGATGAAGATCAACATAACTCTTTTGTCGATCTTGTGAGGTTTTTATACGTTGTCGGATCGTTTGAATCTTTTCTGTAGTCATACGTACCAACTCCGGTCCCAATAACGTTGCTTCACCAACCTCATCCCATCATACTGGAGAACGATATTTTCTTCCATACAATGCTTCGAATGGAGCCATGCCAATACTTGCTTGATAACTGTTGTTGTAGGAAAACTCCACCAATGGTAAGAACTTGTCCCAACTTTCCTTGAAGTCAAAGACACAGAGTCTTAATAAATCTTCTAGAGTTTGAATAGTCCTCTCTGATTGTCCGTCCGTCTGAGGATGATATGTCGAACTAAATCGTAAATCTGTGCCCATAGCTTTTTGTAAACTAACCCAAAATCGTGAAGTGAATCTTGGGTCTCGATCAGAAACTATGGATACTGGCATACCATGCAGTCTTACAATCTCGTTTATGTACATACGAGCAAGACGTTCAAGTGTATAAGTTTCTCGTATCGGTAAGAAATGAGCAAACTTGGTCAATCTATCAACAATGACCCAAATCGATACCTTGAGAAACCTTAGGAAGACCGGTAACGAAATCCATGGTAATGTGCTCCCACTTCCATTCTAGAATTTCAAGTGGTTGCAATGGACCTTTTGGTACTTGATGCTCCGCTTTGACTCGTTGACAAGTTAGACACCTTGAGATAAACAACGCTATCTCTCTCTTCATATTGCTCCACCAAAATGTATGACGAAGATCATGATACATTTTGGTACTTCCAGGATGGATTGAAAACGGTGTGTTGTGCGCCTCCATCATGATTTCATACTTTAAATCAGGGTTGCTAGGAACACAAAGTCTGGAGTTGACTCGAAGTATTCCTTCTTCATCGATTCTCGCTTCCGGTATAGCACCTTCTTGCACTTTCTTCCTCATACGCATCAGCTCCAGGTCTGTAGCTTGAGCAGCTTTAACTTTATCGATTAAAGTTGGTTCTACTCGTATATTCGCCATCATCACATGGGTCCCTGGAGTCTTTAAATCTACCTCCATCCTTTGCAAGTCACACAAAATGGGCCTTTGTGTTGACAATATTGCACTCGTACTTGCATATGATCTTCTACTCAATGCGTTAGCTACCACGTTCGCTTTTCCAGGATGGTATTGAATGGTATGATCATAATCTTTCAACAGTTCAAGCCAACGTCGTTGTTACATGTTAAGTTCCTTTTGAGTGAAGAAATATTTGAGGCTTTTATAATCCGTAAAGATCTCCACCTTCTCCCCATACAAGTAATGCCTCCAAATTTTAAGTGCAAAGACAACAACTGCCAACTCTAGATCATAAGTAGGATAATTCCTCTCATATTCCTTGAGTTGTCTTGATGCATAGGCTATGACTTTTCCATGTTGCATGAGAACGCATCCCAACCCTTTGGTCGAAGCATCACTATAGATGACAAATCCCTCCGAGCCAGATGGTATTGTTAGAACAGGTGCTGAAATGAGTCTCCTCTTGAGTTCTTGAAAACTCTGCTCACATTCTTCGCTCCAATCGAACTTTGTATCTTTTCGAGTCAGCTGAGTTAATGGAGTAGCGATTCGAGAAAATCCTTCCACGAATCTCCGATAATAACCAGCTAAACCAAGAAAGCTACGTACTTCGGTCACTGATTTAGGTTGCTCCCAACTTTGAATAGCTTCAATCTTTGCCGGGTCAACCGATATTCCACGACTTGATACTACGTGCCCAAGGAATGCTACCTCCTCCAGCCAGAACTCGCATTTCTTCAACTTGGCATTAAGCTTGTATTCACGAAGCTTTTGGAGTACCAGCCTCAAGTATTGCTCATGATCTTCACGGCTTTTGGAATAAATAAGGATGTCATCAATAAAGACGACCACAAAATGATTCAAATATTCCTTGAATACCCGGTTCATCATATCCATGAAGGCAACAGGAGCATTATTCAATCCGAAGGACATGACTAGGAATTCATAATGCCCGCACCGAGTTCTAAAAGCCGTCTTTGAAATATCCTCAGTTCTAACCTTCAGCTGATGATATCCAGAACGAAGATCGATCTTTGAAAAGAATTGTGCTCCTTGCAACTGGTCAAACAAGTCATCAATACGTGGCAATGGGTACCTGTTTTTGATGGTGACATGATTTAACTCCCGATAATCAATACAAAGTCGCATACTTCCATCTTTCTTCTTCACGAATAGCACATGAGCACCCCAAGGAGAAGTACCAGGACGAATAAAGCCAATATCTAACAATTCTTGCAGTTGGATCTTTAACTCCTGAAGTTCAATAGCAGCCATTCGATATGGGGCATTGGAAATGGGTTTTGTACCGGGTTCAAGGTCGATACAAAATTCAATTTCACGCTCTGGGGGTAGGCCAGGAAGTTCTTCAGGGAATACGTCAGGGAATTTATTAAGAATAGAAATATCATTCAAAACTGACGTATTTTTGTTTAGATCCGTGACATGAGCTAAGAAAGCTTGACATCCGTTTTTCAATAAATGAATAGCTTTATGGCTTGAGATGACAGCGATTGATTTTAATGGTTTGGTTGCTTGAATTCGCAGAATAGGTCGATTAGGAATATGAAAGCTAACAACCTTACGAAAACAATCAATTTTTGCGTGATGAGTAGTTAACCAATCAATCCCTAGAATCACGTCAAATGCAAGTATTTTTAATGAAATCAGATCGACAGGTAATGTGTGGGTACCAACTTGAACCAAACAAGACTTATAAATCGTGGATGCAATGAAGGTTTCTCCTAATGGAGTTTCAACAGATAAATCAAAGTCTAATTTCTCCGGAGTCAAATTTAATCGATGAGCGCAAGTAGGAGAAATAAAAGAATGGGTAGAACCGGTATCAAATAAAGTATAGACTTCGTTAAAGTTTATGATAAGCTTACCCGTGATGACCTCATTCGGGTTCCTTACTTTCTGGGAGGTCACAACAAACGCTCTCCCTTGCACTACCGGTTTTGACTTTTCTGGGACGGCCTTTGGTGTCTCCATCTTAGCTGAACTTGTTTTTGGTAAACGACAAAATCGAGCTAAATGACCTTCTCTTCCACAATTATAACATGCTTTAGATGTCATTGCGCAGTTTGGACTGATGTGCCCCTCCCCTCCGCATTTGAAATATATAATAGGTGGTCGTTCTCCTTCCTTAACAACGGGTGCTGGTGCTGACATCTTTCCATCATTGTTGAATCTCCTCTTCTTGAAATGACCATTCTTATTGTTTTGGCCCTGATTACCACCGAAGTGGTTACCATTTCTGGCCTGTTGATTCCCTCCACGCTTGTTGTCACCGCTTCGATGACTGCTCTCACTAGTATTATCATTTTGCCGACTGCCCTCTTTTGGTTGCGTTGACTCGTTATCGCGCTCTACTAACTGAGCCCTATTCACAACATCTGAATACAAATACAGTTTATGAGAAATAAGATGTTGACGTATCTCAGGTTTCAAACCTCGTAAAAACATTCGCGTCATTCGCTCTTCATTATCCACCAAGTGGGACGCAAACCGGGACAACTCAGCAAATTTAGCCTCGTACTGCGACACGGTCATATTATTCTGCTCCAATTTGATGAACTCCACCTCCTTCATGTGACGAACACTTTCGGGAAAGTATTTGTCATTGAACAGCTCTTGGAACTTCTCCCAAGACATCTTCAGTGCGGCAGGTTGAGTACGCTTAATCAGTTCCCACCAGTAATCTGCCTCTCCTCGCAACATAAAGGCGGCAAAGGGAACCTTTTGCTCCTCGGAGCATCCCAAGACATCAAATATCTTGGTAATCTGCTTTATCCATGTTTCCGCTATAAGTGGTTTTGGCTCTCCCTTAAAGTCTGGTGGTCCCAGCTCCTTGAACTGTTTAGCGGTGATCGTCCGAGAGTTTTCAGTGTTTCCACCTATATTTTGGACAGGAGCCGCTCTCGCCTGCTGTTGCATGAACTGCATAAAGTTTCTGAACATTTCATCATTCATCATCTGGTCAGTGTTGTTGTTTGTATGAGGATTGTCACCTTCCTGATGCACATTATCTTGATTATTGATATGTGGTGAATCAACAGTCGCCTGTGCTCCATTGCTATTCTCAACATTCTCAGATGCCATTTTCAGATACTGCCACAAAATAAAAGTTAATTGATATGTCATATATTATCCTTATATTATGACCGACCAATTAAAAACCATGAAAATAAACTTAGGTAGGTCATACTAGCGAAGGAATTCCCCGTCTCTCCCCTCCTAGTTCACATCTTAGCCAGGGATCATATCCCTAAGCTCTGATACCAACTGTGACGCCCCCAAAATTAGGTATACATCACCCATCTTGGGTCGTCAGATACATAGTACAGAATATAAATACAACTTACTAATACAACTGTCGTGTACAATACGACAAAATATAAACTGTGAGTTTGAATACAAATATTATCTTCTAGAGAGTATTCATACTCAAAAGGAGTCTTCATTATAATTATTATCACATTATTTCACAGAATAGTGAGGACTACTAATGCTATCCTCTGGACCATCACTCCGTTTCCCGACTCGTCCCAGCTATATTCTCATGTCCTGAAGAGAACAGTGAAAGAAAGGGTGAGCTCAACTAGCCCAGTAAGAAATATTATGACTAAGATAATGCAAAATAAATTATCATTAGCCTTTAACAGTGTTAAACTGATAAAATATAACGAACATCAAGTTTAACTGCAGCGGAACAAGCAATCCATTAAAAGAGTCAAGTAGAAAATAAACTCTACTATCTTTTATGATTTAAAAGGTTTTTCAACACTGTGATCGCTGGGACTCAGCTTAATAAAATAATCCACATCATCGAATCACCCCTGCACTACGGCCAAGGATATTCGTGTATTCATTAATGGTCATGATCATGCCAACAACTGTCCATCAACGCACTACGGGCCAATGAGGACTTTTACCACATCATTTGTAACATTACGGTCATGATTATACCGAATAATCCCTGGTCATAATCATACCAAGTCCATCTATGCACTACAGGCCACAGATGACTTTTAACATTTTATAAACATGAGGATGATGACAATGATATAAGAATTCAATAAAACAAGTTCAAGAATTAATTTATCCAAGAATTAACAACGTCCAAATTGTCAACATGATACTGCTTTGTGGAGTAAAATTTAAGAATGCTTAGGAGAATATTTTCATGAAAAGATACTGGATGAAACGCAATTATCAAGGATATTCCACAAATTTCATGGAGTATAGAAGTCAAAACTTAACCAATTGAGTATAATAAAGAATGGAATAGCAAAAGAAATCACCATGCATGCGATAGACCGCACAGACAGGTTATTCCCACAGAATAATAAATAATGGAACCAGGTCCGGCGTAAAATGCACAGACAGGATATTCCAACAGAATAATAATAAAGACGGAACCAGGTCCGGTGTAAAACACACAGACAGGATGTTCCAACAGAATAATAATAAAAACGGAACCAGGTCCGGTGTAAAACACACAGACAGGATGTTCCAACAGAATAATAATAAAAATGGAACCAGGTCTGGTGTAAAACACACAGACAGGATGTTCCAACAGAATAATAATAAAAATGGAACCAGGTCCGGTGTAAAACACACAGACAGGATGTTCCAACAAAATAATAGAAGAATGTCACCAAGTATAGGGTAGACCGCGTATACAGGTTATTCCAACAGAATAATAAGAAATGGAATAACAACAGTTCTCTTCATGAATAAGAAAGAATAACACCCCTTACCGTTTTAAAGAAGAGCTGAAATAAGGAAGTAGTTAAGTAGCAGAATACTCTTCTTCTCTCTCTCTAGAGTTCAATGAATTCGTAAGAAATAATGAAGGAATGAGCTGCTATTTATAGAAAAATAGAATGCATAGTAACTAATCCATGAACGGTCCAGATTGATTACTTTAATCTGACGGTCCATATTTAAAGAAAAATCTTTTAAATAAAATATAATATATTCTATTTATAGAATAACTTTAATAAAGTATTCTGTTTTATATAAAAAGATGTTTCTGTTTTATTACGTTAATAATACGAATAAAATAAAACGTCATTATCGCTAAATAATTCATATTTTTAACTGACAATAATTGAATCAAACTGAGTGACTTCTCACATAAGCATTAATAATCAATACCGTGTGCTACTATGCAACCACACGTATTACTGTACTTTTACTACCGAGTAGTTCAATAGTATCAATGGTAAAACTTTCGCCGTTATTTTTAATAAAATATTTTTGTCGTTTTCTCAATCCGACAATAATTTCGTTGTGGGGTCCACCAATGATTGTGCAGTTGTACGAATATTCTCTGTTAAAACGAATATTTCCCGACCAATCGAATATTATATAACAACTTGCGTACTTTACAAAATTTATAAATATTACCCACAACTATAACATTATATCAAATTAACTCCATAATATTCAAAAATAATATTTATAGAAAATTCATCTTTATTTATAAAAGTTGGGGTCTTACAATGAAAATAAAGTGTTTAAAGATATTTTAAGTTATAAAATATAACTTTTAATATTTAAAGGATAATTTCATTAATAAATGATATTAATTTAATATTAAATGATATTAGATTTATTTAATAATTATATTAAATAAATTATTTTAAAATGGTTTTATTGATTTAAAAATTATTTAAAAATGATATAAATGAATTAAAAATATTTCAAGTTATAATTAATGACTTTTAATATTTTGATAAATAATACATTAATACTTTAATATTAATGATAATTAGTTAAAAATGATTTTAATTCTTTTAAAAATCATTTAAGTGTAATATTAATACTTTAAAAGTATTTTAAGTTATTATAAATAACTTTAATATTTTGGTAATGGTTTCATTAATAGTTTAATATTAATTAAATATTAATGATAATAGAATTATGTAATATTTAAATCATTTAATAATGATTCCGAGGTTTGAAAATTCATGATAAATTATAATAAATATTTAAAAATTATTATAAGTCATTTAAAAATAATATGACTGATACGTACGGATATTGAGTTACAGGACAGAGTCTTAGACTCGGTAATTAACCGATAAAGCTGTCGGTACACCGACATGTTTCAGAAATTGATCTGAACTTAGATAAATTATTGAGATATGTGGTTATTTGTGATTCAATAGTTATTAAACATATGTGCCAATGTGATTAGGGTATGTGCTGACTGCAATAAGCAGTGCTATGTGTTATAGTATGTTATTCTAATCGAACGAACGATCTTATTAATGATAGGTCGTGAGATAAGCGATAAATCTAAATTACAAACTGTAAGCAGCGCTTCAGGCAAGTATCTTACCTTTGCATTTTTTTTATGCAATGGACATGAGTAAGAATGTTTCTAAATTATATTATTACTGTACAGATTATGAACCTTATATTATATAAGCTCATTAATTATCAACATGTTAGTATATGATAATACAGATATATATATTCTGTTCGTTAATTTCTAGAAATGGTTAAACAAGTGTCCCCACTTGGATAATCATTGTATTTCATCACATGTTGATATACCTTTGTCAATTACCCGTATACATATACGTTGAATTATAGATTATTGTTGAACAAGATAAAGCCTTTGATTTAGAACTCAGACAAGTATGAACATCCCTACACGGGAAAACTTTTATGCGCCCAAGGCGGAACAGAGTGAACGATCCTATCGTTCTTATAATGTAGTATTGATCAATACAGGGTCTATGGGATGTACACCCTCGTGCCCGTAAGCTATGACGGTTTGTAGATGAATTTCTGTCTAACCTTATCGAAAATGAAAACAATATTCATTACATGTCACCATAACCCTAGTTATAGTCAAAACGTAGTTTCAAAAATTTGAAAGAGAGTTGTTATATTATTATTATCGGTTCAGAATACTTCACAACTATTGACTTGTTGTAGAAGAATATTACAAAGAAAACATTTAAATTCTTTCAGATTATATATATATATATAATTGCTATTACTTGCTGGGCACTCAAATGCTCATCCTTGCTTAATTTAAATGTTTTCAGCTAAGTGTGAACGATCAGAGAGCTCTGCTAAGAACAAGGGAAAGGGAAAGGTCACTGAATGAATGAATGAACGTTATCTTATGTAATAGTTTAATACTATTAAGACAAGTATGATATATATTATCTATCATGGTTTGTAATGAATGTTTAAAGGTTACGTACTTGGGATTAGACTTTGATAAATGTAAGTTAAGTTTGATATTTATATTATTGTTATTATTATTAGTATTATTTCGCTCATAGAAATGGTATCGTGATGAACCGAGTTCGGGTTTCAAGTACCTGAGTTTGGGGTCTTCACAAGTTGGTATCAGAGCTTAGGGTTAAAAACCTTAGGTGGGTTAGACCTTAGGCTATAACTTTGGAACAGAGGGAAACGTTGAAAATACAAATAACTCATATAGAGTTTAAAAAAAAGGAGATGAATTGAATAAATTCATCGTCAAACAAAATAAAAGGTAACTTATATAAAACTATTAATTGTTGTGTGTATATATATTAAGTGATAATCAAGATAGTTTGTGTGTAGATGTCAGATAGACAAGGATTAAGATACCCTCAAATCGTAAAGAAGAAGTCAAACCCGTACCCCGAGCCAATATCAAAGCTAATAGCTGAAATAGAGGCTCACATTGAAAGCTACCTCAATGAGGTGGTTATTTTGGAAAGTATAGTACCGGACCCTGAAACGATAGTATGACTGATAGGTAAAGTATAGTTAAAGAATATGTGGTCAATGTCGAGTTCTTAAACTCATATGTTTGTGGTGAGTTCTTCAACTCATAATGTATGGTAAGTTGGACGAACTAGGTGTAGTTAGGTGTGAATGGATTATTGAGGATGATGGGACTATATAGAATACTAAGCAACTGATCATTAGTGAATGCGTAAGAAATAAGTAGTACTAGTATTACTTGAATAGGTATGATTCTATGTTTGTATAAGGTAATATTTTTTAAATTTTATATAAGTTAGGCAGCGATTCCTGACTTTTGAGTCACAAAGGGATATCGAATGATTAAAGCAATATGTGCTATGGTATGGCAAGTGATATGAGTATGAATTTATATGGAATTAATGAAATAAGTTGGTATAAAGATAGTAGATATTTATCTGTATACTACAGTAAACCAAATTTTCAAAATCTAATATTTTGAGTACACGATTATTGGAATAGAAAGTTTTGTGTTATATGATTATACGTGTACGATAAGGCTTAGAATAAAGAATAAATAGTGATAATGCTGTCAAGGAGACGAAAATGAAATACACGGACAGAAGAACCTGTTAACAAAGCTGGAAGGCAACCAGACCCGATACAGAATTTTACGAATATGGACAATCAAGCTATGAAGAACGGAATACTAGTCGCCGGAAGATCAGCCAGATAATCGATCGACGATCGTCAAAGACTTCAAAGCGGTCGTACTGTCAAGATTTAGAGAGTCAACTGACCCTGTAGCAACATTCGTAATAGCTAAGATAATGAAGGGACAAAAGATAGTTTTATCATCTATACGATAAAAGGAAAGGAGATAAAGGGCAAGTCTGCGTGATTTCAGTGTGGATAAATGGAATATAGGGTGAAAGACTGTTCAGGAAGGAGAAAGAAGGCAAGGAATGCGAATAAAAAAAAAGAAGGCAGCAGGACATTGGCGACAACGGGACCAACATCAACAATCAAACCAACGAAATCAACCGCAAGCGTCTTTAACATGACTGTTCAAGATATCGTGGCAGCTACGGATGCAACTCCAGGTATTACTCGAACCAATTTTATTTTTTATATATATATTATTTTCTTATATATAGTAAATTAGTTTATAAAGAAATTTTGAGGGAGAAATTTGAGTTCTTTAAGAAATCAAATTTCCGTTTAATCAGAAAGATAAGCTTTATGTGAATAGTTAAAGATCAGTTCGATCAATTTTGATTGAGATCTACTCGCAATGATTGTGTATGATATGTACCCTGGTATGTATAGGTTTTAAAACGGTGATTCCGGGGACGGAATCTTTATAAGGGAGGGTGAATGTAACAACCCGATATTTTCTATATAAATAAATCAGGAATTTTGCGTATAATTTTTTTTTTTAATTTAAGAATGAGGATTTGTACAAGATAATGTGTGTATGTATTTATGTAATAGATAAAAATATATTTATTTAATGAATGTTTACAAATAATTTTATTTTAGAATTATTAATTATTATAAAATATATTCTTATAATAATTAATTTTATAGTAGAAATATTTTTATTAATTATTTTCTATGAAAATATAATTATATATTATTTAAATAATATATAAAATGATTTTTAGATTTTTATTATATTAATTTTTTATTTAATTATATGAATTTATGCAAGATTAATTAAGTTAATTATTTTAACTTAATTAATAATGTTATATATGAAGAATAAATCAGATATGGAATCCAAACCCTAATATTGGATTTTTATCAATGGATAAGAATAATAATATAATAATATTATATTTTAATTTTTCAGTGCTACAATTATGTACCGTTTTTTGTGGACTGACAATGGTTGGTCAATTATGGGGTATTATGATAAAACCCTAATTTTTACTGACAAACACTAATTTCGAAGTCACATGAGACTTTAAAATTTGTTAAGGCAATATGTTATGTGATTCATGATAATTATAATCATTAATAATCAAGAGTAAGACCCTAATTTTGTAAATTAGAAACCTTAAATCAATAATTAACTTATTGATAAATGGAAACCCTAATTTAAAACTCAGGTTGAGTTTGACACTATTATATAACTGTGTTATATGGTGGATGCATGCTATGTATTATATGACTTTTTGATTAATTAGGTATACCCTAATTAATATTTAGGAATATTAATTTCTAGAAACCCTAATATTTATTTTATAAACCCTAATTTATTTAAATTGTAAATCCTAATTGTTGATTTGGAAAGCTTAATGCTAATTAGTGTATCTTAAACCTAATTAGTAAGGTGTTAAGTAATTAAAAACCTAATTAATTAAGAAACCTTAAATTTGTATTTTAGAAACTAAAATTTATTATTTTATTTTATTTTTACAAACCCTAAATTGGAAATCCTAGAATTTTGGCTCTTAAAACCTAAAATGGTTCAAACCCTAAATCCTAAACCTTAAGGGTTTGTGACAAGATTACACAAATGCCATTAAAAATACAAGCGAAAAGACCATTTTGCATAATTAAGGCTTGCTTGCAAATCTTGCTAAAATTGGAGTTATTGAACAACTTATATCACCCCATGTGACACCTAACAACACAAATCAGCAGCACTCCAGCCAATTCATGTATCTAGACTTATATAAATAGAGATCAAGAGAGAGAAAGTGTATAATTTAAGCCATTTGATCACCACACCCATCCAAGTCTCTCTCTCTCTCTCAAAACCCACGAACTTATATAGTAAAATCAGTCACAAAACAAGCCCCACGATTTCCCTTAACAGATCATGAGGCTAGAATCAAGAATTGGGGCATAAAGGTATAAAATCCTAAGTCAAAATTTTGATCTTGTATGCTATGATAGATTTGTTGTTTTTATGTTTAAACATGTCATATGTTGTGTTAATCCATGATCTGGGTTGGTACATAGATGACCTATAACATCTAGATACTCGAAATAAGAGTTTTCAAAAATTTGGGAAAAATTATTTTTGTGGTCTGACAATGAATGTCAGACCCTGTAGATCATAGTCTGTTAAGTGTTTTTGTTGTTTAAAAGTTTTTAGTTGTAGTCTGGTATAAGATCTCTCATCTGGTTCAAGAATCAAAGTCAGATCATGAACCGATTGGAAGTTATTCACGGTCAAAGCCCGTTGACCGGGCATGACCGGATGAATTCTGGGTAACCCAGAATGCGTTTTGCTGCGTCTGACAAGCATTTGTAACGTCCATATCTGTCAGTGTTTAGGTGTTTTGATTATGTTTTTGTATCACGTTTGTACCCTGTTATATGGGCTCTAGACCCATTACTTTATATTCCTTAAAAAACAAATATGTTGGATGTAGTGAATGGTCAAAGTTGCTCATCTGTTCACGATGACACTTTTCTGGAATTTCCAGAAAGTGTATGAACATCGTTTCTGACCTTGTTTGACCTTATCGAATCTGGAGAATTAGATGTTATTAAACTGATATGTTGTTATGAAACTGTTATATGACAGGTGTACTAGCTATTTAAACCTTAATAACATCAATGTTATGGACACATCATGGAGAAAATCGAGCCACAAAGTAAGCAGTTAAAGCTGTCTGGGTTTCTGGGTAACCCAGAAAGCCCAGAAGCTTCTTACAGCTGCTTTGGGACTTCGAATCTTGCTGGATCGTTATGTTATAGCTCTGGTGTTGTGTGATAATTGTAGTGTTACATAAAGACTATAAGATTCAAGTCTAAGTTGGCCCAGAAACATGATAATCAGAAAATTAAACGTGGTCAAAATAAGGACCTTGTGCGCTGACTGTCAGTGTTCTTGAGCCTCAAGAACACAAACAACGACACTTAGTGTTGCTAAAGGCCAATAGCGATGGTTTCTTTTATTTTGATTTTCTGAATTTCTGAAAAATCATTAAAAATAGAAAATAAATTCTAAAAATTACAAAAATAGTTTTAAAAATTATTTTAAATTCAGAAAATTAGTTTTTAATTATTTTGAATATATTTTATAAATATTTAATATTTTTGGAATATTAAAAGTATTTAATTTATTTAATTATAATATTAAATAAATTATTTAAAAATAATTTTAATACATAAAAAATCATTTAAAATTTATATTATGGTATAAGAAAATAATTTAAGTTATTTTTGATAACTTTCAATATTTTGTGATGAAATTTTATTAATTAATTAATATTAATGGTAATTAAGTTATTTAATAAATATATTAAATAAATTATGAAAAATAGAATTAATGATATAAAAATTATTAATTCTCACAAGGTGAAAAGGCCAAATCAGGAAAAAAGATGCTACGCGATTGAGCGGATTAACCTGAAATCCTGGTTTTCATAGACCAAACTACAGGTCTACATGTCATTTATTGGTATTCTCTCGGACACATAATTACTATAGCAATGAGAACAACTGTTGCAAAATACATCTGGTAATACCTCACTAAGGTCCGATGCTGTCAGTTTGAGGTCGCAATTCCAAAGCACTTCTCCCTCAGCAGAAATTTCATACAATTTAGCCGTTGATGCACATGTCAATGAAGGTCAAGCAACCTTGACAACACTCAGCCGATGGCAAGTAAATCCATCGAAGCATCAGAAACCATCCAATGATTTCAGCCATTGATACACATGTCAACAAGTCAAGCAGCCTTGACATTATCCCCAACAGGGATTTCACCCGTTGATGTACATTTCAATGAGGGTCAGGCAGACCTGACAAACATAGATTATTGGCAGTAACTCTAACAGAACACTGGAAGGACGTGGTAATACAAACCAGGAAAGTACATCCTCATCGGGGAGGACCGATGCTGGAATATGTTATACACATCCTCAAAAGGCAAAGTACATCCCCACAGAGTCTCTTGCACATGAGAAGAACATCTATGGTGGAAAATCTGTACCAAGGATTAAGAACTTCGGTGATGACCCCAACGTCAACATCCCTGAAGTTCCTAAGAACTTTGGAGCACACATCCAAGCAATTCGTCAGGGTTATCTGTGATAATTCCAGTCCCCATCACAAGTTATGAGGGTAACGATTATCACATCCCGTTGGAAAATGGTCCAACAAACCACATGCATCATACTTTTGCATCATGCTGCAGTATGAATATCTTGTTGCATTTTAAGTGTCTAGTATTCTTTATCCTATCCATGCTGTTACACTGCATGGATATGATAAAGAGGGGCATCTGTAGACACTTGAAATTTTGCATTCCTGTTACTAACCATGTAAGAGGGCAGAATCGTCTTTCAGAGATAACCTTGGAGGACAACTCAACTCAGTCCCAGAGATAACCCCGGGATACCCACTCTTCGCCATCTCAAAGATAACCCTGAGATATTCTATCACAGTCCCGGAGATAAACCCGGGATCTTTGATTTCAACCTCGGAGATAACCCCGAGGACTGCAGTCACAATTTCGGAGGCAACACCGGAGAAATTTGTCATCTCGAAGAAAACCCCGAGATATTCAGTCCTAATCCCGGAGATAACCCCGGGATCTTCAATCCAACCTCGGAGATAACCCCGAGATGCAACTATAATTTCAGAGATAACCCCAGAAATGCTCTTTTTCGCTTCCAGCAGTCAGCTTCAACACTCGGTAATAGTCTCGATGCACTCATTCCCTAAACCCAGAGATAACCCCAGGAGGTCAGGCACACCTCAAAGATAACCCTGAGGACGGTCAACACCTGCAGCAGTCCAATCTCAGAGATAACCCTGAGCAACGATCTCTAAATCAGTTCAAACCGAAGATAACCCCAGTGAGGGGTAAAATCATCATTTTGCCATCTCGATCCCACATTACGCCATCTCCACAACATTCAAACATACATTCTACACATAAATGTTTTACAAGAACGAAAGAGCTCCAATCCCGAGCGACTACTGCACAAGACAGCACACCGGATATAATTTGAAGCTTGAAGACCAAGGGCATGGTCCCATCTTCCTGACTTCGTACAACCTCTAATCCTATGTCATTATGTAGCTCTCGACAACAGCATGCCGAAAAAGGTCTTATACACCTCGATTGGATGCCCGAATTGAAGTTCTAAAAGTTCGAGCGGACAACACGTTGTATGCATGCACGTACTTTGAGACGGCGGGACCAGTGAAGCCCGGGGAACCCCGACCAGCCGCAGGTACACCTGCGGCTCCCCCTTCTATAAATAGAGGGCTTGGGGCAGCTATTTTGCATATAAAAAGGCGAGGAAGCCCTGTCCAATTTACTCTGCACACACTATAAACTGAGTGCTTTCTCACTTTAAACACTTGTGAGCTTCTATATTGGTATATTTTTACCGACGGGAGCCAAGTGTTCTTCTATTTAAAGTCATTAAAGTCTTCTTTGGCAGTCCACTGTAAGCCTTCTTACACTTTCTAAAGCCTTTCTCCACTACTGTGCACACACAGTTCGGCACGTTGAGAGTTGTGTTGCGTGTGTATGCCCGAATTCGTGGCTTTTATTTCTTTTTGTATATATATATATATATATATATATATATATATATATATATATATATACTTATATATAAACTGTTATCGAACTCTATTCGATGAGCCTGGATTTACATCCGGAGTGTTTACTACTTATATATATATATATATATATATATATATATATATATATATATATATATATATATATATATATATATATATATATATATAAATACTTATATATATGTTGTTGCTATCAAACTCTATTTGATTGAACCTGGATTTCACATCCGGTGCGTTTACCGCTTATATATATATATATATATATATATATATATATATATATATATATATATGTCCAGTGCATTTAACGAAATGAGCCTGGATCGATATATGTCCAATGCATTTATCGCTTTTATATATATATGTAACGCCCCAGAAAATCGAAACTTTTGTAAATACTTTAATAATGAGTAAAATAATATTATTTGTTATTATTATGTGTTGGTAAGATGATTGTTGTAACAATCCAGATTTTAAATTATAATTTTAAATATTTATTGAATTATATAAATATTTAATGGATGTGTTATCATTGAATACATATTTGTATTTGTTTAATTTGATTTAATTTAATTTGGTTAATTATTTTAATTAATGAGTTAAGAAAATTATTATTATATTGATATTTCAATTTGATGGTTAATTAATTGTATTGAGTTATATGATTAAATGAATTATTATATTATTCAATAAATTGTTATTTGAATTAATTAATTAAGTATGAAAACTTATTTAAATAAAGTATGACAAATAACTATGTTATAAGGAGTTATTAAAAATAAGTCAAAGGAATTTAATCTAGTTTTGCCAAACAAGGCTTAAGGATATTAATTCTTTATTTTAAAAGGGTTTTGCCAAACGGAGCCTTATGGCTTTTAGATTTGTTTTAAATTTTGAATTTTAATAATATAAATTAAATAAACAAATTATAAATAATATATATTATGTAACTGATAGTTTAATAGGGTCATTAGTATATGGCAATTTCGTACGTTGAGTTTTTTTAAACGTTTGGAAAAACATGCGTTGATTTATTTTTGTTTACGTATAATCTATTTGGCTAAAGCCTAAGTAAGAAAAGAGAAGAAATATTGTCAGAGAAAATTGAGAGACCAAAGAGAGTTGAGAGAAAGACAAGTCTGCGATTCCCAAAGCAAGTTCTAAATTTTTCAAACTATTTTCAGTGATTAACAAGGATTAACCAAGCATCAAAAGGTATTTTTTTTCCCATAATCTTAATACTATATACTATATATGTTTTACGTTCTCTGTTTTCTTGAATATAACTGTGTATAAGGTTATATTTTTTAAAAATTGTCTGTAAACCATGTTTCTATAATTGACTATGAAATCATGAGTAATTATAATTGTAATTGTTATAACTAGTATGTATATATTTATACATATGTTGTATGCTAGATTACGTTCAAAAAGAAAGGAAATTATTTTACAATAAATATATATGCATGAACTGTGATTGTTAATTTTGTATGATAACAAAATTAGTTTATGCTAATTGAGAAATTGAACTGTATATGTTAATTGGGTAAGAATTAAAGAGAATATAGTTAGAATAAATCAATTTGGTTTATAATTGTGGAATTACAGTTCACTGTGTCAAGAAATTTCAATAATGGAGTTTTGGTTTGTAAAACAATGCTTTTAAGGAATTAAGTTTTCTGATATTGTTGTTTAGTTGTGTAAAATTTGTATATGTATGCTTCGTAACCTTTATGTGCAAATTTTGTAAGTTGTACATGTTAATTGGTGTTAGAAATTTAGATGCAGTAGTTTTGCTATGTTCTTCATTTGTATTCTGTAAGCTTGGAGCTTTAGCGCCATTTTCAGTGCCTCAGCCCCAAGTCCCGTGCCGCAACGCCTATTTCTGGCCTGGCCTTCGCGCCGTAGAGCCATCAGCGCGCCGCAGCGCGGCCCACAGTACACACTGTGGCGCCGCGACGCCACTTAGCAGAAAGTTCAGGAAAGACTTTCGTCTTGCACAAAAGCCTGTAATTGTTAATGTGATGATTGTTTAACATGTAATATTATTATTATGGTATGATAGTGCTAGGAATGAGCATAGAATTTAAACTTAACGAGTATTGTTATTATTCTTAATTGATGTAGTTTGATTATGTGATTAAGAATCAAAGCATATGTGATGTAGAGATATAGAGTGTTGATAATGACTGATTATGTCATGATGACATGTATATAGGATAATTGTGATTCAGATTAATTCGGTTTAGTCTACAAGCGAGGCAAGTTTCCTAACTCTACACTTTTGTTGAGTAAACTACTTTCATTGAGCAAGTTTTCTAACTCTATACTTTGTTGTGCAAGTTTATTTTCGTTGAACAAGTTTCTTGTATCTAGATTGTTTATAATGATGCAAGTTTTCTAAACTCAATCTCGAGTTGTTATCTTTCAAATACGTTAGTGGATAGTTATTGTTGATGATTCCACATCTAATATTACTATTGAATATTCGCATTATTCTTATGTTAAGCAAGTTATTCTTGTCTTTAACTTGTTATCTAGCATGCAAGTTTATATATTCTCATCTATTAATGTTGAACAAGTTTTATCGTTCAATTTATTATCTGTTAAGCATGCTTAATATTCAATTTTAAGATTTTAACCTTAGCTTAGTGTTGTTCAAAGCAAGTATGTTATGATTATTTAATGTTTATGCTATTAGATTATTCCTAAAGCATAATTTTAAATTTACAATGTCGATTCAGTTATGATTATTCCATAACATAGTGTTATTACCTTTTTATTCAACTAGTCCTTAGTTGATGTCCTTTGAATTTTAAATTACCTTGAACCATATCCAAACCAATCTTACTTTGGGGCAGACTTGTATTCTAAATACTGAGATGAACAACCTTATTATTAGGGGTTTACGCTTAGCGTTGAAATGTTTGTGCACAATACATTGTACGAAAGGCTGATCCCCTTAAGTACGTGGAGTCCTTATAGTCTTATGACTGTTAAAGTTTAAGTTGAAAGATTACTTATAACTGTAGATATGGTTCGTGGTCATTAGACCCTCAGTGATATATTTCAGAATGTTAATAGAGCCTATTGTTCAGTTCGATTGAGCCTATTATTTGGCAGTTAATGTGAAGTTTTATTCAACTTCAATTCAAGTGAGCGTTGTTTGCTCACTCTTGCTTATATAACTATTACAACTAAAGTTGAGAAGGTCGATGTACCTAGCACCAGTAAAAGAAAAGGAAAGATGAACAAGTATTGAAGACTTGTAATCATGTTGATATTTTATTGTAAGACTTTATTTTAATGATTGTAATGAAGTTTATTTAATTTCTGCATTTAAATGATTGTATTTAAAGGTTAGATAACCTGGGAGATTTTTATTAATGTAATCCTTTATAGGAAGGTTTATTATTCAATTTTATTATGATCGGGTAGTTAGAAATGAATGTTTGTATAAAGTGAACACCAAATCCTGAGGGGATGAAATACCCGGATTTGGGGGGTGTCACAATTGTCGTTCTATATCCTAGAAACTTCGGAAAGTCGTAGTATTTTAACTACGTTAAAGAATTAAAGTATTTGAATTTCCAAGACGAAAATAAAAGTTTTCTGAGAAATTTTCTGAAAAACACTATTTATCGTTTTCTGCTCGGGAATTATTTTTGAACTTTCGAGAAATACGTAACGTTATAATATCAAGATGAGATGGATTATGTAATAATAATCTAAGTATGAAAAATGCAATATTTCGCATGCGGACTTAATTTGAGAACGTTAAGTATTAAATTCTAATGAAATGGAATTATGGATATTGTAGGAGGTGCAAGTCCAATAAGCGTTAGGGGACAATCCCAAAATGTGGTAATGTTAGCCTAAGTGTTGGTTTATATAAAGCCCACATTGATTTAATTCAAGCCCAAAGATAAGTTAAGTAATTTAAGACTTAAGCCCAATTAATGATCCATTAGTTAACTAGGATCCATGGGGCAACCCATTGGTGAACTTGTTGACCAAGAACTTTGTGTGGTGGGCAAGAAAGTTGAGTGGTTGGCAAGATTACTTAGAGCTTAAGTCATGAATAGTAAGGAGGTTACTTATGGAGGTGGGATGTCCTAATGACTCTTATACCCTAACCTTGGAAGCTCTATAAATAGCAAGCTCATAAATCATTTTTGTTTGTTCAATTATCCAATAAATCTCCTTTATAAAACAACTTATTGGTTAGAGAAAATAAGCACTTATAAGTCCAAACATCCTTTATTAGATTTTCAAGAAGAAGGAAGCTAGTCATCTAAGGTAATGATCTTGTGATCTTATATCTTCCATCTCTACCATTATAGTGTGATAAAAGAAGTGTAACTTAATGAACATGTATGCTAAGTACACATAAGAAATGGATGATCAATGGACTTAAGCCGAATAAATAAGGAATAAGCAATTCAAATCTAAATAAGTTATAAACTTATGAATAACAATGATGAACTTGTCATATGATTACTTTAAGAAGTTAGTATGATTTAGAAGATGTAAGAATATTGATTAAAGGACTTAAATCGATAATAAGTCATAAGGAATGAAATCTTGTATTTTATAATTTGTTAAGTTATGAACTTATGAGAAATAAGACATAACCTAATTTATAGATAAATTGTTGTAATATGTATGTTGAGATGTCTAGATAATGAATTGAATTCATTTAGAGCGATGAACAAATCCTAAGTAATGAAGTTTTGTCGAAAATCACACGATTGGACGATAATCGTCGAATTCGTGAAATTCTCGGAATGGAAGTCAGATTTTGTGTTTGAACTCAAAAATGTTGGTTTTCGATGGAGACAAGTTGTATTTGGCATTATAGAGTTGCGGACTCAAAAATGACCGGATTTCGACTTAGAACGAAGAAACGAGCGTTTAACGTTCACGAACGTTTATCGTTTTCTTTAAAAATGGACTAATAGGTGAATTTTTAGTTGACGAAGTAAAATAGATAAAATTCTTGCATGAACACGTAGAATATGTAATTTGTGAACTGTAGGCTCTTGAACGAGCCAATTCGGACTTATAACGAAGAAGTTACGAGGTCGGGAGTTTCATAAAATTTCAAAACTGTTAAAATTTTCTGGTGCACAGAGCTGGCGTCGTGGCTCCAGCCCAAGGCATAAAAGCCCGTGCTGTAGTGCGAGGCCGAGGCATGAGGTACTGTTAGTTGGCGCCGCAGCGCGACACAATGAAGGGCAAGTGGCGCCACAGCGCCGAAGCCGGGACTTGAGCACTGCTAACCCGCACCGCAGCGCGAGTCCAAGAAGGAAAGATGGCGCCGCAGCACCAGCCTTAGGGTTTAGACAGTAAAGAATGGTTACAAGCATGCATGGTAATTGATTAACAATGAACTAAGGAACTTAATGTAACATTGTTAATGTAAGACCCCAACTTATTAATGAATAAAATCAAATTTTCTCTAAATATTATTGTGAATAATAAGGGGCTAATTTGATATAATACTTTGGTTATGGGTGAAATGTGCAAATTTTGCAAAATAAGCAAGTGGTTATAAAATATTCATTTTGTCGGGGAATATTCGTTTGGTCGTGGAATATTCTTGCTGTCGGGGAATATTCGTACGACGGCGCAGCCTTGTGTGGGCCCCATAACGGAAAGCGATTGGATGAAGAAAACGACAAGTATAAGTTGTTTATTAATAACGGCGTAGTTGTTACCGTTAACACTGTTGAAATACCCGGTGGTTAAAAATACAGTAATAACGCGTGGTTGCACAGTAGCACACGGATTGCACAGTATAGTTGAATTATTGATTCGTACGTAAGAAGGCACTACTCAATAATTGTTACAGTGATTACTGTTCAATATTTTATTTTATTGATTCAATAATTGCTGCATTGATATTTTATATTATTGTTGTTTCAATAATTGTTGCTGCACAGTATTTCCCATTATCAGATCAATAATTCATATTATTTGAATAATATTATTAGATAACATTATTGACAATGTCTAGAAAGTTCTGTCTAAGGAGAGGTTTGGTCATCTAATTGCGCGCCAGTAAGGAGAAATCCTTATTGGAAAGCCCCCTCTTTCCTGGGAACGGCCTGGTTGTCATAAATGTGATTCTGTAATATTATTTGTGAATAATTAATTATTGATTCATATGATAAGGAAATATTTATTTTATGTGGATATAAATGAGGGATATATTTTTTGGTTAAAAATGAAGGAGTTAATGTTGAGGTTTTTATCCATATTTTTGTCGGAATGGAGGTATTAAAAATCAGGGTTTTTGAGATATTTTGCGGGGGTTATAATTTTTAATCCGACCGTTGGATCGTGGTAATTTTTGGATATGTTATACATATATAAGTTGAGTATATGTCCACAAATTTTGAACCGTTAAAAATGAACGTATGATTTATTATGAATTTTACAAGATGACTGGTTCAGAAATTGTTGAATTTTCGGAGTTTATCATTTTGGTGGAAAATTCTAGAATTGGTGGGCCCCACTTGTGGTTGGTGAAGAAATGTGCTGAATTATATTTCAAATGTGGTGGGTGGGAATAGTAGCAGGTAAAGCCATCAGGTTGCAGGTCAAACCTACCAAAATTTTCCTATAAATAGAGGGCTAAGTTAGAATTGAAAATCACACCAGAAACAAGTTTTCTCTCTTTCTCTCTCTAGATTATTGAGTGTATTTTGTGAGTATTTAGATACTTTGAGAGTTTCTATTCATCAGAGCAAGTTTCTTTCAGCCTTATACCGGTATTCCGACCAGAAGTACTGATATTTTGAGGTAAGGGATATTATTTTCTTCTTAATGATATTATTTTCTTCAATATCATTATGCTGAAATATTGATATGAGTTTTTATCAAATTTGGAACTTTTTGTGTCGGGGTTACTATTCACGTATACGGCACTATTCACGTATACGGCACTATTCACGAATACGGCACTATTCACCGAAAAATAAAATTTTCCTTTTTGTCCAAGATGTCTATTATGGTTACTATCTTTGATTGTATCCATGTTTTGATCTTTATTTTTGAATTCTGCTTCACAATTGATTATTATGAAGTATTATTGATCTTGGATAAACTGTTATACGAATCCCTACTATTTGTCCTTCTGTCTCATTGGATTCGTTCTCTTTAAGATATTTTTCATCATCCTCAGTCCTAAATGATGATATTACTGAATATCTTTGGCCTGTAGTGCAAAGATGTATAATTACTTGATGAATATCTTTGGCCTGTAGTGCAAAGATGAACAGGTGTTGAGATGAACATGACCGACTGATGATACAAATGAATATCTTTGGCCTGTAGTGCAAAGATGAATATTTGGTTAAAGATGATTATTAATTGATGTTACAGGGATAAAATATTGATGATGGACTTTTAAATCTTAGAAGATAGTAGAATTCTTTCTCTACTTGACTCTTCTAATGGTTTGCTGTTTCCGCTGCAGTTGTTGATCTAAAACTTGTTGTCGATTATATTTTATCAGATTTTTCCCTGTTGAAGACTAACGATAATTTGTTGTATATTATCTTAGTCATAATATTCTTTACTGGGCTAGTTGAGCTCACCCTTTTCCTTTTTGTTCCATTTTTCTTCTCAGGAGGTGAGAACATAGCAGGATCTAGTCGGGGTATGGAGTGATGGTTCTAGAAAGATGTATTAGCAGTCCTCACTATTTCTGTAAAATAGTGTTTGAATAATTGTAATGAGGATTTATTTGAGTGTGGATATTGTCTAGAAGACAATATTTGTATTTAAACTCACAGTATGTGTTGTCGTATTTTGCACGACAATTGTATTATTGAAGTTGTAGTTTGCTTTCTGTACCATGTATTTGGCGACTCAGAATGGGTGTTGTATACCTATTCTGGGGGCGTCACAGTTGGTATCAGAGCTTAGGGATATGATCCCTGGCTGAGATGTGAGACAAGAACTAGGAGGGGAGAGACGGGGAATTCCTTCGCTAGTATGACCTGACTAAGTTTATTTGGTGTTTATTTGGTCGGTCAGAGTATAGGGATAATATATGACATGACTATTAACCCTTGTTTTATGGCAGTATTTAAGAATGGCAGCTGAGAACGTTAATAATGGAGTAAATCAGACCGTGGAGACACCTTTGATCACTACCCAGGGGAACGTGCAACAGGAAGGCAATATTCCTCCTGTAAACAACGTTACCGAGCAAACGATGAATGATGGAATGTTTAGGAGCTTTTTGCAGTTCATGCAAAATCAGACGAGGGAGACTCGTGTGCAGAATACGGGTGGAAATGATAACAACGCGCGGTTTGTCACAGCTAAGCAGTTCAAAGAATTGGGACCACCAGAATTTAAGGGAAAGCCGGATCCGATCATGGCGGAAACGTGGGTCAAGCAAATTACCAAGATATTTGATGTCTTGGGATGCACGGAGGAACAGAAGGTTCCATTCGCCACATTTATGTTCCGCGGTGAGGCAGACTACTGGTGGGAGTCTGTGAAGCGTACCCAGCCTGACGCACTCAACATGTCCTGGGAAACATTTCAAAAACTGTTCAATGACAAGTACTTTCCTGAAAGTATTCGTCATATGAAGGAGGTTGAGTTTATTAGACTGGAACAAAACAACATGACGGTGTCCCAGTACGAGGCGAAGTTTGCAGAGTTATCCAGGTTTGCACCTCATTTGGTCGAAAATGAGGAACGAATGACGCGGATGTTTCTGAGAGGTTTAAAACCTGAGATTCGTCAATACCTTATCTCTCATAAATTTTCTCTGTATTCAGACGTTGTCAACAGGGCCCAATTATTAGAGAGAGATAATGAGTATACTCAACCGAGGGACCACAACCAGGGTCATACCGGTGACAGCAATCATCAGAGCGATGATAACCAACGAGGAGGGAAAAATACGAACAAAGGCGGTAACCACTCGGTGGTCATCGTGGCCATGATAATAGGAGAGGTGAGTCAAGTGGAAATTTCAGAAAGAGGAGATTCAACAATGACGGGAAGACATCAGCAGCAGCACCAGCACCAACAACAAATTTTAGGGGAGGAGAACGACCACCAGTTAGATGTTACAAATGCGGGAAAGAGGGACATATCAGCCCAAACTGTCCACAACAATCCAAGGTGTGTTACAACTGTGGGAAGGAAGGCCACATCGCTCGAGATTGTACTATAGCGAAACCAAGTTCAGCGGGAGTGGTGATTCCAAGGGCTGTCCCGGATAAGGCGAAATCAGCGGTTCCTGGAAGAGCGTTTGTCGTAACTGGCCAAAACGTGAGAAACCCGAACGAGGTGATCACGGGTAAGCTAATCTTGAATTCTTGCGAAGTTTATACTTTACTAGATACCGGTTCTACCCATTCTTTTATCTCTCCTGCTTGTGCTCAACGTTTAAACTTGACTCCGGAGAAATTGGACTTTAACTTATCTGTTGAAACTCCGTTGGGTGAAACCTTCGTTACATCTACAGTTTATAAATCTTGCATGATCCAAGTTGGCACTATCACATTACCTGTTGATCTTATCTCTTTAAAGATACTTGCTTTTGATGTGATTTTAGGAATTGATTGGTTAACCACTCATCATGCTAAAATTGATTGTTTTCGTAAGGTTGTTAGTTTTCATATTCCTAACCAACCTGTCATACGAATTCAAACTACTAAACCACTAAAATCAGTCACTGTCATATCAAGCCACAAAGCTATTCGTTTATTGAAAAACGGATGTCAAGCTTTCTTAGCCCATGTTATGGATTTGAACAAAGACAAGTCAGATTTGAATAATATTTCTATTGTTAGAGAATTTTCCGATGTATTTCCTGAAGAACTTCCCGGTCTACCCCCGGAACGAGAAATTGAATTCTTTATTGACCTTGAACCCGGTACAAAGCCCATTTCTAAAACCCCATATCGAATGGCTCCTATTGAACTTCAGGAGTTAAAAGTCCAACTACAGGAGTTGTTGGACATCGGTTTTATTCGTCCTAGTACGTCTCCTTGGGGTGCTCCTGTTTTATTCGTAAAGAAGAAAGACGGGAGTATGCGACTTTGTATTGACTATCGAGAATTGAACCATGTCACCATCAAGAATAGGTATCCGCTACCTCGCATTGATGACCTGTTTGACCAGTTGCAAGGAGCACAATTCTTTTCAAAGATCGATCTTCGTTCTGGATATCATCAGCTGAAGATTAAAACTGAGGATATTCCAAAGACTGCCTTCAGAACTCGGTACGGGCATTATGAATTCTTAGTAATGTCTTTTGGATTGACTAATGCTCCTGCTGCCTTCATGGATATGATGAACCGTGTATTCAAAGAATATTTGGATCAGTTCGTTGTTGTCTTTATTGATGACATCCTCATCTATTCCAAAAGCCGTGAAGATCATGAGCGCCATTTGAAGCTGGTACTGCAAAGGCTTCGTGAAAACAAGCTATATGCCAAACTGAAGAAATGCGAGTTCTGGCTTGAGGAAGTAGCATTCCTTGGGCACGTGGTGTCAAAACATGGAGTATCTGTCGACCCGGCGAAGATTGAAGCCATACAAAGTTGGGAGCAACCGAAGTCGGTAACCGAAGTACGTAGCTTTCTGGGCTTAGCTGGTTATTATCGGAGATTTGTGGAAGGATTTTCTCGAATCGCTACTCCGTTAACTCAGCTGACTCGGAAAGATACAAAATTCGTATGGAGTGAGGAATGCGAGAAGAGTTTCCAAGAACTCAAGAGGAGACTCATTTCGGCACCTGTTTTGACAATACCATCTGGTTCGGATGGATTTGTTATCTACAGCGATGCTTCAGGCAAAGGGTTAGGATGTGTTCTCATGCAACATGGGAAAGTCATAGCCTATGCCTCACGACAACTCAAAGAATATGAGAGGAATTATCCTACTCATGATTTGGAGTTGGCAGCAGTCGTTTTTGCGTTGAAGATCTGGAGACACTACCTGTATGGGGAGAAAGTGGAGATCTATACAGATCATAAAAGCCTCAAATATTTCTTCACCCAAAAGGAACTCAACATGCGGCAACGACGTTGGCTTGAGCTGTTGAAAGATTACGATCATACCATCCAATACCATCCTGGAAAAGCAAACGTAGTAGCTGACGCATTGAGTAGAAGATCATATGCGGGTACGAGTGCAATGTTTTTAACACAAAGGCCCATTTTGTATGACTTGCAAAGGATGGAGATAGAGATGAAGGCTCCAAGTACCCACATGATGATATCAAATATACGAGTAGAACCGACTTTAATCGATAAAGTTAAAGCTGCTCAAGCTACGGATATAGAGCTGATGCGTATGAAGAAGAAAGTGCAAGAAGGTGCTATTCCAGAAGCAAGAATCGATGAAGAAGGAATACTTCGAGTCAACTCCAGACTTTGTGTTCCTAACGATTTTGACTTGAAGCATAGAATAATGATGGAGGCACACAACACACCGTTTGCAATCCATCCTGGGAGTACCAAAATGTATCACGATCTTCGACATACATTTTGGTGGAGCAATATGAAAAGAGAGATCGCGGAGTTTATCTCGAGATGTTTAACTTGTCAACGTGTAAAAGCGGAGCATCAAGTACCAAAGGGTCCATTGCAACCACTTGAGATTCCGAAATGGAAGTGGGAACACATTACTATGGATTTTGTTACAGGTCTTCCCAAGGTTTCTCAAGGCATAGATGCGATTTGGGTTATTGTTGATAGATTAACCAAGTCCGCTCATTTCTTGCCGATACGTGAGACTTATTCCCTTGAACGTCTTGCTAGTATGTACGTGAACGAGATTGTGAGATTGCATGGCATGCCAGTATCCATAGTTTCGGATCGTGACCCAAGATTCACTTCACGATTTTGGGTTAGCTTGCAGAAAGCTATGGGCACGGATTTACGATTCAGTTCAGCATACCATCCTCAAACGGACGGACAATCAGAGAGGACTATTCAAACTCTTGAAGATCTATTAAGACTTTGTGTCTTAGATCTCAAAGGGAGTTGGGATAAGTACCTACCATTGGTGGAATTCTCCTACAACAACAGTTATCAGGCGAGCATAGGTATGGCTCCATTTGAGGCGTTGTATGGAAGAAAATGTCGTTCTCCAGTATGCTGGGACGAGGTGGGTGAAGCAACATTGTTGGGACCAGAATTGGTACGCATTACTACAGAGAAGATCCAAACGATTCGACAACGTATACAAACGGCACAGGATCGACAAAAGAGTTATGCGGATCTTCATCGGAAGGACGTGGAATTTAATATTGGGGATCATGTATTGTTACGTGTTGCACCATGGAAGGGAGTTACAAGATTTGGGAAGAGAGGAAAGCTCAATCCAAGATTTGTTGGTCCATTTGAGATTCTTGAGCGAATAGGAAATGTGGCATATAGACTCGCATTACCTCCAAGCATGTCTCGTGTTCATAATGTTTTTCACATATCTATGCTTCGTAAATATGTTAAAGACCCGAACCACATTATTGAGTTAGAACCAGACGAGATAGCTGAAGATTTAACGTACGAGGAGGTACCTGTTAAGATCTTGGATAGGAAAGAGCATGTCCTACGCACGAAGGTTATACCACAAGTTAAGGTTTTGTGGAGAAACCATGCTATTGAAGAAATGACCTGGGAGTTGGAATCAGAAATGAAAGCGAGGTATCCTCACCTTTTTGAAACATCAGGTACGTACGTCAATTTCGAGGACGAAATTTCATAAGGAGGGGAGGTTGTAAGACCCCAACTTATTAATGAATAAAATCAAATTTTCTCTAAATATTATTGTGAATAATAAGGGGTTAATTTGATATAATACTTTGGTTATGGGTGAAATGTGCAAATTTTGCAAAATAAGCAAGTGGTTATAAAATATTCATTTTGTCGGGGAATATTCGTTTGGTCGTGGAATATTCTTGCTGTCGGGGAATATTCGTACGACGGCGCAGCCTTGTGTGGGCCCCATAACGGAAAGCGATTGGATGAAGAAAACGACAAGTATAAGTTGTTTATAAATAACGGCGTAGTTGTTACCGTTAATACTGTTGGAATACCCGGTGGTTAAAATACAGTAATAACGCGTGGTTGCACAGTAGCACACGGATTGCACAGTATATTGATTGATTCGTACGTAAGAAGGCACTACTCAATAATTGTTACAGTATTATTGTTCAATATTTTATTTTATTGATTCAATAATTGCTGCATTGATATTTTATATTATTGTTGTTTCAATAATTGTTGCTGCACAGTATTTTCCATTATCAGATCAATAATTCATATTATTTGAATAATATTATTAGATAACATTATTGGCAATGTCTAGAAAGTTCTGTCTAAGGAGAGGTTTGGTCATCTAATTGCGCGCCAGTAAGGAGAAATCCTTATTGGAAAGCCCCCTCTTTCCTGGGAACGGCCTGGTTGTCATAAATGTGATTCTGTAATATTATTTGTGAATAATTAATTATTGATTCATATGATAAGGAAATATTTATTTTATGTGGATATAAATGAGGGATATATTTTTGTGGTTAAAAATGAAGGAGTTAATGTTGAGGTTTTTATCAGTATTTTTGTCGGAATGGAGGTATTAAAAATCAGGGTTTTTGAGATATTTTGCGGGGGTTATAATTTTTAATCCGACCGTTGGATCGTGGTAATTTTTGGATATGTTATACATATATAAGTTGAGTATATGTCCACAAATTTTGAACCGTTAAAAATGAACGTATGATTTATTATGAATTTTACAAGATGACTGGTTCAGAAATTGTTGAATTTTCGGAGTTTATCATTTTGGTGGAAAATTCTAGAATTGGTGGGCCCCACTTGTGGTTGGTGAAGAAATGTGCTGAATTATATTTCAAATGTGGTGGGTGGGAATAGTAGCAGGTAAAGCCATCAGGTTGCAGGTCAAACCTACCAAAATTTTCCTATAAATAGAGGGCTAAGTTAGAATTGAAAATCACACCAGAAACAAGTTTTCTCTCTTTCTCTCTCTAGATTATTGAGTGTATTTTGTGAGTATTTAGATACTTTGAGAGTTTCTATTCATCAGAGCAAGTTTCTTTCAGCCTTATACCGGTATTCCGACCAGAAGTACTGATATTTTGAGGTAAGGGATATTATTTTCTTCTTAATGATATTATTTTCTTCAATATCATTATGCTGAAATATTGATATGAGTTTTTATCAAATTTGGAACTTTTTGTGTCGGGGGTTACTATTCACGTATACGGCACTATTCACGTATACGGCACTATTCACGAATACGGCACTATTCACCGAAAAATAAAATTTTCCTTTTTGTCCAAGATGTCTATTATGGTTACTATCTTTGATTGTATCCATGTTTTGATCTTTATTTTTGAATTCTGCTTCACAATTGATTATTATGAAGTATTATTGATCTTGGATAAACTGTTATACGAATCCCTACTATTTGTCCTTCTGTCTCATTGGATTCGTTCTCTTTAAGATATTTTTCATCATCCTCAGTCCTAAATGATGATATTACTGAATATCTTTGGCCTGTAGTGCAAAGATGTATAATTACTTGATGAATATCTTTGGCCTGTAGTGCAAAGATGAACAGGTGTTGAGATGAACATGACCGACTGATGATACAAATGAATATCTTTGGCCTGTAGTGCAAAGATGAATATTTGGTTAAAGATGATTATTAATTGATGTTACAGGGATAAAATATTGATGATGGACTTTTAAATCTTAGAAGATAGTAGAATTCTTTCTCTACTTGACTCTTCTAATGGTTTGCTGTTTCCGCTGCAGTTGTTGATCTAAAACTTGTTGTCGATTATATTTTATCAGATTTTTCCCTGTTGAAGACTAACGATAATTTGTTGTATATTATCTTAGTCATAATATTCTTTACTGGGCTAGTTGAGCTCACCCTTTTCCTTTTTGTTCCATTTTTCTTCTCAGGAGGTGAGAACATAGCAGGATCTAGTCGGGGTATGGAGTGATGGTTCTAGAAAGATGTATTAGCAGTCCTCACTATTTCTGTAAAATAGTGTTTGAATAATTGTAATGAGGATTTATTTGAGTGTGGATATTGTCTAGAAGACAATATTTGTATTTAAACTCACAGTATGTGTTGTCGTATTTTGCACGACAATTGTATTATTGAAGTTGTAGTTTGCTTTCTGTACCATGTATTTGGCGACTCAGAATGGGTGTTGTATACCTATTCTGGGGGCGTCACAGTTAAGACATGTTTAACCCTTAAATAGGATTATTTAGGGTTGAAGTAACTCAATTACATACAAACGTAAGAATGGCGTAACGGAAAGCCGGAACCAATAATAACAAATCTAATACGTAATTAGATTGAGAAGAAGGGTAAGATTCTTTAGGAACCATGAATGTTATTCATGACCTAATGTGTTATGTGATATTATCATCTATTGTAGAGACTTAAGGACTTAAAGTGCCCGTGTAATAATTGTAGCATACGCTAAAGGCAAGTGTTCTAACCCTTGTTTCAGTTCAATCTGAACAAGCTTTGTGATTCATATATTCTAACGCATGAGTTAATGCCTGATGAAGTCAACGCCAATTCTTTCAGCTAGACTTATGATATGTTGGATTTCTTATAATCTATCAAAGTATTGTCAATGATTTACTAAACTAATATTGGTGTGGTTTTTTCAAAAGGAGACTGAGTATTCTAAAATGTTTTGTTGTCAAACGACAGGCACATGAGGTTACCACAACTTAAACGTATACACGTTTAATGAATGTAATGTTGATCAATATAGAGTACTATAGGCTAATCATCTAGATGTGCTCGTAAGCTATGCCGGACTTACGGACTTAGTGTCGGGATGTCCTTTTCAAAGAACTTATGAAATGCTCATGGTCTTGGACCGGAATTGATGTTTTACTGAATATTGTCATTGTAAAATGTTTTGAAGGAAAAGAAGTGGTATTTTGAATTATCGATAGTACTTTGTAACTATTGTTCAGTTATCGAAGATATACGATTCCTATGTTTCAAGCATGCTAGTTTTACTAGAATTGTTGTACTTACTGAGCTAGTTAGGCTCACTCTTCCTTGAACCATATGAATGTAGCTAAGATCTAATGGACCGATGGATCCGATAAGGATAAAGGGAAGGCTAAGGCGAACCCGTAAATTACCTATGTAATACTATAGGTTTGTAATGATAATATTTGATATTATGACAAGAATAAATGTAATGGTTATAAAGAACCTAGGGGAATGTTAATATTATTTTGAATATATATAAGACATATTCGTTCTTTTGAGGCATTTCAATTAAATATTTGTGTGAACTGTAGCACCGTGTAGCACCATCTGCCGGGTTGGAAGATACCCAGATTTGGGGACGTCATAGGTTGGTATCAAAGCATTAGGTTATAAAACTTAAGGGAAAATTTATACTTTAAGTCATAACCTTAAGAAAAGTCAAAGAAATAAAAGATGAAAATTAACCTTATAAAAATGCATTATATATGTTATGTGTTTTTATTATGCTACTGACGTTTAATAATCAAACTTATTTGTGTTGTGTAGATGTCAGGAGAAAATATAGACGTACAGGTAGTCAGTGAAGGGTCGGTTAATCAGGTAGAGATCATACCAAACCCCATAGCAGTAGAGCCCGAAATTGTAGTGGTTGAGTTTGGAGGCTCAGAGAGCTTAGATCTTATGTCTGTGTTCGACGGCATGCTAGAAGAAGAGGTGGAAGTAGTATCTTTTAACTCAGTAGCAATAGTAGCAGAGATGGCTCTGAGGGAGTCAATGATGTCACTCTTTATGTCAGTGTTGGATAGAAACATCCATTACTATCAGGAGGTTAAGGAGCTAAAAGCAGAGCTTCAGGTTGTCTTAGAAGATAAGACGGACGTGGAGTCCATGTGGGAACAGGAGCACGATGAGAGGGGTTTGGCCAAGGACAAGGTCCATGAGTTGAAACAGGAGGTCTTTGAGCTCAGGGCAGAGCTAAAGACCAAAAAGCAGAAGATAGGGAGAATGTCCTATATTCATAGGAGTTCTCATGCGGACTTCTAGCAGCAGGTAGCTGGTTATCCTATAGAGGCAAGGCAGACTCGGCATACTATCAACTGTAATATTATTGCCGGTCTTGCCAAGGTAGATTTTGAAAATGCCTTGAGGTAGATGTAATCTAGTAGTAGCTAAAGTAGTTTAGATATGTAAATATTGTGTATCTAGTAGTGACGTAAAACCCTCTTTTGTATAACAAAGGGTAGTCTTTTGTAAATTCTAATTTTTGGAAAGAAATTGCGGGAAAGTAATGTAATCAGCTTAGGTTGTGTAATGTAAATGATGTAGTATTATACTACAATGAATCAATATAAGCCTTTTTCAGAACATGTTGAGTAATGAATGCTGAAGTTCTTATTTAAATTGTGAATAATAACTAACTAATAGGGAATGAATAATAACAAAATGTGTTATTTATTGTAACAGCAAAATGCAGCCAAGAAGAGTACCACATAATCAAGGCGCTAACGTAAATCAACCCGAGGGAGGTCCGGTTAACCCGATGCAGGAATTTGTAAATCTTTTAACAGCAGCGTTTAATAGAACTGGTGCTAACATCCCCGTAAATCCTGGTGTAGTACGAGCTACTACGTTTAAGGATTTCAAAAGCGTGGGTCTGCCGGAGTTCAAAGGAACTACGGACCCTATCGAAGCCCAACCGTGGGTGAAGAAAATCGAGAAGGCATTTGTCATAGCAAATGTCGACGAGGCCCAGAAGGTTGCTTTTGCAACCTATATGATAACCTATATGATGAAGGGAGATGCCAACTTTTGGTGGGAGGCCAACCAGGCTAGGGTCGGGATTGAGAATTTAACGTGGGTGAGGTTTAAGGAGATATTCTTCGAGAACTAGTTTCCTACGAGAATGCAGGGAAGGATGGAGATGTGGTTTCTTAAATTGAAACAAGGGGATATGACGGTTCTCCAATATGCCGCCAAGTTTAATGAACTGGCAAGGTTCACTCCACATTAAGTGGACATTGAGGTGAGGAAGGCACGATGGTTCGAGCAGGGCTTGAAACCCTGGCTCTATAACCATATTTCTGTGTTCCAAAGTACTTCATTTGGGACTATTTTAGAGAAGGTGATAATCGCCGAAGGTGGTAGCGAGGCGTTGAGCCAATACCACAAGGATAAGAAGAATAAGGGAAAAGTTGATGGGGGAGTAAAGATAGAAGGAGCCTGTAAGACCCCAACTTTTATAAATAAAGATGAATTTTCTATAATTATCATTTTTGAATATTATGGAGTTAATTTGATATAATGTTATAGTTGTGGGTAATATTTATAAATTTTGCAAAGTACGCAAGTTATTATATAATATTCGATTGGTCGGGGAATATTCGTTTTAACATGGAATATTCGTACAATGGCACAATCATTGGTGGACCCCACAACGAAATTATTGTCGGATTGAGAAAACGATAAAAATATTTTATTAAAAATAACGGCGGAAGTTTTACCATTGATACTGTTGAACTACTCGGTAGTAAAAGTACAGTAATACATGTGGTTGCATAGTAGCACACGGTATTGATTATTAATGCTTATGTGAGAAGTCACTTAGTTTGATTCAATTGTTGTCAGTTAATAATAAGAATTATTTAGCGATAATGAAGTTTTGTTTTATTCGTATTATTAACGTAATAAAACAGAAACATCTTTTTATATAAAACAGAATACTTTATTAAAGTTATTCTATAAATAGAATATATTATATTTTATTTAAAAGATTTTTCTTTAAATATGGACCGTCAGATTAAAGTAATCAATCTGGACCGTTCATGGATTAGTTATTATGCATTCTATTTTTCTATAAATAGCAGCTCATTCCTTCATTATTTCTTACGAATTCACTGAACTCTAGAGAGAGAAACTATAGAGAGAAACTATAGAGAGAGAGAAGAAAAATATTCTGCTACTTAACTACTTCCTTATTTCAGTTCTTCTTTAAAACGGTAAGGGGTGTTATTCTTTCTTATTCATGAAGAGAACTGTTGTTATTCCATTTCTTATTATTCTGTTGGAATAACCTGTATACGCGGTCTACCCTATACTTGGTGACATTCTTCTATTATTCTGTTGGAATATCCTGTCTGTGTGTTTTACACCGGACTTGGTTCCGTCTTTATTATTATTCTATTGGAGCATCTTGTCTCTGTGTTTTACACCAGATTTGGTTCCGTCTTTATTATTATTCTGTTGGAACATCCTATCTGTGTGTTTTACACCAGACCTGGTTCCGTCTTTATTATTATTCTGTTGGAACATCCTGTCTGTGTGTTTTACACCGAACCTGGTTTCGTCTTTATTATTATTCTGTTGGAATATCCTGTCTGTGCGTTTTACGCTGGACCTGGTTCCATTATTTATTATTCTGTTGGAATAACCTGTCTGTGTGGTCTATCGTATGCATGGTGATTTCTTTTGTTATTTCATTCTTTATTATACTTAGTTGGTTAAGTTTTGACTTCTATACTCCATGAAATTTGTGGAATATCCTTAATAATTGCGTTTCATCCAGTATCTTTTCATGAAAATATTCTTCTAAGCATTCTTGAATTTTACTCCACGAAGCAGTATCATGTTGACAATTTGGACGTTGTTAATTCTTGGATAAATTAATTCTTGAACTTGTTTTATTGAATTCTTATATCATTGTCATCATCCTCATGTTTATAAAATGTCGAAAGTCATCTGTGGCCTGTAGTGCATAGATGGACTTGGTATGATTATGACCAGGGATTATTCAGTATAATCATGACCGTAATGTTACAAATGATGTGGTAAAAGTCCTCATTGGCCCGTAGTGCATTGATGGACATTTGTTGGCATGATCATGACTATTAATGAATACACGAATATCCTTGGCCGTAGTGCAGGGGTGATTCGATGATGTGGATTATTTTATTAAGCTAAGTCCCAGCGATAACAGTGTTGAAAACCTTTTAAATTATAGAAGATAGTAGATTTTATTTTCTACAAGACTCTTTTAATGGATTGCTTGTTCCGCTGCAGTTAAACTTGATGTTCGTTATATTTTATCAGTTTAACACTGTTGAAGGCTAATGATAATTTATTCTGCATTATCTTAGTCATAATATTTCTTACTGGGCTAGTTGAGCTCACCCTTTCTTTCACTGTTCTCTTCAGGAAATGAGAATATATCTGGACGAGTCGGGGAACGGAGTGATGGACCAGATGATAGTATTAGTAGTCCTCACTATTCTGTTAAATAGTGTGACAATAATTGTAATGAGGACTCTTTTTGAGTTTGTATAGTCTCTAGTAGACAATAATTGTATTCAAACTCACAGTTATGTTTTGTCGTATTGTACACGACAGTTGTATTTGTATTCTGTACCATGTATCTGACGACCCAAGATGGGTGGTGTATACCTAATTTTTGGAGCATCACAGTTGGTATCAAAGCTTAGGGATATGATCCCTGGCTAAGATGTGAGAATAGAACTAGGAGGGGAGAGACGGGGAATTCCTTCGCTAGTATGACCTACCTAAGTTTATTTGCATGGTATTTAATTCGTCGGTCAGAATATAAGGATAATATATGACATATCAATTAACTTTTGTTTTGTGGCAGTATCTGAAAATGGCATCCGAGAATGTTGAGAATAGCAATGGAGCACAGGCGACTGTTGATTCACCACATATTAATAATCGGGATAATGTGCATCAGGAAGGCGACAATCCTCATGCAAACAACAATACTGACCAAATGATGAATGATAGAATGTTCAGAAGCTTTATGCAGTTCATGCAACAGCAGGCGAGAGCGGCTCCTGTTCAAAATGTAGGTGGAAACACTGAAAACTCTCGGACGGTCACTACTAAACAGTTCAAGGAGCTGGGACCACCGGAGTTTAAGGGAGAGCCAAAACTACTTATAGCAGAAATATGGATAAAGCAGATCACCAAGATATTTGATGTCTTGGGATGCTCCGAGGAGCAAAAGGTTCCCTTTGCCGCCTTTATGTTGCGAGGAGAGAAAGATTACTGGTGGGAATCGATTAAGCGTACTCAACCTGCCGCACTGAAGATGTCTTGGGAGAAGTTCCAAGAGCTATTCAATGACAAATACTTTCCCGAAAGTGTTCGACACATGAAGGAGGTGGAGTTTATCAAACTGGAGCAGAATAATATGACTGTATAGCAGTGTGAGGCTAAATTTGCTGAGTTGTCCCAATTTGCGTCCCACTTAGTGGATAATGAAGAGCGAATGACGCGAATGTTTTTGCGAGGTTTGAAACCTGAGATACGTCAACATCTTATTTCTCATAAACTGTGTTCGTATTCAGATGTTGTGAATATGGCTCAGTTAGTGGAGCGCGATAACGAGTCAACGCAACCAAAAGAGAGCAGTCGGCAAAATGATAATACCAGTGAGAGCAGTCATCAAAGCGGTGACAACAAGCGTGGTGGGAATCAACAGGCCAGAAATGGTAACCACTTTGGTGGTAATCAGGGCCAAAACAATAAGAATGGTCATTTCAAGAAGAGGAGATTCAACAATGATGGAAAGACGTCAGCACCAGCACCTGTTGTTAAGGAAGGAGAACTACCACCTATCATATGTTTCAAATGCGGAGGGGAGGGGCACATCAGTCCAAACTACGTGATGCCGTCTAAAGCATGTTATAATTGTGGAAAAGAAGGTCATTTAGCTCGATTTTGTCGTTTACCAAAAACAAGTTCAGCCATGATGGAGACACCAAAGGTCGTCCCAAAAAAGTCAAAACCAGTAGTGCAAGGGAAAGTGTTTGTTGTGACCTCCCAGAAAGCAAGGAACCCGAATGAGGTCATCACGGGTAAGCTTATCATAAACTCTAACGAAGTATATGCTTTATTTGATACCGGTTCTACCCATTCTTTTATTTCTCCTACTTGCGCTCATCGATTAAATTTGACTCCGGAGAAATTAGACTTTAACTTATCTGTTGAAACTCTATTGGGAGAAACTTTCATTACATCCACAGTTTATAAGTCTTGTTTAGTTCAAGTTGGTACCCACACATTACCTGTCGATCTGATTTCATTAAAAATACTTGCATTTGATGTGATTCTAGGGATTGATTGGTTAACTACTCATCATGCAAAAATTGATTATTTTCGTAAGGTTGTTAGCTTTCATATTCCTAATCAACCTATTATGCGAATTCAAGCAACCAAACCATTAAAATCAATCGCTGTCATCTCAAGCCATAAAGCTATTCGTTTATTAAAAAATGGATGTTAAGATTTCTTAGCTCATGTCACGGATCTAAACAAAAATACGTCAATTTTGAATGATATTTCTATTGTTAATAAATTCCCTGACGTATTCCCTGAAGAACTTCTTGGCCTACCCCTAGAGCGTGAAATTGAATTTTGTATCGACCTTGAACCCGGTACAAAACCCATTTCCAAAGCCCCATATCAAATGGCTCCTATTGAACTTCAGGAGTTAAAGATCCAACTGCAGGAATTGTTAGACATTGGCTTTATTCGTCCTAGTACTTCTCCTTGGGGTGCTCCTATTCTATTCGTGAAGAAGAAAGATGGAAGTATGCGACTTTGTATTAATTATCGGGAGTTGAATCATGTCATTATCAAAAATAGGTACCCATTGCCACGTATTGATGACCTGTTGCAAGGAGCACAATTCTTTTCAAAGATAGATCTTCGTTCTGGATATCATCAGCTGAAGGTTAGAACTGAGGATATACCAAAGACGGCTTTTAGAACTCGGTACGGGCATTATGAATTCCTATTCATATCCTTTGGATTGACTAATGCTCCTGCTGCCTTCATGGATATGATGAACCGGGTATTCAAGGAATATTTGGATCACTTTATGGTCGTCTTTATTGATAACATCCTTATTTATTCCAAAAGCCGTGAAGATCATGAGCAACACTTGAGGCTGGTACTCCAAAAGCTTCGTGAATACAAGCTTTATGCCAAGTTGAAGAAATGCGAGTTCTGGATGGAGGAGGTAGCATTCCTTGGGCATGTAGTATCAAGTCGTGGAATATCTGTTGTCCCGGCAAAGATTGAAGCTATTCAAAGTTGGGAGCAACCTAAATCAGTGACCGAAGTACGTAGCTTTCTTGGTTTAGTTGGTTATTATCAGAGATTCGTGGAAGGATTTTCTCGAATCGCTACTCCATTAACTCAGCTGACTCGGAAAGATACAAAGTTCGGTTGGAGCGAAGAATGTGAGAAGAGTTTTTAAGAACACAAGAGGAGACTCATTTCAGCACCTGTTCTAACAATACCATCTGGCTCGGAGGGATTTGTCATCTATAGTGATGCTTCGAGCAAAGGGTTGGGATGCGTTCTCATGCAACATAGAAAAGTCATAGCCTATGCATCAAGATAACTCATGGAATATGAGAAGAATTATCCTACTCATGATCTAGAGTTGGCAGCTGTTGTCTTTGCACTTAAATTTTGGAGGCATTACTTGTATGGGGAGAAGGTGGAGATCTTTACGGATCATAAAAGCCTCAAATATTTCTTCACTCAAAAGGAACTCAACATGCTACAACGACGTTGGCTTGAACTATTGAAAGATTATGATCATACCATTCAATACCATCCTAGAAAAGCGAACGTGGTAGCTGACACATTGAGTAGAAGATCATATGCAAGTACGAGTGCGATATTATCAACACAAAGGCCCATTTTGTGTGACTTGCAAAGGATGGAGATAGAGTTAAAGACTCCAGGGACCCATGTGATGATGGCGAATATACGAGTAGAACCAACTTTAATCGATAAAGTTAAAGCTGCTCAAGCTACAGACCTGGAGCTGATGCGTATGAGGAAGAAAGTGCAAGAAGGTGCTATGCCGGAAGCAAGAATCGATGAAGAAGGAATACTTCGAGTCAACTCCAGACTTTGTGTTCCTAACGACCCTGATTTAAAGTATGAAATCATGATGGAGGCGCACAACACACCATTTGCAATCCATCCTGGGAGTACCAAAATGTATCATGATCTTCGTCATACATTTTGGTGGAGCAATATGAAGCGAGAGATAACACTGTTTATCTCAAGGTGTCTAACTTGTCAACGAGTCAAGGCGGAGAATCAAGTACCAAAAGGTCCATTGCAACCACTTGAAATTCCAAAATAGAAGTGGGAGCACATTACCATGGATTTTGTTACCGGTCTTCTTAAGGTTTCTCAAGGTATTGATGCGATTTGGGTCATTGTTGATAGATTAACCAAGTCTGCTCATTTTTTACCGATATGAGAAACTTATACACTTGAACGTCTTGCTCGTATGTACATAAACGAGATTGTAAGACTGCATGGTATGCCAGCATCCATAGTTTCTGATCGAGACCCAAGATTCACTTCACGATTTTGGGTTAGTTTACAAAAAGATATGGGCACAGATTTACGATTTAGTTCGGTATATCATCCTCAGACGGATGGACAATCAGAGAGGACTATTCAAATTCTTAAAGATCTATTAAGACTCTGTGTCCTTGATTTCAAGGGAAGTTGGGACAAGTTCTTCTTACCATTGGTGGAGTTTTCCTACAACAACAGTTATCAAGCAAGTATTGGCATGGCTCCATTCGAAGCATTGTATGGAAGAAAATGTCGTTCTCCAGTATGCTGGGATGAGGTGGGTAAAGCAACGTTGTTGGGACCGGAGTTGGTACGTATGACTACAGAAAAGATTCAAACGATCAGACAACGTATAAAAACCTCACAAGATCGACAAAAGAGTTATGCTTATCTTCATCGAAAGGACGTGGAATTTGATATAGGAGATCATGTGTTCTTACGTGTTGCTCCATGGAAAGGAGTTACGAGATTTGGAAAGAGAGAAAAGCTCAATCCTCGATTCATCGGTCCATTTTTAATCCTCAATCGAGTAGGAACTGAGACTCGCTTTACCGCCAAGTACGTCTCGTGTTCATAATGTTTTTCACATATCCATGTTACGTAAATATGTGGAAGACCCGAACCACATTATTGAGTTAGAACCGGACGAAATAGCAGAGGATTTGACGTATGAAGAAGTTCCTGTTCAAATCTTGAATAAGAAGGAACATATTCTACGCTCCAAGGTTATACCTCAAGTCAAAGTTTTGTGGAGAAACCACGATATTGAGGAAATGACTTGGGAGTTAGAATCTGAAATGAAATCAAGGTATCCTTACCTCTTCGACATACCAGGTACGTACCCTAATTTCGAGGGCGAAATTTCATAAGAAGGGGAGGTAAGACCCCAACTTTTATAAATAAAGATGAATTTTCTATAATTATCATTTTTGAATATTATGGAGCTAATTTGATATAATGTTATAGTTGTGGTTAACTCTGGGAATATCGGAGTGAAGCAAGGAGACCCGAAGAGGAGGATGGAGGCCTGTAAGACCTGTCGGAAGACTCATTTAGGAGTCTGTCTCAAGGGGAAGGCCGTATGCTACAATTATGGACAGGAGGGGCACATTGCGCCTAACTGTCCAAGTCCAAAGAAGAACCACAGATGCTTTGTGTGTGGGTCAACTGACCACATGGCAAAGAACTGCCCGAAGAAGGGGACGAACAGGAATAAGGGTGCCAATAGCGGTAAGTTAGCTATTGGGGGTTCAGCACAGCCGGGTAGGCCGATGGTCCGTACCTTTAACATGACAGCCCAAGATGCGCTGGCATCGGGGGACGTAGTCACATGTATTATTCCGATCAACGACCTAAATGCTTATGTGTTGTTTGACTCGGGTGCTACTTGTTCGTTTATCGCATGTGATTTTGCTAGACGATTAGGATTACTTCCCGAAAAGTTGCCAATACCTTTAAATATTAAGGTAGCAAACGAAGAGATAATTCATGTTGAAGATGTTTATAGGAGTTATTACGTAGACATACGAGGTTGTAAATTATCGGTAGATTAGATACCGATAAAGTTAGGAGAATTCGACGTAATTCTCGAAATGGATTAGTTAGTTAACCATGTGGTAATTATAGATTGTCAAAAGAAGAGCGTAAATATTAAAACATTAAGACAATCTCATGTAATATTTTACGGTAATAAATCGTCGGGACGTTCGTGTAGTCTTACCATAACACAAACTAGGAAACTGTTAAGGAAGGGGTGTGTATGTTATCTGTGACATGTTGTTGATACCCAGAGAGTGGGAGCGACCATGGAACAAATACCTATAGTGAGTGAATTTATGGATGTATTTCCAAGTAAATTGTCGGGTCTTCCACCGGATAGGGAGACCGAGTTCGTAATAGACATTTCCAGGGCACCGTATCGTATAACACCAGTGGAGATGACCGAGTTCGTTTATTGAAAAACGGATGTCAAGCTTTCTTAGCTCATGTCACGGATCTAAACAAAAATACGTCAGTTTTGAATGATATTTCTATTGTTAATAAATTCCCTGACGTATTCCCTAAAGAACTTCCTGGCCTACCCCCAGAGCGTGAAATTGAATTTTGTATCGACCTTGAACCTGGTACAAAACCCATTTCCAAAGTCCCATATCGAATGACTCCTATTGAACTTCAGGAGTTAAAGATCTAACTACAGGAATTGTTAGACATTGGCTTTATTCGTCCTAGTACTTCTCCTTGGGGTGCTCCTGTTCTATTCGTGAAGAAGAAATATGGAAGTATGCGACTTTGTATTGATTATCAGGAGTTGAATCATGTCACCATCAAAAACAGGTACCCATTGCCACGTATTGATGACCTGTTTGACCAGTTGCAAGGAGCACAATTCTTTTCAAAGATCGATCTTCGTTCTGGATATCATCAGCTGAACGTTAGAACTGAGGATATTCCAAAGACGGCTTTCAGAACTCGGTACGGGCATTATGAATTCCTAGTCATGTCCTTTGGATTGACTAATGCTCCTGCTGCCTTCATGGATATGATGAACCGGGTATTCAAGGAATATTTAGATCACTTTGTGGTCGTCTTTATTAATGACATCCTTATTTATTCCAAAAGTCGTGAAGATCATGAGCAACACTTGAGGCTGGTACTCCAAAAGTTTCGTGAATACAAGCTTTATGCCAAGTTAAAGAAATGCGAGTTTTGGCTGGAGGAGGTAGCATTCCTTGGGCACGTAGTATCAAGTCGTGGAATATCGGTTGACCCGGCAAAGATTGAAGCTATTCAAAGCTGCGAGCAACCTAAATCAGTGACCGAAGTACGTAGCTTTCTTGGTTTAGCTGGTTATTATCGGAGATTCGTGGAAGGATTTTCTCGAATCGCTACTCCATTAAATCAGCTGACTCGGAAAGATACAAAGTTCGGTTAGAGCGAAGAATGTGAGAAGAGTTTTCAAGAACTCAAGAGGAGACTCATTTCAGCACCTGTTCTAACAATACCATCTGGCTCGGAGGGATTTGTCATCTATAGTGATGCTTCGAGCAAAGGGTTGGGATGCGTTCTCATGCAACATGGAAAAGTCATAGCCTATGCATCAAAACAACTCAAGGAATATGAGAGGAATTATCTTACTCATGATCTAGAGTTGGCAGCTGTTGTCTTTGCACTTAAAATTTGGAGGCATTACTTGTATGGGGAGAAGGTGGAGATCTTTACGGATCATAAAAGCCTTAAATATTTCTTCACTCAAAAGGAACTCAACATGCGACAACGACGTTGGCTTGAACTGTTGAAAGATTATGATCATATCATTCAATACCATCCTGGAAAAGCGAACGTGGTAGCTGACGCATTGAGTAGAAGATCATATGCAAGTACGAGTGCGATATTGTCAACACAAAGGCCCATTTTGTGTGATTTGCAAAGGATGGAGATAGAGTGAAAGACTCCAGGGACCCATGTGATGATGGCGAATATACGAGTAGAACCAACTTTAATCGATAAAGTTAAAGCAGCTCAAGCTACAGACCTGGAGCTGATGCGTATAAGGAAGAAAGTGCAAGAAGGTGCTATGCCCGAAGTAAGAATCGATGAAGAAGGAATACTTCGAGTCAACTCCAGACTTTGTGTTCCTAACAACCTGATTTAAAGTATAAAATCATGATGGAGGCACACAACACACCGTTTGCAATCCATCCTGGAAGTACCAAAATGTATCATGATCTTCGTCATACATTTTGGTGGAGCAATATGAAGAGAGAGATAGCGTTGTTTATCTCAAGGTGTCTAACTTGTCAACGAGTTAAAGCGGAGCATCAAGTACCAAAAGGTCCATTGCAACCACTTGAAATTCCAGAATGGAAGTGGGAGCACATTACCATGGATTTCGTTACCGGTCTTCCTAGGATTTCTCAAGGTATTGATGTAATTTGGGTCATTGTTGATAGATTGACCAAGTCTGCTCATTTCTTACCGATACGAGAAACTTATACACTTGAACGTCTTGCTCGTATGTACATTAACGAGATTGTAAGACTGCATGGTATTCCAGTATCCATAGTTTCTGATCGAGACCCAAGATTCACTTCACGATTTTGGGTTAGTTTATAAAAAGCTATGGGCACGAATTTACGATTTAGTTCAGCATATCATCCTCAGACGGACGGACAATCAGAGAGGACTATTCAAACTCTTGAAGATCTATTAAGATTCTGTGTCTTTGACTTCAAGGGAAGTTGGGACAAGTTCTTACCATTGGTGAAGTTTTCCTACAACAACAGTTATCAAGCAAGTATTGGCATCGCTCCATTCAAAGCATTGTATGGAAGAAAATGTCGTTCTCCAGTATGCTGGGATGAGGTGGGTGAAGCAACGTTGTTGGGACCGGAGTTGGTACGTATGACTACAGAAAAGATTCAAACGATCCGACAACGTATAAAAATCTCACAAGATCGACACAAGAGTTATGCTGATCTTCATCGAAAGGACGTGAAATTTGATGTAGGAGATCATGTGTTCTTACGTGTTGCTCCATGGAAAGGAGTTACGAGATTTAGAAAGAGAGGAAAGCTCAATCCTCGATTCATCGGTCCATTTTTAATCCTCGATCGAATAGGAACTGGGGCTTATAGACTCGCTTTACCGCCAAGTATGTCTCGTGTTCATAACGTTTTTCATATATCCATGTTACGCAAATATGTGGAAGACCCGAACCACATTATTGAGTTAAAACCGGACGAAATAGCGGAGGATTTGACGTATGAAGAAGTTCCTGTTCAAATCTTGGATAAGAAGGAACATATTCTACGCTCCAAGGTTATACCTCAAGTCAAAGTTTTGTGGAGAAACCACGATGTTGAGGAAATGACTTGGGAGTTAGAATCTGAAATGAAATCAATGTATCCTTACCTCTTCGACATACCAGGTACGTACCTTAATTTCGAGGGCGAAATTTCATAAGAAGGGGAGGTTGTAAGACCCCAACATTTATAAATAAAGATGAATTTTCTATAAATATCATTTTTGAATATTATGGAGTTAATTTGATATAATGTTATAGTTGTGGGTAATATTTATAAATTTTGTAAAGTACACAAGTTGTTATATAATATTCGATTGGTCGGGGAAAATTCGTTTTAACAGGGAATATTCGTACAACGACACAATCATTGGTGGACCCCACAACGGAATTATTGTCGGATTGAGAAAACGACAAAAATATTTTATTAAAAATAACGGCGGAAGTTTTACCATTGTTACTGTTGAACTACTCGGTAGTAAAAGTACAGTAATACGTGTGGTTGCATAGTAGCACACGGTATTGATTATTAATGCTTATGTGAGAAGTCACTCAGTTTGATTCAATTATTGTCAGTTAATAATATGAATTATTTAGCGATAATGACGTTTTGTTTTATTCGTATTATTAACGTAATAAAACAGAAACATCTTTTTATATAAAACAGAATACTTTATTAAAGTTATTCTATAAATAGAATATATTATATTTTATTTAAAAAAATTTCTTTAAATATGGACCGTCAGATTAAAGCAATCAATCTGGACCGTTCATGGATTAGTTACTATGCATTCTATTTTTCTATAAATAGCAGCTCATTCCTTCATTATTTCTTACAAATTCACTGAACTCTAGAGAGAGAAACTATAGAGAGAGAAAATAAGAGTATTCTGCTACTTAACTACTTCCTTATTTCAGCTCTTCTTTAAAACGGTAAGGGGTGTTATTCTTTCTTATTCATGAAGAGAACTATTGTTACTCCATTTCTTATTATTCTGTTGGAATAACCTGTATACGCGGTCTACCCTATACTTGGTGACATTCTTCTATTATTCTGTTGGAACATCCTGTCTGTGTGTTTTACAGCGGACCTGGTTCCGTTTTTATTATTATTCTGTTGGAACATCCTTTCTGTGTATTTTACACCGGACCTGGTTCCGTCTTGTTATTATTCTGTTGGAACATCCTGTCTGTGTGTTTTACACCGGACCTGGTTCCATTATTTATTATTCTGTCGGAATATCCTGTCTGTGCGTTTACGCCGGACCTAGTTCTATTATTTATTATTCTGTCGGAATATCCTGTCTGTGCGTTTACGCCGGACCTGGTTTCATTATTTATTATTCTGTTGGAATAACATGTCTGTGCGGTCTATCGCATGCATGGTGATTTCTTTTGTTATTCCATTCTTTATTGTACTCAGTTGGTTAAGTTTTGACTTTTATACTCCATGAAATTTATGGAATATCCTTGATAACTGCGTTTCATCCAGTATCTTTTCATGAAAATATTCTTCTAAGCATTCTTGAATTTTACTCCACAAAACAGTATCATGTTGACAATTTGGACGTTGTTAATTCTTGGATAAATTAATTCTTGAACTTGTGTTATTGAATTCTTATATCATTGTCAGCATCCTCATGTTTATAAAATGTTAAATGGACTTGGTATGATTATGACCAGGGATTATTCGGTATAATCATGACCGTAATGTTACAAATGATGTGGTAAAAGTCCTCATTGTCCCGTAGTGCGTTGATGGATAGTTGTTGGCATGATCATGACCATTAATGAATACACGAATATCCTTGGCCGTAGTGCAGGGGTGATTCGATGATGTGGATTATTTTATTAAGCTGAGTCCCAGCGATCACAGTGTTGAAAAACCTTTTAAATCATAAAAGATAGTAGAGTTTATTTTCTACTTGACTCTTTTAATGGATTGCTTGTTCCGCTGCAGTTAAACTTGATGTCTATTATATTTTATCAGTTTAACATTATTGAAGGCTAATGATAATTTATTGTGCATTATCTTAGTCATAATATTTCTTACTGGGCTAGTTGAGCTCACCCTTTCTTTCACTGTTCTCTTCAGGAAATGAGAACGTAGCTGGGGCAAGTCGGGGAACGGAGTGATGGTTCGAATGATAGTATTAGTTAGTAGTCCTCACTATTCTATGTAATAGTGTATTAATAAATGTAATGAGGACTCCTTTTGAGTATGAATACTCTCTAGAAGATAATATTTGTATTCAAACTCGCAGTTTATGTTTTGTCGTATTGTACACGACAGTTGTATTAGTAAGTTGTATTTGTATTCTGTACTTTGTATCTGACGACCCAATATGGGTGATGTATACCTAATTTTGGGGGCGTCACAGAGAAAATCAAAGACTTGGCTCATTTGTGTTCTAACACTCAACCAACTCTTTCTCTCTCTATAGCTACAAAATATACAAGTGATTCAGTCACTAGTAGAGCCTTTAACATATCAAGATCAGCGGAGAAAAGCTAAGACCAAAGATTGGACAAGAGAGGTATAAAACCCTAACCCTATTTGATCTTGTAGGCTAAGACAAAATTTGTGTTTGTGTGTTTTAATACATGTTATAAGATGTTATTTGGTGATCTATGATGTTATATCATATATCCTTAACATCAAAGTGCTTAAAATGGAGTTTTTAAAAACTGCTAAGAACCCTAATTTTTGGCCTGACAAGCAAATGCCAGACGCCATAGATTCTTACTTGTTAATGTTTTGTTGTGTTAGAAGTTATAGACTTGTAGTATGCTATGTGGACTATAATCTGGAAGTGGAATCATGGTCATACCATGTCCAGATTACAAGTTATTGATGGTCAAAGTGGGTTGACCGACCATAACCAAGCATTTCTGGATAACCCAGAAATTACCCAGAAAGATCTGACAAGATTTTCAAGAGCATGAATATGTCAAATGTTATGTAGTTTGATTGTGTTATTGTAACTAAATTGTAGTCTGTTAGATGGACTATAGATTCATATCTTTAAATCCCTTAAACAACAAACAGATTGTAAGTAGTGGATGGTCAAAGTAGGCTATCTGAGCATGACTTTGAGTTTCTGGAATTTCTAAAAAACTCAAGAACAAATTTTCTGACAGGGTTTAACCGGTTCAAATCTTGTGATTGTGATGTAGTTGGACTGACCTAGTGTGGTATAGATGTTCTTTGACATGAAGACTACATGTTTGGATCATGTAAACAACAAACTATACCTTGGGACAGTCTAGGTTTCTTGGTAACCCAGAAAACCCAGATTGTGTCTGACAATAAGTTTGAAGCATTAGATCTTGCTAATGTTGTGTGATATGACTTGGATTGTTGTTGATACTTGTAGTATTACATAAATACTACAAGATCAATGTCTTAGCATGCCCAGAATCAACAGGGACAGAGAATTGAAGATGGTCAAACATGTCGCTAAAGACTTTAGCGACGGTTTTCATAAAATTAATTAAATTAATTTCCGAAAAATGATTAAAAATAGAAAATAATTTCTAAAAATTACAAAATTAGTTTTAAAAATTATTTTAAGTTATGAAATTAACATTTGATAATTTGGCATATTTTTCATTAATATTTATATTTATTTAAATATTAATGATATTTAATTTATTTAATAAGTATATTAAATAAATTAGAGAAAAATGATTTTAATATTATAAAAATTATTTTAAATGAGAATAAAGTGTTAGAAAATATTTTAAGTTAGGGTAAAATATAAATTTGACCACTGAACTTTAGGTATTTTTGAGTATTGAGCCCCTTTCTTTTAGTCAACGCAAATCAAGCCCCTTTCTTTTCAAAAATTTAAATATTAAGCCCCCAGACGCCAGATGTGTATTGACCTACCTACGTGACACTAATGATGTTAACATTTTTGTCATGTGAAACCGCTTACCTGTACATTTTCTAATTAATTGTTTAAAAACTTAGTTTCCCCAAGAATTGAACCCAAAACCTCAAATTTAAAACTTTGATCATCAAACCACCTGAGCTACATAAAACTTTCGATTACTTTAGCAAAAAAATTAAGATTTATACCAAATCAATTTATTATTATTATTATTATTATTATTATTATTATTATGATACGATTATTATTATTATTTTTATTATAATTACGATTATTAGGATTATTATTATTATTAGGATTATTTTGAAAAACTCCCACAAGATCGGTTAGTAATCAGTCTTGAACAGATCCAAAATTCGGCCAAAAAATCTCACATCTTTATGATCCAAAATCCCACAACATCTATATATGATCCAAGGACATAAGGGAGTAACAGTTTTATAGATCTAGATCTATATCAGGAACATGAACATGATCCTTCTTCGAGTCTGACCAGCACAAGCGCCGCCTCCTTCGGCAGAAACCCAAGAACTCCTTCCAGCCACATGACGAGGACTACAACTCCAGGACCTTCTTCCGCCGGTGGCCCCCGTACCTTGACCCGTAGCAGACTAAATCAAAAACATCAGCAGCCAAAATAAGATCCAGGCCTCAGTCGACTACTCCGTTACCGGAAGAATCGCCGGCGAAACGATGTCCCACCATGGATATAATCAAGAACAAAACAGAGCAGTAAAATCATAAATCGTCCATTTAAAAAACACCCATGAGCAGAATAGAGACTAAACATAGGAAAAAAAACATAAATATCAATGACTTATGACAATAAATCCCAAATATTAACATATATAAAAATAGAAAATAGATACAACATGAACCCAGATCAAGACAAAACACAAATCAACGAGAGCCTCGTCTGTCAGCCGACGCCAGATCCAACCATTTAGATCCAAGATATATCTTCCAAAAACCATCACCAACAAATACCAACAAGATTCGGAACCCCCAATCTATGAACCCCAAACAGAGCCACCACCTCAGATCATAGCTTCCACAGGTAGAAATGGTGGGCCGAAGGGTGGAGAAGGGAAGAAGGGTGAGGCGGGTGGGCCGGAAGGATATAACGGTGGCAAAGATGGAATATGGAGGAGAGATGGGGAGATATGATCTGATTTTGCAACCATAACAAATGGAAGAAGAGAAAAATTAGATTAATGGATATGATAATTGTTTTTTAATATTATGGGGAAAAATAATTGTTTTGTTATAAAATTAGATTAGGTATCTTTTCTTTTAATATTCTCGGGAAAAATTTAATGTCTTTTCAAAATATGGGATATTTTTAAGTTTTAATTTTAAGCTTATTTTTAAATATATTCTTTTTAAAATTTGTAAATTAGTTTTAATTTCAATTTTTAGATTTTAATCTATAAATTTGTTAATGTTAATTGTTTAATTTTTTAATTAATGCTGATTATTTAATTTGTTATCCTTTTAATATTATGTTGAAAAAAATGAATTGATTTGGTATAAATCTTAATTCTTTTGTTAAAATATTTGAAAGTTTTATGTAGCTTAGGTGGTTTGATGATCAAAGTTTCAAATTTGAGGTTTTGGGTTCAATTCTTGGGGGGTTTTGGGTTCAATTCTTGGGGAAACTAAGTTTTTAAACAATTAATTGGAAAATGCACAAATAAGCGGTTCCACATGGCAAAAATGTCAACGTCATCGGTGCCACGTAGGCAGGTCAACGCACATGTGGTGCCTGGGGGCTCAATATCCAAATTTTCGAACAGAAAGGGGTTCGATTTGCGTTGACCAAAAGAAAATGACTCAATACCCAAAAACACATAAAAGTTCAATGGTCATATTTGCATTTTACCCTTTTAAGTTGTAAAATATAACTTTTAATATTTTGAGGTAAATTTCATTAATAATTTAATATTAATGATAGTAGATTTATTTAATTATTATATTAAATAAATGGTCGAAAATGGTTTTATTGATTTAAAAATTATTTAAAAATGAGATAAGTGATTTAGAAATATTTTAAGTTATAAAATTTGACTTTTAATATTTTGATGGAAAATACATTAATATGTAAATATTAATGGTAATTGTTTAAAAATAATTTTAAATGTTTTAAAAATTATTTAAGGTGAATATTGGTGATTTAAAAATATTTTGAGTTATTATAAATAATTTTAATATTTTTACAAGTATGACATTAATATTTTAATATTATTTAAATATTAATGCTGATGGGATTATTTAGTATTTAAATCATTTAAAAATGATTCCAGTGTTTGAAAAGTTATTATAAAATATAATAATTGTTTGAAAATTATTAAAAGCTTCCGAAAAATATTATGAATGATATTTAACCTATCTAAAATAATATTGAAGCTTTGAGACCGAGTTTAATTAACAATAAATGTGTTAATTGTCGGATATGGGTGACCAAGACACCGAATTAAGACCGAAGTCCAACCAGACTGAACTAGTTAGACTTAATAAGTGTTTATATAGGTTATAAACACTTATTTGACTACATGATGATGTGTCTAGGAGATATATTGACTATAAATTACAGTGTTATATGTTGTGATTTGTTATGCTAATTGCGAGACCAATATTATTGATTATAAGTCTTTCAATCGTAGCTAGAATATATTATGTAGCAGTAATCAATGAAGAAGTCAAGTTTCTTTAACTCAATCTCGTTACTTTTCAAATATAGTGGTGGTTAATTATTGCTGATTATACCACATCTGAGAATTATTGTTGATTATTCGCAGTTAGTGCATGTTTATTAATTCAAACTGAATTATTGATTTCGAAAGTATGCTTGGGGAATAACTATTGTTGTTTATTCACATCCGTAGAAGTTATTATTGATTGCAAATAGTACAGTTGATTTCTGTCTTTTGTTGAATAGTGTTGAGCTATGTCTTAGCTAATTATTTTGGCTAGACGAATATTTGTTAAAACTTGATAGGTTCGAGATAGAGAACTCAATTATTATTAAAAGATCGATGCTAATTATTTCGACTAGAGAGAGAGAGAATTCAAATATTATTGACAGGTCAATGCCAATTATTTCGGCTAGATCGAGAAAGAGATTAGGTGTTAAAATCATAGTATTTCGTTAAATCCAGACTATATTGTTGTGATTCAAATTCTGGTTATAAAATTGAGAAGAACAACCTTTTATATAAAGGGAACCTTGTGGTCTGACATACGATCGTTGCGCGTGTTTAAGTATTATGCATAATATTGGATATAATTGTAAGACCCCGAATTTTATGAAATAAAAGTATTCAATTTTTCTTATAATTACTATTCAGTAAATGGTTAAATTGATAAAAGTTAAAGTTATGGGTGAAATGTGAAAATTTTTCAAAATAAACAAGTGGTTATAAAATAATCATTGTTGTCGGGAAATATTCGTTGGTCGTGGAATATTCTTTCTGTCGAAAAATATCCGTACGACAACGCAGTCATTTGTGGGCCCCATAACAGAATAACTGTCGGATGAACATAACGACAAAATTGAGTTTTTATAATTAACGGCGTAGTTGTTACCGTTAACACTGTTGGAATACCCGGTGGTTAAAATACAGTAATACGCGTAGTTGCACAGTAGCACACGGTATTGCACAGTATTTTTTTCAATTATTAATTCTTACGTAAAAAGGCACTACTAAATAATTGTTACAGTAGTTACTGTTCAATATTTTATTTTATTGATTCAATAATTGATGCGTTGATATTTTATATTATTGTTGTTTTAATAATTATTGCTGCACAGTATTTTCCATTATCATATCAATAATTCATATTATTTAAATAATATTATTAGATAGCATTATTGGCAATGTCTAGAAAGTTCTGTCTAAGGAGAGATTTGGTCATCTAATTGCGCGCTAGTAAGGAGAAATCCTTATTGGAAAGCCCCCTCTTTCCTGGGAACGGCCTGGTTGTCATAAATGTGATTCTGTAATATTATTTATGAATAATTAATTATTGATTCATATGATAAGGAAATATTTATTTTATGTGGATATAAATGAGGGATATATTTTTGTGGTTAAAAATGAAGGAGTTAATGTTGAGATTTTTATCAGTATTTTTGTCGGAATGGAGGTATTAAAAATTAAGGTTTTTGAGATATTTTATGGGGGTTATAATTTTTAATCCGACCGTTGGATCGTGGTAATTTTTGGATATGTTATACATATATAAGTTGAGTATATGTTCACAAATTTTGAACCGTTAAAAATGAACGAATGATTTGTTATGAATTTTAAGAGGTGACTGATTCGGAAATTATGTTTATAAATAATTTTGGTGGAAAATTCTAGAAATGGGTAGGCCCCACTTTTGGTTGTTGGGGAAGATGGCTGATTTTTGGTGGGTGAAATAGTAGCAGGTAAAGCTATCAGGTAGCAGGTCAAGTCTGCTTCGGCGTGCTAACATTTTCCTATAAATAGAGGGCTAAGTTAGAATTGAAAATCACACCAGAATTCATAAGTTTTCTCTCTTTTTCTCTCTAGATTATCGAGTGTATTTTGTAAGTATTTAGATACTTGGTGAGTTGCTATTCATCAGTGCAAGTTTTCTTCAGCGTCATATCTGATATCCAGTCAGAAGTGCTGCTCTTTTGAGGTAAGAGATAATAAGAGATTTTAAAGGTTGTTATGTTTTACAGTTTCGTAATTTTTCTGACCTTCAAAAATTCTGAAAAGAATATGATAGTAGTCTTCTTGTTTTTCTTTGGGGTCTATTAGGTCAACCAAGGATAATTCTGTGGACATATGATATCTATCATAATCTGGAAGCATGGGCTCCCATGTACGAAGGTTTCCTTGAGCACTTCCCAAAGATTCTAATTTCTAAAACAGTTTTTGACTATACCTTTATGTAGGTATCACTGTGAGGTGTTGTCCACTGATGGGACATTTGTCACATTACGGTTGGGACACGAGTCAAAGTTGGTATATATTTGTATCCAAACTCACAGCATATGTGTTGTTGTATTTTGTACGACAATTGTTGTAATAAAGTTGTAGTTGTTTTCTGTACCATGTATTTGGCGACTCATAATAGGTTGGATGGAATGGACCTATTTTGGGGTTGTCACAATAATGAAGTTGATCACTTTATATACTTGTGGAGGGGCATGATTTAATCTTTATGGTTATCTGATACACCTGGTAATTCAAAGTCAAATCTTTGATAGTTACTCGAGAAGTTCTTGATCCAGTGGGATCGCTCAGCATAAAATCTGGAAAAATATTTCACTTTGTTATTGCGTAGAATTGATTCTTGTTATTCAATTGAATATTAGAGAAATTTTGAAAGCGTTGTACTCTTTCATTATTGAATTATTGTTTTGCATAAAATGCAAGAAAGTCTTGTTATTGATTAACGATTTGTTCAACTAATTCAAAGTCCTTTGAACTGTGGTGACATTTTATCGAATCAATAGTCTAATATTCTTGATTCCTATACTTTATTGTATGATTTAACTTACGAAGTAAACTTGTTGCTCACCCTTACTTAAATATAATATTTTAGCTAGGAATGAAGTAGCCGGAGGGGCAGAGAAGGACAAGGGCAAATGCATTTTGCTGGAGTAGTTAATATGAGCATTATTAATTATGTTGTTTTGTATAACCCTTTTGTATATCTAAGGATATGTTTACTATGTTTGTAAGACCCCGAATTTTAAGAAATAAAAGTATTCAATTTTTCTTATAATTACTATTCAGTAAATGGTTAAATTGATAAAAGTTTAAAGTTATGGGTGAAATGTGAAATTTTTTTCAAAATAAGCAAGTGGTTATAAAATAATCATTGTTGTCGGGGAATATTCGTTTGGTCGTGGAATATTCTTTCTTTCGGGGAATATTCGTACGACGGCACAGCTATTTGTGGGCCCCATAACAAATAACTGTCGGGTGAAGAAAACGACAAATTTGAGTTTTTACAAATAACGGCGTAGTTGTTACCGTTAACACTGTTGGAATACCCGGTGGTTAAAATACAGTAATACGCGTTATTGCACAGTAGCACACGGTATTGCATAGTATTTTTGAAATTATTGATTCTTACGTAAGAAGGCATTACTCAATAATTGTTACAGTAATTACTGTTCAATATTTTATTTTATTGATTCAATAATTGCTACGTTGAAATTTTGTATTATTGTTGTTCAATAATTGTTGCTGCACAGTATTTCCTATTATCAGATCAATAATTCATATTATTTGAATAATATTATTAGATAACATTATTGGCAATGTCTAGAAAGTTCTGTCTAAGGAGAGGTTTGGTCATCTAATTGCGCGCCAGTAAGGAAAAATCCTTATTGAAAAGCCCCCTCTTTCCTGGGAACGGCCTGGTTGTCATAAATGTGATTCTGTAATATTATTTGTGAATAATTAATTATTGATTCATATGATAAGGAAATATTTATTTTATGTGGATATAAACGAGGGATATATTTTTGTGGTTAAAAATGAAGAAGTTAATGTTGAGGTTTTTATCCGTATTTTTGTCGGAATGGAGGTATTAAAAATCAGGGTTTTTGAGATATTTTGCGGGGGTTATAATTTTTAATCCGACCGTTGGATCGTGGTAATTTTTGGATATGTTATACATATATAAGTTGAGTATATGTCCACAAATTTTGAACCGTTAAAAATGAACGTATGATTTGTTATGAATTTTACGAGATGACTGGTTCAGAAATTGTTAAATTTTCGGAGTTTATCATTTTGGTGGAAAATTCTAGAATTGGTGGGCCCCACTTGTGGTTGGTGAAGAAATGTGCTGAATTATATTTCAAATGTGGTGGGTGGGAATAGTAGCAGGTAAAGCCATCAGGTTGCAGGTCAAACCTACCAAAATTTTCCTATAAATAGAGGGCTAAGTTAGAATTGAAAATCACACCAGAAACATAAGCTTTCTCTCTTTCTCTCTCTATATTATGAAGCATATTTTATGAGTTTTTAGATACTTGGTGAGTTGCTATTCATCAGTGCAAGTTTTCTTCAGCATCATATCCGATATCCAGTCAAAAGTACTGCTCTTTTGAGGTAAGGGATAGTAAGGGATTTTAAGGGTTGTTATGATTTTCAGTTTCGTAATTTTTCTGAACTTCAAAAATTCTGGAAAAATTTGAAATGATATTTTGATGAGTTTTATTGATTGTGTTCAAAAATGGTGATTTTTGGATGTATAGATTGAGAGTTATGAATTTTATGAGAAAAGACTATTTTAAAAGTAACAGCTTATAATTTTTTGTGGTTAACTCCAAAATTGATGAAATTTTTATTGGGAGTACATGTATATGAAAGGAGTATACTCTGTGAATTTTAGAATTTTTAGATAAAAGTACAATTTTTGATAAATGTCTAAATATTCGGCTATTTTGGCCATATGAAAAATAGTAAATGACTTTTAAAAATTCTGAGAAAAATATATGTTCACTATGGGACTATATTATGCTAAATCCCAGAAAAGAAATATTTTTGGAACTGATTTGGTATTTTTCATGAAAATGGTCTAGCTATGAGTAAATGAATTAAATATGTTTTGTGAAGAAAGAAAATTGGAAAATAGGATTTTATGGCTTGAGAATCCTATATGAGGTATATGCAGATTTTTGATGAGGGTTTTGGTTATTGATGATGAAATTGTAAGAGTTGGCATTTTATGATGATTAAATGCATTAATTAGTAAAGTGTAAACAATTAAAATAAATTGTTTATAAATTTAAGTAATGTTATTCTTTCAATATCATTATACCGAAATATTGGTATGAATTTTATTGTAGAATTTCTATCTTTTGTGTCGGGATTACTATTCATGAGTTACGAATATTACTCTTGAGATTAAAACTATATGTTGATCATATTATTTTTATCATCATATATAACATTTTTATAACCCTGATGTTGAAATTCTCTTTCACTGGAGTGTAAAGATGGGTAGATTATTGGTATGATCATGACTAGGGTTCTCTTTGGCCTGTAGTGCAAAGTTGAATTGTGACTGGTATGATCATGACCATTGAATTTATAATTGAATATCTTAAGCTTAAGTGCAAAAGTGAATTGATCAACATGGTTATAATTATTGTTTATATAAATTCTGAAATGATTATATATTTCTTTGAGATATGAATATATTTGGCATGTAGTGCAAATATGAATTGTTGATGAATATCTTTGGCATGTAGTGCAAAGATGGCCTGTTGATGAATATCTTTGGCATGTAGTGCAAAGATGAACTGTTGTTGAATATCTTTGGCCCGTAGTGCAAAGATGGTTTGTTGATGAATATCTTTGGCCCGTAGTGCAAAGATGGATTTGTTAGTATGATTATAAACAGGAATTGTGATTTGGTATAACCATGATCTTTGATGTTTCAGGTAAAGACAGGTGATGAAAATATTCTTCGTCCTGGGTGCGAAGAAAAATCTAGAGTCACAATTATGATTATGAGTTATTCATATGATTGTGGAAAGGAACTGTTGAGTGATGTTACAGGGATAAAATATTGTTGGTGGATTTTTAACATGGAGAAGATAATAGACTTTATGGTCTATTTGACTCTTCTAATGGATTGCATGTTCCGCTGCAACTATGGTTGAAATTTTTTATCATCTACCATATGTTCTAAATCTCTGATTTATTATTGATGAAGACTATTGATAATTTATTTATCTTTAGTCATGATATTCTTTACTGAGCTAGTTGTGCTCACCCTTTTGCTTCACAATTCCTTTCAGGTAATAAGAGTGTAGCTGGGTCGAGCGAGGGTAACGGGGAAATAGAACGGTGGTCTCTAGCTGTGGATGTTCTCCCGAAGCAGTATAGAAAAGTTCATTTAGTAGTTATATTTGGTGAATCCAATAGGGTAAGGTGTACCCAAAGTTGGAAGGGTGGTTTACCACTATCATACAAGATGTCTAACGACATACAACCTCGTGTCATCATAAGACAGGGATGTGCTCATCCACTTGCTGAGTATATATACGAGCACTACCTATATAATCTTGGTGTTTGTTTAAAGTATAATTCTCAATTAGAGACAGTAGAGATAATGATATGTCAAGAGAAGACTCACCATTGGGAAGAATATGATAGTAATCTTCTCGTTTTTCTTTGGGGTCTATTGGGTAAACCAAGGATAATTCTGTGGCCATATGATATCTATCATAACCTAGACGCATGGCCTCCCATGTACGAAGGTTTCCTTGAGCACTTCCCAAAGATTCTAATTTCTAAAACAGTTTTTGACTATACCTTTATGTAAGGTGTTATTGTGAGGTGATGTCCACGGTTAGAACATGAGTCACATTTGGTATATATTTGTATCCAAACTCACAACATATGTGTTGTTGTATTTTGCACGACAATTGTTGTAATAAAGTTATAGTTGTTTTCTGTACCATGTATTTGGCGACTCAGAATAGGTTGGATGGAATGGATCTATTTTGGGGTCGTTACAATGTTAAGGTTAGAAAACCTGGGATAATGTATTAACAATATCAGTTAATGAGATGTATGTTTCTATTCATAAATAAATGGGTAGTTAGATGTTACTTATATGTTGAATCGTGAGCACCAAACTCGGGGGTCAGGTGACCCGGATTTGGGGACGTCACAAGAACTCCTTTCTCTCTCTAACTTCTCTTATTTTTTTCTTCTCCGTTTTTCTTCTAAATGAGAAGTTGGCTGCTGGTTAAAGGCCCCAACCTGCGGCTGGGCACTGTGGGTCTTGCCGTCTTGAAGTTCATTCCTTCGATTTTTGTCCAGTGAAAGTTGAGCTTCGTTCTCAAAAATCCAAAAAAGATTATGCTGAAGGCTGCGAATAAGGTCGAGTTTAACTGAATCGGAGTCCGGGAAGATGAAGCAATTAGTTGAAAGGTATCTTTCGGTTCTCGAGGGTCGTCAATTGGCTCGTCTTGGATAGCTCGCAGTTCAATGATTGATGTGGTGACTTCTTATGGCCACGTTCTCAGCTTTGCGATCCTCTTTCGAACCACGTCATGTCCGGGCGTCGTTGCACTTGGATTTCTCCACGGGGTTGTCTCCAAGTTAAAATGATACTTTTGTCCTCCCTCGAGGTTGTCTCCGAAGTGAAATTACATTTTTACCCTTTTGCAAGATTAGTTTAAGGAAAGCAAAATTTCAAGTGTCTACATCTATGATTCATTAGTTTATTTGGAGTTGTATTAAATAATTTAGATTGTGATTTGAGCCAATTTGACATTTATTATGGTTTAACTTGTGGCATTTATTAGTTATTAGAGTTATTCATTTTGTGGCATCATAGAGCTCATTTTGTAAGTTCTATTATGCTTTGTGCGTTACTTCTCTTTCTATTTTTTGTCAGGCACATGATCGCTTTCCAAGAAACTCTATAAATATACTCATTTCATTCCAAAAGACTTTTGAATTCTCTCTAGACCCGAGCAACAAAAGAAGACTCTTTCTCCCTAAGAGTTGTCACATGTTGCTAAAGTAATTGTCTACCTCCTATTCTCCCCTTTACAAACTCTCGATCATTTTCGTATTTTTCGTGAATTTCTCTCCTTATCTCAAATGTATCTTAAACACACAATCTTATGTGCATCATGCATCTAATACGACATGGGGTTATTTGTTTACATCTAAATGAATCTGAATCTGACCAATTAAGTCATTTAAATTGTTTGTTTTATCATTTTTAAACTATGAATATGTTTGAACAATTCAACCAAAAAATTGTGATTGAATCAGTAAAAAGCAGTGTTGGATGATATTTTTATCTATCTACCCTCATAGACAATTAAAAATTACATTTAATATCCATCTTTTTTTACTATTGTAAATAATTTTTGTTGTTTACAAATTATATTTTTAATTTTTTTTTCTTTAACAGATTAGTCAATAATCAATTTAATGAATATTGTTGTAATCTTTTATTTTGGTTTTATGAACTAATAGAATGTTATTAAAAAAATTAGTTTTTATTCTTAAAATTATATTATTAATAATATATTTCATCAAAGATTGTTCACAAGTTTATATGTAATTTTTCTCAAATAGCATTGATTATTTATAATTACATAATAAATTTATCCATAATAGTGCAGAAAGTTAAAATAAAGAAATATATGTATTCACATGTTTTACACAAACAGTTATCAAACACATCATTTCATTCTATATTCAAAGCTTCTCTCCATTCACCTCATTCAAATTCACTTGTACATTAAGAACTTTTCATTCAATTTTATCAAACACCATAGTTTTGATAAACAAATTGATAAAATGTCAAAAAACCATTAATAAAAATAATGAAATGTCAAAAACATCATTAATGAAATATCTTAAAATAATAGGACACATAAGTTTGTGTGTATCTAAGACACTATATATATATATATAGTTGTTGACAAATGAATTCATTTTCCGTAACAAACTTGTATATCCCTTGCACGACAATATATATATATATATATATATATATATATATATATAGTTGTTGACAAATGAATTCATTTTCCGTAACAAACTTGTATATCCCTTGCACATTTGTCGTGCTTGTAATAAATAAATGTTAGCAAATGGAACTCTTTTGCTAATAAATGCAACATATTCATTTAACCTTTCCCGTCCAAAATTCTCAAATTTGGAGGATAATGTAAAAATACAATTGTTGCCTCCAATAAGGAGGTAAAAATATCTAAGCAGTTGATAAGAATCGAACCTAAGCCTAAACCTTAGATCCCATTCTAACCTCTTGGCTAAAGACCTTACTAACTCATTCATAGACGGTGTAGAATTTTATGGAATCCAAATTCTGGATTTAATTGACAAATTCTGATCGAGTTAATATTAAAACCTTGGTTATAATAGTCATAATCTCTACTTTCAATTAAACAAAATTCTTTAGTTGGTTGTCTCAATTGTTAATCAACATGTTGCTATGCTAACCAGAAGATGACTCGTAGTCTCAACCCCAGGGCATTATAGCCATCACAAGAGGACAATATAGATAGACCTTCACCACACCTCATTGGCATAAAGGTAAGTAGTGCATATCTTTGCCCAGATAAATATGAGGTATATCTCACCTTACATTCATCCTACAAATTACTAGATAATAAGCTAGAGGGAGAAAGACTCCCAAGGATCACCCTGAGGATCTTTCTATCCTTTTCTTAAACTGCAAGGATGAAGATTGGACCTAAGCTTGGAGGACATAAGCTCAAGGTTTATAACAGATAAAGATAAGAGTTTGATGAAAATCAAAAGCAAAAATTAATTTTAAAATCTAAACACTAGAAAAAAAAAATATAGTAGATATTAAAGTAAGAATACCTACCCATCCAAAACAGCTACTATAACATTCAACTAATTAAGCAAATATGGGTAGTAGCAGTCAGATTTCCTGCAGTGACTTTACTATAACATACGAGATCCATATTCTATTTCATCCTCCTGTTTTAGAACAGCTGGTCCCTGCACATGCAAAACACGTTTTAGGGGAGAATAATGAGGTTTAACACACAAGTTCAATTTAATTCAAAATACTCCATCCGTTTCGCAAAAATAGTTGTTTGCAAATTTTTTACAAATATTAAAGATGAATTTTGTTCCGTTGTTATCCAGCAAATAATACTTTGCTAGTTTGGTCATGATTGCATAATGATAAAATTATGTGACAAATTTGACGACATTTGATATTACTACAATCAAAAGGAATGCGACTTTTTCGTGGAACAAAAAATACTCGGCAAATAGGACTCTTTTTTATAACAGAGGGAGTAGGAGTAGGTAACAGGAAGAAAAAAAAGGTACGCTCCGCCCCAGAAATAAGCCAAATAAATGAAATTATAGAACCATCTTTGCACCAAATAAAAGACATGTGAAGCCACCACTGAAACAGAATTTATGTATGGAAAGAAAAATGAACATACAGAGAACAAGATCTTGTACTAATCCAGAACGAGAACGAAAAACTACAAAATGAATAGAAACTTGATTTTCTATTCTGTGCTTTAGACTCCAAATCCCTGCTTCTGTCCTATTGGATTTCACATTCGTATTAGCAGGACTGCCCGTTCAGCCAGAAAATACTTTGATAGACTTTCCAGTCATAATAGTTGTAATGCTTGGGGTCTCCAATTTTGGTCTCAAATGACATGACATTAAATATTTTAATGATAATTTATGGCATAGTCAGATCTACCCAATCAATGTTATGATGACACGTCATTTGAGACGCTTTTTGAGACAAAATTTGAAACCCCTAGTATCACTTTGATAGTTATGGCATAGCCAATCATATGCACGTAATAGATACAAATCAATCAGTCACAAAACCTGCTATAATAATATAATAAACAGATGTTGACTGAGGAGAAGAGCAGTTCTCAACGTCCAGGACATTACTTCCCCATGGTAGTTGTATTATTGATCCGTGGAGATACAGGTCTGTGATTTCTTATTAATGATAACGAACTCATTGTTATTAAGTTAATCCACCACATCAAGTCTTCTTGTGAAGGATATTATGATGACTTGCTTATCAGTATACAAGGAGGTTGTTAACAGAGCTCAAGAGAAATATCGGGAATAAATTGCTTTCACTTATTTGTTATATCTTTGGCAACATTGCACAACTAACTGACCCTTTTAAGGCTTATCACCTCAGACCTTTTTGAGGCCAATAATTTATTGGGAAATATCTTTTAAAATGGTTTAAGTTTAAAATACTTTACAGGTACTTTACAGGCTAGGATTCTTAAAATTCATCTAAAGGGGTTCCCGACCATTTACTAAATTTACAATACCTGGGAGTCATCTATCAGGAGCTCAGTCACAGATGTTAAAGTTTCACAGTGAAACTATTTACTAGAAAACAGACCAACAAGCAATGTTCATTTAATCAGCTACAGGGGTGTGGGAGAAACTGATAATATCATAAAGTAAGTGACCATACTACACTACAGTGAGTATCATGTGGTGATCCCTAAAGTAAGTTAACAAAACAAGGACCGTGTGGTGTCAACTGAAAGAGAGACAAAGGTTTAGCATAAGATCTTTAAATGAAAAGGTACTCACTTATATGTCAACCTCGGACTCAAAAAAGCTGACAGGTAACTGTGGCACCTAATCTGCTGATGACATTATATGTTACGCTTAGAGCCTTTCCGATTCCTGCTTCCCTGCAACTTTGTATGCTTCCTCGGTTCTTCACCATTAACAACCAAAATATCACTGACTTGTCTGCTAAACCAAAGCATGCCTTAATCACAAATACAAAGTTGGAGGAGAATGATTAAAAATATGTTAAGAATTCAAACCCTTAGTAGTGAAGAACTTAATTCCTATTGGATGGATTGGGGGGTTACCAACCAAACTAAGTAATACATAATATGTACAACCAGCTGGATGATAGCAGCAACTATGGTGGTCAAAATTAGTGGCTAGAAATTGGTTGTAAAATTCAAGTTGAATACGTAATTGAAGAACAATGCATGGCAGTACCCACTGAGTTAAGGAAATGGGTGGGACTAATTCTATAAATAGGAGTATCTAATTGCATATGTATGTATGAAATAGAGAGCCCCAAAAATGCTCCCATTTTGTATGATATTTGTAATATAGGTCAAGATCTACATCAACTTTCTGTAAGATATAAAGATAAGAAACACTTGAAGAAGGCTCGAGGATTAGCTTAAGATATAAAGATAAGAAACACTTGAAGAAGGCTCGAGGATTAGCTTATTATGCTGCTAAAGTGTGGAATACTGTTATCCAGTGTTCTAAAAATTCTCGCCTAGTTCCGCCTAGGCACTAGGCCCCCCATTGGCGCCCCACCTAGGCGCTAGGCCCCCCTGGCGCCTCACCTAGGCTCAAGGCGGCAAAAAAATTCCTCCAAGAAATTAGGCGGAAGTCTAGGAGGAGAGATTTTTATTTATTTTAATAACTACCCAAATCAGATCTTAATATATTTATTTTTCTAATGATTTACCATATTCATAATGCAGGTTGTAGCATATCAAATCACAATAAGAAGTGAATAATATCAAGTCAAAATGGATAATTTTATTATAGTTGTAATTTTCTGAACTTGTACCAACTTCAAATTATATAAATGATGATACATTTATAATATTTAGTTTAATTCAATAAAATTCTTAAATTATGTTTAGTTTCTTAAGTTTTAATATTAAATTAAATTCTTGAAATTTTAAATTTTATTATTTAATAGCTATCTTGTTTATGAATAAAACTAATACGTTAAAAATATGTTTGAACTTTGAACAATTACATGTTTGTGTTTGAAATTTGATATTAGCAATATGGATATGTGTTTTGAACTTTAAGCAAATGCATTTATTATAAATTGTTTTGTTTTATATTATTGTTTTGTTTGGATAAATGTAAGATAAAATATTAAAATTGGCTTAAAATAAAAAATCCCGTCCAGGCCCTGCCCAAGCCCCGCCTAGGTCCCCTAAGCTCTACCCCCCCTCCCTCCCTCCCGCCTAGCGCCTTTTAGAACATTGTTGTTATCTCAGCAATGGTTTGCTTGGAAGCCTCCTTGAGTTGCTTCGTTTTGTTTGGTCTCTAGATGCTTGGTTAGTAAATGTAATAGTTTAGTTGAGTGTTAGTTCTTTTAGCTGTTGGCGTGTTTATAGTTGTGTTGGGTTGTTTTAGTTGTCTGTTGTAAATTTGTAATAGTAAGCTACTGATGGATGTACATATTATATTTGCTAATGAAGGTTTGTGTTTTATCAACTAAAAAAAATGGAATAGAGAGAGCAGAAGCTACGTGTATGAGAGCAAGAAATATTAGCAACAGCTAATTACGAGTAAAAAATAATTTGTGGGTGTTGTAACCAATTTAGATTGAGACTATTTTGATCTATTATTGCAAGTATTTTGTGAGTGATTTTATTGTGTGAACTTTGTAATCATATTTCCATATTAATTGAGTGTTGTTTATTTATACTTTTGAGTATACAAGTTCATACACGCTTCCAAAAAAATGTCCTAAATAATGATTCCAATCAACAAATCATTAAACATGGCATACTGACAAATGCCATACTTTAATGAGCATGGTTTATGCTCATTGTTACCAACCATTATAATGCACCATCAAATTTAAATTATAAATGATTGTTATATTCTAATCAATCAATCATAAAACTGGCATATTGATATTATGACACAACATACTCTTTAGATATGGTTTGAAGCTCATCGTTTTCAACAATGGCCGAAATGATTTGAGATTCCATGTTTTCTTTCTTTCTCTTCTTAATCTTCAGCTCCTTCCCACGTGTATCCCCATTCACAGTTGATCTGGCCACATCAAAAAAATTTACCAGATAAGTAAAATACAAATGAGACAAGCATCAGCAACCTTGGCCTTAAAAGACAATGTCATTAGTCACAGTGTTTTCACACACCACAATATATATATATATATATATATATATATATATATATATATATATATATATATATATATGCACACACATATATAGAGAGAGATTACTAATGAAATTCAGCTTATAATAGGAAAGTTCTAATATAATAAAAGACTACGTATAATACTTAACAGTACTTTACTAAAGCAAAAGAGTCCTATCGCTTTTAGCTAGGGCCATTGGACAACAATTAAGCCATTTCAGTTGGCTTCTCTTTTTGGACTTGTAGGACATTTTTATGCCATGAAAACATGTATCAATTCAGAATATTTTTTTCTTCTTTTTATAGTTCTCTTTTTCAAATATGTATACAAGATATAGTTAATACTATGTATTTCAGCATGTTATAGAACCAGTAAGACAGACTTAAAAGGGGGAACATCTAAAAAGGGACTGGAGGAGTACAGCATAAAATACTCTTTGTTTTATAAAAAAGTGTTCCATTTGCCAATTTTTTTTGTTGGACAAAAAGAGTCTTTTATGGATGGAAGTAAAAATGACACAATGTCCTCAAGTTTGATATCATAATTTCATTATCAGGCCCAACCAATCGGAGTGAGTAAATCAAAACGAAGAGATAAAGAAAAAGAGGAAATAAGTATGTCAAGCAATATAATCCTCACTCATTTGGTAATTCTGCATGCGAGCCTAAGGCAAAATCTTTTGGACCAGAAATCTTCTTTCCAGGAGTGCCATTTCCGACCCTTGCTTTCTTTTTCTTTTTCCTCTGGGAGACAGATAAGCTACTAACTTGTCTGCTTAGATTAAAAAAACATTGATTAACTAAAATAAAAACAAAAACATAAGATGTATTTATAACAAGATACTTAGTTAAAAAAAGGTGTGAAAACAGAATAATATTCAACAGAGCATAAGTGAAATTTAAAGAAAAGACAACCCGAGTACAGGAACACAAATAGACATGGTCGAAAAGAATTCAACAAATACATAACATCGCTTATCACTTAATAGTATCAGCTTGCAGACTATTCATCCTTTCTGATCTACTATCAGTACTTCCAACAAGAAAGCTGTTGTCATTTGCAATCCTTTGATTTAATGTCATGACTTTAATAATTTTTGCACCATCTAAAGCTTTTGCAGTTATGGAGTCCATCACAAATCCACTGTTAATCAATGGCACAACATAAAAGAAAAAATAAAATATTCAGTCGATAGTTTCTTCATTTCACATATCCAGCCTACAAAACTTTAATATCCTTTTGGTTTTTTCTGTTGGAAAATTGAGGAGAGAATATCAAAAATATGGATGCACTGGATATATTTGGAGAACACTGAAAATTACTTAGACTCCACTTAATCTCACATACACAAACTAACTCAAGAACAAAGATTAAAAATATGATTCCCAGGACACATTTCTAGAGTCACTCAATTAATTACAACTTGACCAAATACACGTCCATGAACTTAGCCATAAATGTCGCAATACACTTTTAAATGCATACATGTATCATGAACCTTTTACTCATGACCTTCCCGCTAACACAAATTACATAAATCATTGAATATGCAGTCCAAGGAGAGCTATTTGATTCTAGTGTTCACAATGATATCCATGATCAAAAGCAAGCTGGTGAACAATCGAAAGAAAGTGATCAAGAAGATGAGTTTGTAAAAGAAAATATATGTGAAAATAATCGGAAAAAAAATTGTTCAAAATATTGATATTGCAAAAGAGAATATTGAAAAGAATGAAAGAAAAGAAAAGAGAGATTGAAAAAAATGAGTTTGAAAATAAACGAGAGAGTTAGTATAAAGAAGAGAGAAGAAATATGTAACTACGAAAAAGAGAATGAGTTAGAAAGTGATTTGTATTTTGAAAAGTTAATGACTGTACATTCGTACAAAACGGCGCTTTTGAATACTAACAAGGTTAACGCTTCTTTGTCTAGTTCTGTTTTGTCTCTTGTACAGGTTGTTGATGATATACCCCGAGCTATCATTCCGTACCGATCAGCTGATAGTATTTTTGAGGAGACGACGGAATTATCGAGGCGGGTTGGAGAGTTAGTGAAAATGGGTATCGTGGATGAAGATATGAGTCCGTGTGTTGTTTGTGAGATCATAGTACCTGAGGATAAGACGTCAAGCTTGTGCATCGATTTTGAATTGGTAAACAAGTATCGATATATTTTTCTTTACTTCTATAATATGCTTGATAGATTGTATAGTATTTGTGTTTTATCTACATTTGAAGATGATCATGTGAGGACAAAGCCTAATCAGTTTAGCATGAGAAAAAGTGATAAATGGGAAATTGTTTTAACGTATGAGTTGTATAGATGGATAGTTATTTCTATTAGATTAACTGATGCATCTAGTGTTTTCATGAGTTATTTAAAACATGTTTTGCATTCTTCCATTTGAAAATTTGTGTTTAGCTATTTTGAGAGTAGAATCGTCTTTATCATAAACTATCGTGGATACTTGATATTTGTTGAGTTAGTTTATGATCATGATATATATTATCGTTTTCGACGTTCGTACTTGCATGAAATTCATTCTAGGTTTTCTTATCTATATGTTGAGTTAGGGTTTCATGTTAGTCAATTTTTATATGAGATGTCGTTAGTTGACAATAGTAGTAATCATGTTGTTTTGTTAGAGCAATCTTCATTACATAATTTGCAATCATATGGTTCTGATTCGAGAAGTGTTTATCATCAAGATGGGTTGAGATATGGGTTATTTGCATGTTTAGTTAGTTCACTTAGATTAGCTAGGGCATTGCATACTTCCATGAGGTTGTTAAATCATATTTTGCATCCGTTCATGGAAAAACTTGTTATTATTTGTTTTGATGATATTACAATTTTTGTCAACATTTTGAGAAATTCTGTAGCATTTGTCGAGCTTGTTTGTGATCATCGTCAATATGTTATTGAGTTTTCAACTGTTTATGTCAATAGGAAGGGAAAGGTTGGTTATGTTTTGCAGATTTGTGATAGAATCATATTCATCGAGGGAGAACCATGGATCGTGCAATTCATCCCGTTCAATGCATAGAACATCTACATGAAAGTGTTTTGAATGTTGTTCTAGTAGACTATGACTGTGATTTTGATTTATTTGATTTCTTCGTGATTAGACAAAAGATACTTGTTGATTCGTTGTGTTTTGTGTTTAATCCATGAATTCAGGTGTATGGGCTTATGCGACATGATGAGTTTCAAAAGTTGACATTTAGCCTAGGATCATTGAATTGGTTTTGTTTGCAAAGGGCCGAGATCATTAGGCTGACTTTTGATCCGGGAATTCATACATAGATGGCTACGGTGCGTGAATAGTTCTTTATACTGATATTTGATTCAGGAGGAGATGGAACTTTTCATATTCTTATTTGCATTGCATGCTAGTTTATTTAAGTAGATAGTAGATTAGTTTATATAGTTAGTATTTGGGAAGTAACTGGTCTACAAATTTCTAGTGTCAATTCGAGAGAGAAGTTAGACCTTGCTATGTTTTTGGCGGGAGTTGAAGTTTTTGATGCTTATATATGTCATTTGCAAGTTGAGTTTTGGCAGTATAATGTGTTCGATGCTACTAACTTAGTTTGTTTTTGTGTAGGAGCAGGTTTGTGGATAAATCCTTTTCAAGAGGAGGGGATGCCAGATTTGAGGACAAATCATTTTCAAGAAGAGGGGAATAATACAATCCTGACCAGGCTCGCGATGAACCACAACGGCTCAATTCAAGTTCCGGGGATTCAACGAATGATTACAAGTAAATAGGTTGAAATTAATTCAAGAATGCTACATTTAGAGTTCAACTCAATTGGACCGCTAGGAGAGGATTTGAGCTACGCGACAAGGCGTTCAACATGGAGATTGATTAACGAAACTTGGAGCGAGGCTGAAATAAGTGCAGAGGTGGTTGAGATGGAATCCAAGCCTATGAAGCTCATGAAGATGTTTGACGTGGACGTGCCAAACCAAAAGACAAAAAACGAAAGAGTCAGTTTTCTAGGACAGGCGCGGCCGCTCCCATTCCCAACAGCGCGGCCATGCCGCTCTGCAAAATTGGAAAGTTAAGGAGTTGCCCGGCGTACTTAACAGGCCTTCTGAATTTGCCCCGGCAAATACCTCTCTGTATTTCTTCGCCCCAGCACCTTCTGCCTCCGCCCCGACGAGATGCTCTGTCTGAGATTTGTTACCAGCGCGGCCGCGCCTCAGTACAAATACAGCGTGGCGACACCTCTAAGGATTTTCAATTGACGCGTTTTTTGAGATGTGGACGCGAATTTACTTCCTTAATTAGCTATTTACAGTATATTTTAGACTTCTAATGTATCTAGGAGTTATATTAGGTAGGATTTGAGTTCCATATGGATTTTGTAAGCTAGGGTTTTACATTCCTTTTTTATTTCAAATTTCTTATGGAATTAAGGTTTTTATTATTAGTATAAATAGATTACATAACTGATGTAATTGAGAGACAATTTTGATATATAAAAAACTTGAGAGGTTATTCTCCTTTTGATTCTTTGAGAACTCCTGAATTGTTCATAATTTTCTGTGAGATTCATTATGGACTTATCATACAACAGATCATAGTTGTGTGTGGCGTCTTCTACCATACATCAATTGTAACATCCCGAAAATTTAGAAGATCTTGAATTATTAAATTAAAGGTTAAAGAATAAAACCTAGAGTGAAAATAGAGGAACGATTAAAAAAAAATTTAAAAACCTATATGGTTTACTATTTGAATAGAATTGAGAAAATAAGGGTTACAAAATTCAAAACCTAAAATGAAATTATATTTGGAAGTATGTTAAAAATAAGGTATTATATTACCTTCAACTTTATGTGAATTAATGAAAGAAATTATGAGAATGATTGAAATTTTGAAAAGAAAGAAATAGATTATGAATGTAGGAAATTTATTAAGGAAATAAATTTCAATGAAGATATATTATAAGGATAAAGTGAATGTGTATATGTATATGTGTGTGTGTGTGTATATATATATATATATTTAGTGATGTGCTATATATTTTAGCAAGAGGAATGATAAGGATAAATGTTTTTTGACTTATGTGATGTATGTACGTGATTAAATAAATAAATCTATTAAGTATATATATTTATTTATTATATAAAGAAAAATTAAATAGAAAGTTACATAACCTACTTATAAATTAGGTATTGGAATTAGATAACCTAAATGGTTATCTTTATTTAGTGGTCCTAGTATTTAATTATATACTAGTGACCTAATCTAAAAAGATTTGTGGATCATGTCCCCACCTACTGAATTAATTTGTGTGAATATGTGAGTAAATAAATATGAATATTATGTGTTTGTTTTTATTTGTATATTATATAAACAAATAAAAGAAACTAAGGTAACCTAATTGTATATTAGGAATGAAGAATTGAATAACTTAAAGGTTATGGTATGAGAGAATAATAGTATTTAAAATATATATTGATTCTAAGGGATTTATTTTATACATCTCAATTAATTAATTTTATAACCTAATTATAACAAATCTAATTGGGTTAAGAAATTAAATGTGCATGAGTAAGGATTTAAGTTATAATTAAGGAAATGAAAACCTTAATTAAATAATTAGGGTAGGATAAAATGGAAAGTATTGGAATATGATAATTTTTCTTAGCCCAAAGAATTAAATTTAAAAGCCCAAAAGATCAAATAATATGGCCCAAGTTTAGCCCAATTAAAGAAGGGCATTTTGGACATTTAGTACACTAAACAAAAGCAATTAAATGAGAGCAAAAATGTGGAGAATGGGAAGGCCACTTGGCCGGCTATGAAGGAGAGAAAAAAAAAGATTCCATATCATCAATTACAAGCACCACATGTGCAACATATATTTAATTACACTAGCTAGGTGTCAAATGTTTTAAGGAACCACCTTACCTATTAATGTAAGACCCCAACTTTTATGAATAAAGATTTAATTTCCTTTAAATATTATTTTTGAATATTATGGTGTGAATTTGAAATAATGTTATAGTTGTGGGTAATATTTACAAATTTTGTAAAGTAAGCAAGTTGTCATAAAATATTCGTTTTATCGGAGAATATTCGTACGACGGCACAATCATTGGTGGACCCCACAACGGAATTATTGTCGGAGTAAAAAAACAACAGAAATAATTTTTTATAAAAATAACTGCAAAAATTTTACCGTTAACTGTTGAAATACCCGATGATAAAAGTACAGTAATACGCGTGCTTGCATAGTAGCACATGTGACAACCCGAGAATTTAGAATATTTTTAAAATTTTTAAGGTTCGATATTAGAACCTAGACAGAAAATTAGTGAATGCGTTTGATATTTTTAAGAATGAATTTTGAGGATTTAAAAATTCTGTGAATGATTTAGGTGAATTATTCAGGATTAAGGAATACGTGATTATGTCCTGTGTAAATGTTAGTATATGTGTACAGAAGGTGGTTAAGGGTCAAAGGTTGACCAGATAAATTTTATCAAAGTCAAACCATAAGTATATATTAAGAACGTCAACGTTCGGTTAGAAAATTTGAACGATTAATATGAAACCCTAATTAATAATTTGGGAAAATCTAATTATTAATTAAATAATGGTAATGTTAATTAGGAAACTCTAATCCTAATTTTCAAGTTATAGTAATTAGAAAACTATAATCTAATTACGAAAATTTAAATTCTAAATTAGAGAATTATTTTTCTATTAAAAATCCTAATTAGTGGTTTATAAACCCTAATGACCGATTTGACCCGAGTTGTGAAATTAGTAATTTTAATTAAGAAATGTTAATCTTAATTAGCAAGATTTAATTTGTGATTAATGAATTTTTATATAATTAGAAAATGCTAATTATAAGTTGGAAATAATTAATTTATTATTTTTAAAACCCTAAATTGGAATTAATGGAGAAAATTGGAAAATCTAGAAATAAAGGGAATTGTCCAAAATGCCCTCAGTTCATTGTTGTAAGAATCTAGCAAGCATTGGATGCCATAAAAAAAACAAAAAAATAAAAAATAAAAATAGATGCAAAATGACCATTTTACCCTTTTTATCATTATTGGAGATAATGGAGGAATCTAGCATTATTGAGTGGGTGACCCAATATAGAGAACATGTGGCTCCAAATCTCATCAAATTTGATTTAGATCAAGCATCATCATCATACATAGCAACAAGAATCCAATTATAGAGATTAGAGAAAGAAATTAGCCACTTACATTTTTCATTCTCTCCAAGACCCTTCTCTCTCATCCTATTACTTCCTTCTAGCTAACAAAAGAAAACCAAGAGTGAAGAGAGAGAGTTTTTGATAAGTCATCAAAGCTCCATAATCAAGCAATGAAGAAGAAGAAGTATGAGAGCATGGTAATCAAAGGTCTTCGAATAAGGCGATATAAATTGCATAGCGGTAATAAACGGTTCAGGCAAGTTTCCTTTTACTTAACTCTATTAAGAGTGTTTCATTCGGATAAGCTTATGGTTAATCATCTCTGATTGCCATGTTAAATTGTACTCCGTACATCTTGCATGTATAAGTCAGGTATGAAAGGCTGATCACCTTCATTACCAGTTGGTCCAGATATATATTATTGTTCCTGTTCAATATTTGTTCAGTCAATATTTTGTTCATGCTAATTCACAAATACATTGTGAAGGATAGCCAGCTTATTATTCAGACTCTTTCAATCATGATATATCTTTAAATTGTTTTAAAACTTGCTGGGCAACTTTCATGCTCACCATTGCTATATCATGATAAACATTGCAGATAAAGCGAATACGTTCGGATATAGGAAAAGGATAATGCCAAGTTCATCTTGGGATAGAATGTGCAGCTAATGTGTATAAGTTAAGGTTATTCGATTTTGGGAATAATGTGTAAAGTGTACTGTATAAACAATCTATGTTTATATCTTCCGCAACAGTATAGTGATAGCGAACCGGATCCGAGGTGATTTGGGGCCCGGATTCGGGGACGTCACAGTTGGTATCAGAGCCGTAGGTTATAAACTTTAGGTAGGTGTACCTTAGGCTATAACCACAGAGATGATGATAAGGAATAAACTCAGATCGAGTTTAAGTGATAAGAGATGAATTTAAGAAATTTATCATTAAATTAAAAATGAAGATAAAGAAGATTCAAAGAAGAATCTTGAAGAGATATAAAGATAAGAATCTGGAGTTTCCTGACTCCAAATAATAAAGATGAAAAGTAAAAATAAATAGACTATGTCTATAAGAGGAAAAGTGTAATAAAATTATAATATAATATGATTACAGTAAAAGAAGATCGTAAAATAAAACGATCATGAGTATAAAGAGAAATGATTAAGAAATAAGATCACGACGTGATCAGATTAAATCGTTTAATAACATATAATATGTTAAATGATTGGAATTATATAGCCTGACGCTATAAAGATAGTGTACTATGAAATGGTACAATGTAAACTCAGAAAAGAGTGGTAAATATTAAGATACGGATTAAAGAAAAAAAAATTTATTAAGAAAAGAGAAAGTTAGAATTGTGTAGGTTTTCAATTAAGGACTCATGTTAGCAGCTGAGTTGTATGATTCTTTCTATGGCGGGAAATTTGTACTTGATTTTAGAATCACTTAGCTTCTTGGTCGATATAGTGGTTAGGTCGACCAATTCTTTGTATGGGCGGGGAATTGTATGCTTAGCTTCCTACATTGATTAGTGGCCACTTAGTTTCTTACACTGATAATCATTGGAACCTGGTGTCGCGCTATTTGCTATATGCATGTGGATAAGGTGATTCTTCTCTCATGTGTATAACGAATAGGTAGAGAATATAAGCTTAAGTACGAGTTCTTAGAACTCATACATATGTGACATATTTGACTCATAGTTATATGAAATATTTATGAACCCCTCAGCGAATGGACGCCAAAGGTCTGACTAGGACAAGTTCTTAAACTCATATGATTGTGATAATTTATGGACTCATAAGTGTGGTTTTACGAACTGGGTATAGTTGTGTGTAAATGAAGTATTGAGGATTATAGGAACAGGTAGATTGTTAAGTAAATGATTATTAGTGAAGGTGTTAGGTTTTCCTAAACTCCTAGCTATGCTAAACTTCGAAATTTTGACATCAAGCTAAATACGCACTATGTGCTTTTGAAAAGTATATATATATATATGTAACTCGTAATCATTTTTGAAACGGTTTCAAGGTATAGTCTATGCTACTTATTTCAGCTAGACGCAAATGATTTGAAATATCAAAAATTTATTTTATTTATCACTCATGTACCATGTAACCTGGTGTAGAGATGATAAAAATTTGATGGAGTTATCAATGCAGAATTACTTAGTGTGAATTTGATCTAAAATCGTTATTCCACTATTGTATGATGTAGTATGACAAAGTCATATAATGACGGCATCCTCAAACGGACTGGTAATACAGTACGGCATCATGACATCATTCTCGAAAATATTTTCAAAAATTTTAATTTGCCAACGGAGTTTGGCTACACTTAAATAATTTGATTGAACTGAATTATTGATATGAGTCTATGCTATTCGATTCAGCTAGACTAATGTTTATGAAAACTCTAAGTGTTTATTGAAAGAAATTTCCCGAACCAAATTGTTTTGGTGCGGAATCTTATGATAAGTCTGAGGTGAACCACCCTGAAAATGGGGATATACTAATTGGATAAAATACTCCAATTTAAGAACGCACATAGTCGTTCGGATTACTAAGGTACAACAGACTGATCCTCTAAAGTACCGGCATCGGTAGTTTACCTTCTTTGTGATTGTAAACATACCAAATATAAATTATTTCAGAGGTAGAGTACCTTTCTTTCTTAATTGAAAGAGGTAGCAGGTACAAATACCTATAAACCTCAAGGTTCATGGTCTATATGATCCCTCAGACAGATATGAAAAGTTTTTTTTTAAACTCCTCAGAGTAATGTTGGGGTAGTATGTGATTATGGATATGAATAGTGTGAACTCGTTGTGTACGAGTAGAATCTGAGATGGTTGAATAAAAGTTATTATGATAACCTAGTTTTGATGAATATTTAGAACATGTAAACTCCTAGTGGGTAGTTATGGTGAAACGTGATAATAGATGAGAAATCCTCAAAGGAGGAAATTGTAAATGTTAAGTTGAAAACCTAGTTTTCATCAATCGAATAAGCAGAAATTAGTATGCTTTAATTTCGGGGACGAAATTCTTAAAAGAAGGGGTGAATGTGACAACCCGAGATTTTAGAATATTTTTAAAATTTTTAAGGTTCGATATTAGAACCTAGACAGAAAATTAGTGAATGCGTTTGATATTTTTAAGAATGAATTTTGAGGATTTAAAAATTCTGTGAATGATTTAGGTGAATTATTCAGGATTAAGGAATACGTGATTATGTCCTGTGTAAATGTTAGTATATGTGTACAGAAGGTGGTTAAGGGTCAAAGGTTGACCAGATAAATTTTATCAAAGTCAAACCATAAGTATATATTAAGAACGTCAACGTTCGGTTAGAAAATTTGAACGATTAATATGAAACCCTAATTAATAATTTGGGAAAATCTAATTATTAATTAAATAATGGTAATGTTAATTAGGAAACTCTAATCCTAATTTTCAAGTTATAGTAATTAGAAAACTATAATCTAATTACGAAAATTTAAATTCTAAATTAGAGAATTATTTTTCTATTAAAAATCCTAATTAGTGGTTTATAAACCCTAATGACCGATTTGACCCGAGTTGTGAAATTAGTAATTTTAATTAAGAAATGTTAATCTTAATTAGCAAGATTTAATTTGTGATTAATGAATTTTTATATAATTAGAAAATGCTAATTATAAGTTGGAAATAATTAATTTATTATTTTTAAAACCCTAAATTGGAATTAATGGAGAAAATTGGAAAATCTAGAAATAAAGGGAATTGTCCAAAATGCCCTCAGTTCATTGTTGTAAGAATCTAGCAAGCATTGGATGCCATAAAAAAAACAAAAAAATAAAAAATAAAAATAGATGCAAAATGACCATTTTACCCTTTTTATCATTATTGGAGATAATGGAGGAATCTAGCATTATTGAGTGGGTGACCCAATATAGAGAACATGTGGCTCCAAATCTCATCAAATTTGATTTAGATCAAGCATCATCATCATACATAGCAACAAGAATCCAATTATAGAGATTAGAGAAAGAAATTAGCCACTTACATTTTTCATTCTCTCCAAGACCCTTCTCTCTCATCCTATTACTTCCTTCTAGCTAACAAAAGAAAACCAAGAGTGAAGAGAGAGAGTTTTTGATAAGTCATCAAAGCTCCATAATCAAGCAATGAAGAAGAAGAAGTATGAGAGCATGGTAATCAAAGGTCTTCGAATAAGGCGATATAAATTGCATAGCGGTAATCAACGGTTCAGGCAAGTTTCCTTTTACTTAACTCTATTAAGAGTGTTTCATTCGGATAAGCTTATGGTTAATCATCTCTGATTGCCATGTTAAATTGTACTCCGTACATCTTGCATGTATAAGTCAGGTATGAAAGGCTGATCACCTTCATTACCAGTTGGTCCAGATATATATTATTGTTCCTGTTCAATATTTGTTCAGTCAATATTTTGTTCATGCTAATTCACAAATACATTGTGAAGGATAGCCAGCTTATTATTCAGACTCTTTCAATCATGATATATCTTTAAATTGTTTTAAAACTTGCTGGGCAACTTTCATGCTCACCATTGCTATATCATGATAAACATTGCAGATAAAGCGAATACGTTCGGATATAGGAAAAGGATAATGCCAAGTTCATCTTGGGATAGAATGTGCAGCTAATGTGTATAAGTTAAGGTTATTCGATTTTGGGAATAATGTGTAAAGTGTACTGTATAAACAATCTATGTTTATATCTTCCGCAACAGTATAGTGATAGCGAACCGGATCCGAGGTGATTTGGGGCCCGGATTCGGGGACGTCACAGTTGGTATCAGAGCCGTAGGTTATAAACTTTAGGTAGGTGTACCTTAGGCTATAACCACAGAGATGATGATAAGGAATAAACTCAGATCGAGTTTAAGTGATAAGAGATGAATTTAAGAAATTTATCATTAAATTAAAAATGAAGATAAAGAAGATTCAAAGAAGAATCTTGAAGAGATATAAAGATAAGAATCTGGAGTTTCCTGACTCCAAATAATAAAGATGAAAAGTAAAAATAAATAGACTATGTCTATAAGAGGAAAAGTGTAATAAAATTATAATATAATATGATTACAGTAAAAGAAGATCGTAAAATAAAACGATCATGAGTATAAAGAGAAATGATTAAGAAATAAGATCACGACGTGATCAGATTAAATCGTTTAATAACATATAATATGTTAAATGATTGGAATTATATAGCCTGACGCTATAAAGATAGTGTACTATGAAATGGTACAATGTAAACTCAGAAAAGAGTGGTAAATATTAAGATACGGATTAAAGAAAAAAAAATTTATTAAGAAAAGAGAAAGTTAGAATTGTGTAGGTTTTCAATTAAGGACTCATGTTAGCAGCTGAGTTGTATGATTCTTTCTATGGCGGGAAATTTGTACTTGATTTTAGAATCACTTAGCTTCTTGGTCGATATAGTGGTTAGGTCGACCAATTCTTTGTATGGGCGGGGAATTGTATGCTTAGCTTCCTACATTGATTAGTGGCCACTTAGTTTCTTACACTGATAATCATTGGAACCTGGTGTCGCGCTATTTGCTATATGCATGTGGATAAGGTGATTCTTCTCTCATGTGTATAACGAATAGGTAGAGAATATAAGCTTAAGTACGAGTTCTTAGAACTCATACATATGTGACATATTTGACTCATAGTTATATGAAATATTTATGAACCCCTCAGCGAATGGACGCCAAAGGTCTGACTAGGACAAGTTCTTAAACTCATATGATTGTGATAATTTATGGACTCATAAGTGTGGTTTTACGAACTGGGTATAGTTGTGTGTAAATGAAGTATTGAGGATTATAGGAACAGGTAGATTGTTAAGTAAATGATTATTAGTGAAGGTGTTAGGTTTTCCTAAACTCCTAGCTATGCTAAACTTCGAAATTTTGACATCAAGCTAAATACGCACTATGTGCTTTTGAAAAGTATATATATATATATGTAACTCGTAATCATTTTTGAAACGGTTTCAAGGTATAGTCTATGCTACTTATTTCAGCTAGACGCAAATGATTTGAAATATCAAAAATTTATTTTATTTATCACTCATGTACCATGTAACCTGGTGTAGAGATGATAAAAATTTGATGGAGTTATCAATGCAGAATTACTTAGTGTGAATTTGATCTAAAATCGTTATTCCACTATTGTATGATGTAGTATGACAAAGTCATATAATGACGGCATCCTCAAACGGACTGGTAATACAGTACGGCATCATGACATCATTCTCGAAAATATTTTCAAAAATTTTAATTTGCCAACGGAGTTTGGCTACACTTAAATAATTTGATTGAACTGAATTATTGATATGAGTCTATGCTATTCGATTCAGCTAGACTAATGTTTATGAAAACTCTAAGTGTTTATTGAAAGAAATTTCCCGAACCAAATTGTTTTGGTGCGGAATCTTATGATAAGTCTGAGGTGAACCACCCTGAAAATGGGGATATACTAATTGGATAAAATACTCCAATTTAAGAACGCACATAGTCGTTCGGATTACTAAGGTACAACAGACTGATCCTCTAAAGTACCGGCATCGGTAGTTTACCTTCTTTGTGATTGTAAACATACCAAATATAAATTATTTCAGAGGTAGAGTACCTTTCTTTCTTAATTGAAAGAGGTAGCAGGTACAAATACCTATAAACCTCAAGGTTCATGGTCTATATGATCCCTCAGACAGATATGAAAAGTTTTTTTTTAAACTCCTCAGAGTAATGTTGGGGTAGTATGTGATTATGGATATGAATAGTGTGAACTCGTTGTGTACGAGTAGAATCTGAGATGGTTGAATAAAAGTTATTATGATAACCTAGTTTTGATGAATATTTAGAACATGTAAACTCCTAGTGGGTAGTTATGGTGAAACGTGATAATAGATGAGAAATCCTCAAAGGAGGAAATTGTAAATGTTAAGTTGAAAACCTAGTTTTCATCAATCGAATAAGCAGAAATTAGTATGCTTTAATTTCGGGGACGAAATTCTTAGAAGAAGGGGTGAATGTGACAACCCGAGATTTTAGAATATTTTTAAAATTTTTAAGGTTCGATATTAGAACCTAGACAGAAAATTAGTGAATGCGTTTGATATTTTTAAGAATGAATTTTGAGGATTTAAAAATTCTGTGAATGATTTAGGTGAATTATTCAGGATTAAGGAATACGTGATTATGTCCTGTGTAAATGTTAGTATATGTGTACAGAAGGTGGTTAAGGGTCAAAGGTTGACCAGATAAATTTTATCAAAGTCAAACCATAAGTATATATTAAGAACGTCAACGTTCGGTTAGAAAATTTGAACGATTAATATGAAACCCTAATTAATAATTTGGGAAAATCTAATTATTAATTAAATAATGGTAATGTTAATTAGGAAACTCTAATCCTAATTTTCAAGTTATAGTAATTAGAAAACTATAATCTAATTACGAAAATTTAAATTCTAAATTAGAGAATTATTTTTCTATTAAAAATCCTAATTAGTGGTTTATAAACCCTAATGACCGATTTGACCCGAGTTGTGAAATTAGTAATTTTAATTAAGAAATGTTAATCTTAATTAGCAAGATTTAATTTGTGATTAATGAATTTTTATATAATTAGAAAATGCTAATTATAAGTTGGAAATAATTAATTTATTATTTTTAAAACCCTAAATTGGAATTAATGGAGAAAATTGGAAAATCTAGAAATAAAGGGAATTGTCCAAAATGCCCTCAGTTCATTGTTGTAAGAATCTAGCAAGCATTGGATGCCATAAAAAAAACAAAAAAATAAAAAATAAAAATAGATGCAAAATGACCATTTTACCCTTTTTATCATTATTGGAGATAATGGAGGAATCTAGCATTATTGAGTGGGTGACCCAATATAGAGAACATGTGGCTCCAAATCTCATCAAATTTGATTTAGATCAAGCATCATCATCATACATAGCAACAAGAATCCAATTATAGAGATTAGAGAAAGAAATTAGCCACTTACATTTTTCATTCTCTCCAAGACCCTTCTCTCTCATCCTATTACTTCCTTCTAGCTAACAAAAGAAAACCAAGAGTGAAGAGAGAGAGTTTTTGATAAGTCATCAAAGCTCCATAATCAAGCAATGAAGAAGAAGAAGTATGAGAGCATGGTAATCAAAGGTCTTCGAATAAGGCGATATAAATTGCATAGCGGTAATCAACGGTTCAGGCAAGTTTCCTTTTACTTAACTCTATTAAGAGTGTTTCATTCGGATAAGCTTATGGTTAATCATCTCTGATTGCCATGTTAAATTGTACTCCGTACATCTTGCATGTATAAGTCAGGTATGAAAGGCTGATCACCTTCATTACCAGTTGGTCTAGATATATATTATTGTTCCTGTTCAATATTTGTTCAGTCAATATTTTGTTCATGCTAATTCACAAATACATTGTGAAGGATAGCCAGCTTATTATTCAGACTCTTTCAATCATGATATATCTTTAAATTGTTTTAAAACTTGCTGGGCAACTTTCATGCTCACCATTGCTATATCATGATAAACATTGCAGATAAAGCGAATACGTTCGGATACAGGAAAAGGATAATGCCAAGTTCATCTTGGGATAGAATGTGCAGCTAATGTGTATAAGTTAAGGTTATTCGATTTTGGGAATAATGTGTAAAGTGTACTGTATAAACAATCTATGTTTATATCTTCCGCAACAGTATAGTGATAGCGAACCGGATCCGAGGTGATTTGGGGCCCGGATTCGGGGACGTCACAGCACACAATATTGTACAGTATCTTTGATTATTGATGTTTACGTGAGAAGTCAATCAGTTTTATTCAATTATTGTCACAATAATTATTGCATAATATCTCACATTATTGATTCAATTATTGTCACAGTATCATCTGCATAATATTTTATATTATTAAATCAATAATTGAGACGACAAAGTTATTCATATTTTATTTACATTATTTACGATGTCTAGAAAGTTCTATCGAGGAAAGGGGTTTGGTCACCTAATTGCACGCCAATAAAGAAAAGTCCTTATTGGAAAGCCTCCTCTTTCCTGAGAATGATCTGGTTGTTAATATTGTGAGTTGTAATATTAATGATGAAAAAATGTTGTTAAAAATGTGCTTTGAAAAGCCAAGTGAATTGAGATAAATAGAGGGGATTTTTATGAAGTATTTGTTGTAAATTTGGCTTATTGCATGGACCCCCACCACTTGCCCATTTTTCAAAAACGTCAATAGAAAGTTATCTCAGTTTTATATATATATATATATATATATATATATATATATATATATATATATATGTGTGTGTGTGTGTGTGTGTGTGTGTGTGTGTGTGCGCGCGCGCGTGATGTGTATAGTATAGTGTATATATATATATATATATATATATATATATATATATATTAGTTTTGTTTTTTATATAAAATAGAATATATTATATTTTATTATGCATAGTGTTGCATAGTATTGCATAGTACTGCATAGTGTTTGCATAGTGCAGCATAGTAAAATAAAAAAAATCAGAATTCGTCCGTGATTCTTACTGTTCACCCGTGATTTTCTAAATTCAAATAGTGTCATGTCATTCTCCTATAAATAAGATGCTTAGTTTAGAATTGAAAATCACACCAAAATTAGAGAATTCTTCTTCTATAATATTGAGCGTACTTCTGTAGAGTTTAAGGAAGTTTTGAGTGTAGAAAACAGTATAAGTTTTTTTCAAGAATATCTCCGCTATACCAGTCAGAAGTACTCTCCTTTTAAGGTAAGGGATATGATTTTTGTTCAATATTCGTATGAAATAATATTTTCTTTCATACTCTGTAGTATATAAGTAATATTATTTCGTTTCGTATTCCTAATTATACACTCATGTTGTTGAATATTGCTTCTATACTCCTTATAATTAGTAGAATATCCTTGAAATTTGCGTTTCATCGAGTATCTTTTCACAGGAATATTTTTCTGAACATTTTTGTTAAATTTTAATCTTTTCATGCCGGGATACTATTCACGAAGTACTATTCACTCGGGTACTATTCATAACAAAAATTGATTTCTTTTCTGTCCAAATTATTTTTGATACAATATTATTCTTGAATTTTACTCCACAAAGCAGTTATCATGTTGACAATTTGGGCATTCTTGAACTCTAAATAAATTGAATTATAAATCTTTAAAATTTATCCTTTACTTTCACTTAATTGAATTCTTATATCATTGTCATCATCTTCATGCTTATATTGTGAAGTCATCTTTGGCCCGTAGTGCATAGATGAACTGTTGATTGGTATGATTATGACCAGGAACTATTCGGTACAATCATGACCTGTAATGTTACAAATGATGTGGTAAAAGTCATCATTGGCCCGTAGTGCATTGATGGACAGTTGTTGGCATGATCATGACCATTGGTGATAATACGAATATCCTTGACCCGTAGTGCATGGATAATTCATGGATGTGATACTAATGAATATCATTGGCCGGTAGTGCATGGATAATTCAGTGATGTGAATTATTTATTGAGCTGTCTTACAGCGATAAAATATTGATGATGAACTTTTAAATCATAGAAGACAATAGATATCATGTTTTACTTGACTTTTCTAATGGATTACTTGTTCCGCTGCAGTTAAACTTGTTGTACATTGTATTCTATCAGTTTGACACTGTTGAAGGCTAACGATAATTTATTCTGCATTATCTTAGTCATAATATTCTTTACTGGGCTAGTTGAGCTCACCCTTTGCTTTCATTGTTTTCTTCAGGAAATGAGAATATAGCTGGGACTAGTTGAAGAATGGAGTGACAGTTCAGATGGTTGCTATAGTAGTCATCACTATTCTGTGAAATAGTGTGATAATAATTGTAACGAAGACTCCATTTGAGTTTGAATATTGTCTAGAAGACAATATTCGTGTTAAAACTCTCAGGTTATGTTACACGACAGTTGTATAATTAAGTTTGTATTTGTATTCTGTACCATGTATTTGGCGACTCAGAATGGGTTGTGTATACCTATTTTAGGGGCGTCACAAATAATCTTCCACATATTTATGTGATGATTAAGTATGGGAGAGAGAGAATGTGGTGGAGGAAAAGGAAAGGCCACATGGCCGGTTATTGTGGGAAGAAAGGAAAGGCCAATGTTTAGCCACAAGGAAACCAAAATGTGGGTGAAAGAAAGGCCAAGTGGCCGGATTTTTAGGAGAGAAAAAGGAGGGAGCATTGAGGATGATAGGAATAGATAGACTAATTAAGCAATGGATCATTATAGAAAGTGGAGTTGATGGTGGAAGCATAGATATTCCAAATCTTCTAGCTATGCTAGACTTCGAAATTTTTAACATCAAGCTAAATACGCACTGATGTGCCTTTTAAAAATGAATTTTATTCTCAACACAAGGTGACAAGTGTGTATGTGTGGACTTCGGAACACTGACACGCCGTTACCAGTTGAGGCATGATAACACTAAAACTGATTTGTAAATGTTTTTGAACTGTTTAAAGAATAGTCTATGCTAATTGTTTCGGCTAGACGAAAATTATTTGAAAATATCAAAATGTATTTTATATCATTAATGCATCATGTAACCTGGTGCAAAGATGATAAAAAAATGATGGAGTTATCAATGCAGAATTACTTAGTGTTGGATGTGATCTAAGGATCGTCACCCCACTATGGAATGATGTAGTATGACAAAGTCACACAATGACGGAATCCTCAAACGGGCTGTAACTACAGTTGGTATCAAAGCTGTAGGTTATAAACCTTAGGTAGGGTTACCTTATGCTATAACCGCAGGGATGAGGATAAGAACTAACTCAAATAGAGTTAGTAAGTCAATAAGATTCAAAGACGAATCTCGACAAGTTATAAAGATCCAGAGTTACCTAACTCTGATAATAAAGATGAACAGTAATACTGAATAGATAGAGTCTAAAATACTAAAAGTATAAAGGTAAAGGAGATCGTAAAATAAAACGATCATAACATAAAAAGGAATCGCAATATAATACGATTATAATATGAGATCACCGCGTGATCTAATAAGGTCATAACAGGGAGGAGGATCAATTAAATGATTGAAAATTTTATAGTAAAATTGTTGTACGTAAGTTGTATTATGAATTAGTACTATGCACACTCATAAAAGAGTTGTGGATGATGCACTACGGATTAAACAAAATTCGTATGGAGTAAGGGAAAGCTAGGATTATGTGGGATTTCAATTGAGGACTCATGTCAGTAGCTAAGTTGTATAATTCTTTGTATGGGCGGGGAATTGTCTTCTTACACTGATAATCATTGAAATGTTTGTGTTGCGCTATTTGCTATATACATGTTGAGAAGGTGATTCTTTTCTCATGTGTATAACAGATGGATAGAGAATAGGTAGAAAATATAAGATTATGTGCGAGTTCTTAAAACTCATACTTATGGTAAGTTCGTGACTCATAATCGTATGTTTTTGAACCCCTAAGCGTATGGACAGTTCCTGATTGGTTCTTAAACTACGTATTGCTAGGATAAGTTCCTAAATTCATATTATTGTGGAAAGTTCCTGAACTCATAACGTGTGGTAAGTTTGATGAACTGGGGTATAGATAAGTTGTGAATGGAGAATTGAAGGATTATGAATCCAGGCTTGCTGGATTGAAGGATTATGAATCCAGGCTTGCTGGATTGAAAAAAATTAATGAATCCAGGCTTGCTGGATTGAACATTAGTTGAATCCAGTTTGTTGGATTGGAAATTAATGAATCCAGGCTTGTTGGATTGGATGTCAGTTGAATCCATGCTTGCTGGATTGGCCATCTGGTTGCTGGATTTGTAATCCAGTTTGCTGGATTGGTACGTTTGGATAATCCAGGTTGCTGGATTAGTATTTGACTTATTAGATTTCAAAGAAGAACTTATAATATATAAGATTAAAGTGTTAAATCATAATGTATATGATATAGTGATTAAAGAATTATCAAATGATGATAATAATAATGATGTTTTAAGGAGTAATCTAATATTTGATTATGTGATGAGTGTTTAAGTTGTATAATGACTGTAATTAACAATACTGTATGTGATGATATTATTATAATTGAGAGATCGATATTATCAATATTAAGTCTTTCAGGTGAAGATAAATTAGCTTTGCGTAGCAGTAGTCGACGGTACAGACAAGTTTCTCGAACTATACTTTTAATTAAGCAAGTTCTCTAACTCAAACTTGAGTTGTTATTTCAACGCATGCTCGTGGATAATCATTGTTGATTATACCACATCTATGAATTATTGATTCGCATGTTGTATATGTTCATCAGGTATGAAAAGCTGATCACCTTCATTACAATTTGATTTAGTTAAATTTGTTCATGTTTATTGTTGGCCATTCATCATTATTGTCTCGGTCATTCAATTATGAAAATTGATTCATATTCTTTCACAATAATTATATTGTTGAAAGCCTGTCAGCTTGTTATGCATTTTTTTCAATCATGATATATCTTTCTTTGAACTTAAACTTGCTGGGCAAACTTGTTGCTCACCCTTGCTATATAATGATAAAATTTTCAGATTAAGATGAAAGCTCGAATAAAGACAAGAGGCAAAGGCAAAGTGCAAGATTAAACTATTACGCAGTTAGAACTATTGAATTTTCTTATGCAAATGATATTGTAAACCTTTAAGATATTGAAGATATGTATTAAGTTAAGGTTGTAGACCTTGGTTTATGTTGTAAAGGTTTATTGTATAAATAATTTATGTTTATATCTTCTGCAATAGTTATAGAAATGATGTACCAGGTTCGTGGTGATTAGTACCCGAATTTGGAGATGCTACATCAATCGTTGATTGTACCAAAGTTACCGCTTACATATAAGTGAGGGGTCGAGGTGTCATTGATGTTCCATTCAACGCAACTTCCTTGCGCGATCGATTGTACCAAGATTCTCGTCTCTTTATAAACGTTGGATTACGGTGCTGTGAGCGTTCCATCTTATGACTTTGCTAGAAACGATCTGGGTGACGACCATCTCACGCAAGCGTGTCGTGGAGCCCATCAATACTCCTGGATAATGTATTCAAATCCCACAACCTTCACTCTCAAAGAGTTAACAAGGATAGACAACCTACTCAACGCATTAGCAACTATATTCTCCTCCAACACACTCCGCTCTAACTCCTTTCTATTAAGAATATGGAGTGATTTGATTTGTTGGGTAGATAAGCTAGTCTCCTATGATTGACTCTTGGACGACACTCGGAATCTCACAGGTGCTAATGATATTTTTTGCCCCTTGCGTGTAAACATGTGTTAATCCTCCCATAGTGATGCCACTGGTCAGAATGTGTGATTAAAGTTCAGGTCGTAACCCATTCTTAAACTTCAAAATGGTCAATCTATCACTCTCATTGATCCTACATCTTTGAGCCAACTCCCTAAATCTGCATATGTAATCAACAACAGACATATTATTACCCTGACGAAAGTTGCCATACTTCTCCATTAATCTATCGGTATGTCCTAAAAGTAAATAATATTACTTTAGGCGAGTTTTCATCTCCCCCGAATGCCTGATAGGTGGCTCACCTAGACGCTCTAAGTCTCTCTCAACCCCTGACAAAAATAAACTGACCAATTTCATTTTGACAAACCCCACCTTATCCTAAGACATCTCATACCAGTCAAAATATTTTTTCATGCTAGACAACCAATCAATATCAAATCTACCGTCAAACTAAGGTGCATCTACCTTGATTTTCATATAATCATCATCATAATGATCATGTCTAGGATGTTCATGGTGCCTAACATATGGGTTTTCGACATGCCCATTCCCATTCTTCCATTGAGGCTCCACTACAGGTTATCTTTGTTCAATGTGTGTGATCATATCATTCATTCATTTGACCCAGTTGTGCAACTATGGCCACAAATTGGTCCTGAATTTGACATGTAGTCATGATGCAATGCAAGTGCAAAGCTGAGACAATGCAAAAATTTAATTGAAGCAAATTAAAATTACAAGTCTAAGCCTATGCAATCGCAATCTCAAAAGTCGATAATAACCGAATAATATTCAACTAGATGGAATAATATGCAAGTTTAAAAGAAACAAATCCAAAACAAGCTTTCAAAAATTTTAGAATTATTGAATGAAAGAAATAAGTGATTAAGTATTGAAAATCCGAATATTCAAAATGAAATATTTACTTTTACTTACGGACCTAACTGATCAAAAAATATGAGACTGGGGTGAAAAGTGCTAATGTTAAAAGTTTAGGGCTCATTATGCAATTAACAGGGGTGAAAATGTAAAATAATAAATTGTGGGACAATAATTAAATGGAGAGCAAAAGTTTGGGATACTAAAAGGTAATTTGCAAGGCTTTTTAATTTAAATTAAAAAAGTTAGGGTTACCTCACCAACGCAGCAGCTACAGGTCTTTTTTTATGAACAATGAATTACGATGAACAGTAACTCCGGCGATGAACAGTACTCCGATGAACATTAATTTTTTAAATTTTTGAAAACCCAAGATCTCCCAAAAATTAAGAAATTGATGGAGAAACCAAGCTCTGATGCCAATATGGTGTAGGACAGAAATTGGTAACAGGTAAAATTGGAAGTGGTAAATCAACAAAGAAAATTAAGAGAACTAGGGTGATTCAAGCGCAAGAGAACCACTACTCCTAAGATTTCCCAACGCAAGAGGGAGAAAAAGATATTGATCGCAACCAATAATCATAATAATTTCAATATCGAAGTGTAAGACTCTCACATGGCTTACAAGCATATTTATAAGAAAATAAACTCTAATAACCCTAAGCCTCCAATTGGGCCTCTAAATAAATAACCTAATACTAAAATAAACCAATAAATAAAAAGTCCAACAAACTAAATAAATAGACAACTGATAAATAAATAACTAAATAGCAAATCATCAATGATGACGATGTCTCACAAATCTATCCTTATCATCAAGTTATCAAAAGTTTCAACCAGTGAAGACTTGATTACATTTAAAATATAGTCTCTGAATTTTTCATTCGTTCTTTGTCTGCTTAAGTATACATTGGTATTACTAAGTCGTAGTCCACCGATACATTTCATTTCCAAGAGTTTTCATCCAGCCGAAAGAGGGCAGTCTTTAGAAGCAACAGGTTGGGAAACCAAGAGAACGCCTAGTGTTTTCTTATCTTCTTCCCTCCCTTGTTCTCCCGTAGGCAGCAGAGTCAGAAGAGGGTGCTTTTGAAAATCTTTCTGTGGAGATATGTCCCACTCTGCCGCCTCTATACAACTTCTTTCAAATTTATGGCACTTGTTTTAGTGATTTACTTTAGTTAAAGAGTTCATTCTAGGTGAATTGGCACATAGTTAGTCTGTTCCAAGTTCCAACCCATTATTATTGTTTTTTTCTGAATGTGCAGGACAGAATTTCTACCGCCTGCTGAAAACATTTGTATATTTACCATATGTATTTATATTCTCGACAAATAACTAATTCTTATATTCTAAACTATTTTACAATGAATTAAAGATAACTAAGAGAGGGACAGGCTTGATAGGGTAGGAGGTAGTAAACATAAAACTAAAAGAACACAAATAAATGTCTCAAAAAGTAAAATTGTTCTTACTCATTAGCAAATTCTGGATGCGACCCTAAAGCATGATCACATGTATTAAGAACCTTCTCCCCCAGAATGTGTTCTCCCAACTTTACTTTCTTTTCCTTCTTCCTCTGGGACATAGATAAGCCAATACCTTGCCTGCTTAAATAGGCAAATACCAATAATTAATATATCAAAATAAAAACCTAGATTTATTAGAAAGATCAATCCAAATCAAAATACTGTCACATATTGTTAAAACTAAAATAAAAATCTATGTCATAACCCAAAAAGAAGAAAGATGGTTTATGTATAATCAAAACCTCACTCACTAATTCATAAAGATCGCCGCATAGATTAAAATAAATAAATAAATACAATAATGATTATGATAATAAATAAGGGAATTGTTATTTCCAATGGGTAGAATTGATATTTCCACAAAGTTTCGCTTGAATGCGAGTCAAATTTAATATTCATGTGAGGAAAATGCGGAAATATAGATTTTCCTTGTGGAAATATCAATTCTCAAGAGGAAATTGAAGAAGAGCAACCCTCAATCATTTCTAGTTTCTAATCTTATTAGTGCTTCCTCTTATAGATCAATAACCTAATTGCTCCGAGTGGCTCTTTCAACCATAACTTTCTTCAGCTTGTTTTTCCTTTTTGGAGACTAACAATAGTAACAAACCTGTAACCTCCCTGCTGAACACAAAAAATGCCTTGTATGAACACATAATGAATTGCTTTTATAAGAGGCTTACCATGTTGATGTAGTTTTATTCCCTATGGTTCAATCTTTTCCATCTATGGAATGTAGTGGGCCTAATAATATATTTAGCTGATTAGTTGGATGTAGTTGGCAAGAAACATTTACACCAACCGATCTCATATTATGGACCAAAAGAAATTGAATATAAATATCTCATTTTTTTAGCTAAGTTTAAAGGAAATTGCCACAACCACAAGGAAGCAAGAGTTTATAGATTATTTTCTCTAAACTTTTATTACAAAACCTATACTACTTATCGCCATATGTGATGTGTAGCCCATCTCTAGACATTCAAATTTCACACTAATCACGACAAAGTGTTCTTTTTTTTATAATACAAATAAAATTAACCAAGAGAACTCAATTTTTTTAAAAGTTGTTGCCAGTAATGTGCGCTGCTAAAGTAACCCGTGTCATACTATCAGGAAAAGCTAAAGCATGCCTTTACCCCAACTCTAGTCAACTTTCATGTATTATATTGCGTGCCAAAAAGACCACAAGATCATTCACAGTTTCAGCCAATGATGACTTAATTCTGCTACAAAATTTGAATATCAACTTTTCCTTATATTTCTTAGTTTTACTTGTTATCTGTTTTTTCGTTGTATCATCTAAAATTATGTACTCCCTCCGTTCCAAAAATATGAGATCATTTTTTTATTTTTATTTTTAAAGTTAATTTGAGACGTTTCAAATTTAACTTGTATGGATTAATGTCAGTCAGTTGATACAATTATGATTATTGTAAACTTTTTGAAAAGGACTACAAATCTTAGCAAAACTATTTAAATAAATCACACCAATTTAGAATTTGATAATATCTCAAACTGACATTAAAAAGTTAAAATTGATCTTAGGATTTGAAGCAAAGAGAGTATATCCTGATATAACACATTGTTGTCCCCCAATATAATCACTTTTTCCTAGAAAACTTAACCAGACAATGTCAGTAACTCATACGACACAAGGTTAAAAGTAAATTATACTAACATTTGTAATTTACTAAAGCAAAAGAGGTCATGCCATACTGACTAGAAAGAATTTACTTTCTCCTACCCATTAAATGTGTAGTAGGGTTTTATATAACGTTCCAAAAGCATATGTATATTGTTCAATATATCTTTTTGTTCTCTATATATCTAACTATTACAATTTAAACGATTTTAAACTTTAAATTGTTTATCAAAAGTTTAAAAGATAGGAGTTAAGAAAGGGACAACTAAAACGGGACGGGGGTAATAAACATAAAAGTAAAGAAAAAATAAGAAAAAAGGGACAATTGTTTACTTATCATATTAAAAATAAATAAATTTTAAAAGTGGACAATTAAGCATTCAAAGAGAATAGTTCTCACTCATTCTGTAATTCTAGAGACTCCGAAGCATGATCTGGTGGAGTAACACCCTTCTTTTCCACCCTTACTTTCATTTTCTTTTTATTTTCCCTCTGGGGGATGGCAAAGCCACAAAGTTTCCTGCTCAAAATAAGAAAAAAACTCATTAATTATAAGATGAGAATAAATACAAAAACAAAGGATGTACATAACTAGCATAGTTGTCACGGCGCCATGGCGAGACACGGCGATAGTTAGCCCGCCATTGGCATCCGTATGGCGACAAATAATTAACAATATGCAGTTTATACATTTGTTTATTTTACTTCAAAAGTATATTGAACAATAAAATTTTATATACACTAAAACTCAAAACATCATAACTAACACTATGAAACACAATTATATGAATACTTTACAAATTCAAAAATAAAACAATTGACATTGAAAACTAGTAGAACATGTCAACAAACACACTTCGTAAAAAATAAAGAATCAACTAAGTCAACACCCATCACACATTACAAGTCTAATAAATAATAAAATTACACAACATAGCACGTACATGGGTTATGATGAGTCATGAGTACAAAATGATTTAATCACTTAACTTGGACCAGCTGCCAAAGCATGAGCCTTGGCAGCTCGGCGTCCAAGTCATCGCCTTTTCCTTCTCTAGCGGCGGGATGCTAGTCGTCACCTAGGCATGTGAGAACTCTATTTTTTAATGAATAATATGTTGGCAAATATATAGCAGTAGCAGTATTAACAAGACTAATTGCCGAAAGTAAAATTGGAACAACTTAGCTTGTAGATGACAGAAACCGAGGCGTAGCGAAACTACTGTCCTAAAAAGTGATTTCGCCCGCACTGATAGCAATCACACTACAAATGGGCTGCCGGCGGTCACTCTCCAGGATTCAACGGCGAAGCCTTCAATCGTGTGTACTCACAGAAAAAGACTTTGGACTTGTCAATGTGAATTGCCAAGAAAAACAGAGTATATATATAGAAGAAAGAACAGAACATAACAGATTGTTTATGTCTAGCGTATTGTGAACTGTTTGTTGTGTGTTGGTCTGTATCGAACAGAATTAGCATAATCAGTATTTATATAAGAAGAAGATCGTTGGGAAATAAACGTTGGAGAAATAAATTACGTTAACGTTGGAAAATCAGTAACGTAAAAGGGAACGTTGGAAGCAAATAAGGTTTACGTTAAATTGGGGAAAACGGCTAGGGTTAAACTTTAGTAAAAGAAATAAAAGGGTAGGGATTTTTGCAAAACAGTGGGCTACCTGGGTGCACCCGCAAGGCATAATCCAACGGATCGGCACCCCCCGTGCGCGGACGTATCGCTCGCACACACGCACTAAGGTTTTCTGACCGAAAGTCCAAGAAGCAAGCTTGGCCTAGTCCAATTCCTTAGCCATCCTCATGTGCGCGAGCCCATCCCTTTTTCCCAACCAAGTTACTCAGCTCATAACAACAATTACTAATATACACCATGAGAGTTCCCAAAATAGCCAATGTGAGACTTTGATAAAATCATAAATTTGAAGCATAATCAGCATAATATAACTATATAACTTGTCTTGGTTATTTAATTTATAAGTTATAATTAAAAGTCTTATCCCTTAATTGCTAAAAGGTGATATTTGGTTTAATTAACCTAAGCATGATTAATTAGTACTAATCTTAATTAATTAAGGTAATTATGTTTAGAGCTTACCTAATCAAAATTTAATGATTAGTGAAAGATTAGTTAAGCTAATTGGAATTAACTAGTGTTAAACTATGTTTAAGGCATGGTGAGTGAGCTGCCCAAAACAAGCTAGTAAACATCCACCTCACTTAAGAAACCAACACCTAGCATCTACTATTCTTTTAATAACATAAAGAAAGGAGAGATAGAGATTAGATTTAGGTGAAAGAACAGAGAATAGAGATGCTTGTCTCTACACAAGCACGAAGGTGAAGGAAAAGGAAGAGAAAAGAAGAAAAAAAGCAAGGAATTTAAAAAGAAATCAAAGGAAAAATCTTGAATGACTCGTAGGTATTTCACACATAAGATGTAGGGAACTCTGATGTAGGACAGATCTGGGATGAAGAATTAACGAAAAATAAACCAGGATCTAAACTCCACGTTTAGACTGCTAGGATCTCTCAAGTGTATCCACTCCACATATCAACACCAAGATAGATAAAATACCTCTACGGTGTAAATGAAATAATCAATTTCAATATCAATAATCTGTAGTCTCCGAGACTTGTGGGGATTACATCATTTAAAGAGACTCAAAACCCTGATGATACTTGGAGAATAATAAAAGAACTAAAAGACTAAGATACCTTTACTAAACATTAAAAATTACTAATTACTAATTAATATCCCTAAATCCCCACTAATAAATAAAATACATAAATCACATTAACTACTTTTATATTTAACATAATAAAAACTCCAAATAATAAATATAAAAAATCTCTTCCTTGTCCTTGACTTGGAGTCCCCATCAAACTCTAATACATCTTTTAATCGGTATACTTGCTTGTTTTGATTCTTGGTTTGGCTTTCACATGTCACTTACTTTCTTTTGTATAACTCGATTTATTAAAGATGTTTTACAGTGATTCATGTACATTTTCATATCTATGTGATATTTAAATATGAAGTTAATATGTTTACAAGTTTATTAGAGATTTATTGAATGATTTGGTGAAGTATATATATCATATATTAGTATATGAAAGGTTTATAAGTGATGTATATTAACATATACATGAGCTGAAATTGTAGTCAGACATAGTTTTTGATACAAGTTCGGTTTGGTTTGTAAGATTTAACCACTAGTTTTCCTTGAAGTTTTTATACGTTAAACGTAAGTAAGTCTAGTTTCTCTCTACCAAATATCAAGTTAATCGGCAGTGTTTTAGTATTTTATTAAATTCATGCAAAAGTGCAGCTTATAACATTTTGCACACTGATTTTCTGCATGCGTAGGCCAACTTTGAATAGGTGTAGCTCACTCGTTATACAACGTAATTTGGTGATTCTTAACACTAAAATGTAGCCACTAAAGTGCAGTTTCTATTAGAAGTGGAAATGAACGCCAAAAGACTTAATAAAGAAAGAGTTATAGCAATTCTATTGAAGTATAATAATGCTGAAATATTTGTGAAATTACTCTTTTGATACTAGATAATTATGTTTATACAATTTTTAGAATTCGTCTTATAGTATGTGATGTAAGACTCAGAAATTTATATAAACATGTGAATGTTTTCTGTTTGATAACATGCATATTTCGAAGGTAAGTGGTAACAAAGCGAAGCTTGATTGAGTTGTTGACATTGAAAATTGTAAAGGTTGGTTCCTAGCCAAAATTAGGATATGGTTTCCCACGAGGATGACTCCAGGACAAATTCCCGTGAGAATGGTTGGTTCCTAGCCAAAAATAGGAGGTTACTGATGGTTGGGTCCTGACCAAAATCAGGATGTTACTATGGTTGGTTCCTCGCCAAAATTAGGATATCAATTTGTTAAGATGTTACAAAGATTATGTTCTTGTTGAATGCTAATGAGAAAGAACGATGACAAAGATAAGGAAAGTTTATTACAAGCTAATTATGTTGCATCAAAGTTTAGTTTTATATTTGCACAATTTTACTTGTGATTGTGTTATACAATGATTTAAAGTTGTACTAGTATTTTCTAGTGGGCTTGTCAAGCTCACCCTTATATACCATTTTCACGAACTCCTTTGAAAAGGAAGGAAAGAAAAGAAGAATGAGATGACTTGACACTATATGTGCCAAGTGTAACGGTAAATCCATGAACATGCTTTTGTATACTTATATAGGAAATACATTTTTAAAGCAAGATTCTTTTGTTTTAGATGTTTAAATTTTTAATGTATTAATGTAGTAAGCAAACGTTAAAACTTCTTATGTTGAGTTTTTGTTTGAATTGGAGTTGTCACAAGTGTTACTTTTAAAACCATTTACCCTTCCCCAATTCCCTTACTCATGCCTCTATTGAGGGTGGGGGCGTGACAAGGCAACATCATGAAAACTATGATAACTAGGATGGTTAGTAAGAAAAGGTGCCAGAATAATTAAGAAAATTACAGTGAACTTGAGGAATCACAGCCATTGTACATGCATACAAATAAAGATATTTGCATAGTTGAAGTAATAAGCTAACCAATTCCTTATCACTTACCCAACGGCAGCTAGCAGAACATTTTCATTCTGTGCTCTACTATTTGCACTTCCAATATAAGAGATGCTATCATTTTCAACCCTTTCACTTGATGTCTTGTCATGAATTTTTTTTGCACCGTCAAAAGCTGCAGCAGCAGTCAAGCCCGTCACTAACTTGCAGCTAATAAGACATCAATGACACATCATAATAGAAAAATATTCAGTCAATGTCAGTAAATAAACTGCAGAAATCAGTAACAAAACTCTCACCCTTTTGAATGTCCTTGTAAATCTTTTTTATTTTTGCCATCCTCTATTGCAAGAGCAAGTCCTTCAACCTTCGATTTCTTTAGCTTTTTCCTCTGGGAGGTTGAAGAACCAGTTACCTCCCTGCACAACCAAACAAGAGCAGTTCAGAATGAGATCGAGATGGAGTACTTTTTGTGAAGGGCTTAGCATATAGTTGCTGAATAGAAATAGTGACAAGTATGCTTACCAAAAGCTAATAGGGAAAAAAGTAAAAAACTCTCCATCTATCCTGGTTAAACTAAAATTAGGGAATCTATATTACCATCAATATTAAAGGTATTTGCTAGAATCACCACCACAGTAGTACCAACTGTAGAATTACTTACCCCTTGTACATATTGTAAATCTATTAACTTGGAGACAGATTGTTAGGACCTTGAGAGGCCCTAACTGATGAACTGATAATAAATTTAGAAAGAAAGATTTCAGTTGCTAAACTTGGGGGAAGAATGGGGCAGAAAAAGTGAAGGGAGGTGAGAAAGAAGTTCAACGGAGTAGCATCACAAAACGTGTGCTCTCAAATTGGATACGTCATAACATGTATATATATAGGGCCCTTGTCACTTACAGTAGCAATTTGTCTAACATGAGCCTAAAGAAGTAAAATACACTAAAGTAGTAACTAACTTCACATGCATCTACTTATAGAAACTACTATTTCAACAACTTCTCCAAAATAACACTGGTTTGACAAAGATCTGCTGAAATTTCAAAAATGCTGCCGTAGTTAACTAATGCACAATATTCTAATAATATCTCATTAACAATACACTTTAAGGGGCTCCTTTTCTTTTATCTTCTCAGTTTCGCACCATGTCTAAGCCTATTAACAATTTAGAATTTGGCACATCATTACATTTATCAATTGTCCAGTTTATGCTGATCAAATTACTAAATTAAAAATCTACAACTATTACTTGTCCAGTTTGTCCAATTTTTTGGCATGACGAGGATTGTCGATGATATACATATGGAAGTATACTAGTATAGGCAAGAGATACTGTTTCAGACATTATTGAAATGAAGCAGTCATAAAAAGTTTCTACCTGACGTTTATCTACTTCACTTGGAACCACAAACAAGAAATGATTAAAATTTTCAAAATGACGCCACTCTCTAAATAGACCATTTCTGCTTACAAAATTCAGAGCCTTTAATTACAAACAGATAAAATTAAGAAAGAAAAAAGGAACAAATAAATAGACCAAGACAAATACTCACATGAATCAATAAGAAAAAAACAACTATTCTTTTGATTGAAGGTGATATTTCAACACACCCTTGACTTCAGGATTGCATTTTGCATTTAGAATACAAAATGCTCACATGTAAATTAGAAAATGTTGGCTTTCTACAAGCACGTGTGTTGTAAATAGAAAATGTAGGCTTTCTACAACTGTGTAAGAGAGTGTGTGTAAGAATTTATCAAAAATGTTTAAATAAAAAATAAATTGACAAACCTTTAAAAAACACTACAGAGAGGAATGGTTGCTTACACAATAGACAAATATTCATTGAACACTTTACTGAGATTATATATCCAACTAGCAACATATATACCAAGAAATTCCACCTGTTTATATTTCTATCTTCTAGATCGCATTTTCTTTTATGGTCATTTGATTCCTCAAATAAAATTTTTTCCTTTACGGAACTTCCAACAGTAGCTTTTCCGTGTGATATGTCTTTCTTCCTTTCTTTAATGATGTACTTGTCATTTCCTTGCTGAAAGGCTTCCTTTGTCAATCCATCAGCCATATCATGATCTGTGAGCAACATAACAGAATGCAAATTTAACTAATTTAATAACAAATCCTTATCAACAATATCAGAATAAATAGGTTAGCCTTCTATTGTTCGTTAAAAGAGTTGAGCTCAGTCAGGTGTTGATGTAATTAAAAGAGAAAGTAGAAAACTTAAGATACATAAACATTGGTAAGTGGTATTCCTTAGCAGTTCCTAGGTAATCTTAGTTTTCTTTTAAGATGTGTTTGGCATTCGCAAATTGCAAGGAAAGAGAAAGTAAAAGGGAAAAATGAAAAGAAAAAGAATTAATACAGTTTATTTTAGCATATACTTGACATGCAGTTTGTAAAAGTATATATATAGCTGAACACGAGTACTTCAAGGGCTTAAAGTTTTCCTTTTTCATTTATAAGATCCAAGAAGAGCCTTAGTATCTAGAGTATATAATTGAAATCTTTTCCTGCATATAGTTTGTGAAAAGGAGTAAAATTTATGGTCTTATGTACCAAACAACGAAACAAATATATGGTGTTAACAATTTCCACAAGCACCTATGAGAGAAAGAACTGTTTGGTTTTCCAAGTTCTCAATCATTTTCTTCTCCTCTTGCGAGTTGCTATGACTTCTTGTATAACCATTTCCAGCACTCGTATCAAGACTCCTATGCAAAGGTCAAAAACATTAGGATTATTTTCGAAGATTTGTTAATTCAAGATTAAAATCAAAGCACACATACTGAAGTAGGTTAAGGAACTGAAAATGAAGTCACGAGGTGTACATACATTACAAACTGAGCTAACACCACTGTTTGAAGAAAGATCTTAAATTAGAACATGAAAAAGAAAATTAGAAGAAAAAAATTAACTGTGATGTAATAGTCCGTACTTGTTTTGTAAAGAGATTTTCAAGCATCTACTAGATCAAAATCTGCTTTTTCAAGACAACTTTCACTAACTGTATATAAATTCTTTTATTGGCACTGATAAGCTCAAAACTTTCCTGCATAATTGAATGAACTTGTCCAGGTGAATACATTACTTAATGAAGGTGAGAAACACAAGGAAAAGAATATGAAATGATAAATAAATGAAGGAAATACAATTTAGTACTTGAGAAACCAATCTTGTTCCCACAATGTCGAATTTGTTATCTCTATAAGCTTAATGCAGGCACTTCGAACATCATTTACCATGATTTTTCACTCTAAAAGCCTCTTTTCTCTCCTTTTTCAGCACTCTCACAACATTTCTAAGCCCACGTACACTAGCGGAAAATGGCGCCTCAAAGTATCCAGCAGTATTCCAACCTCCAATGAATGTGTTGAATAATGCTTACCACTAAATATGAAGTGTTCGCTAGCATTAAAAAGTAAAATATTCCAGTATCAACTATAGTACTTATAATAAAGAACACCACAATGAACCCACAAAATCCTTTATCATCCACAAAATAGTTGGACAATCATAAACACCATTTTCATTTAGGGTACTAACTATCAACTTAACTGGCAGGTGAATAAGGTAAGCAGTGAATTCAAAAATTATTCAGAATGAAGCTAAATGTAAAATCTTACCCAACATTTCCGCTGTCTTCAAATAGAACATCCTCCCTAGAGCCCGGAGATTGATCTTGATTATTATTTGCAACATCCTCTAGAGGTAATACCTTCACTAATCCACTGTTCACAGTGTTAGCATCATCTAGACAAACATCAGCTTCTGTCACCTGAGAAGTACACTTCCAGAGTACACTCCTGCTTGGAGAAAAGAAGGGGGGGAAGTAAAAGGACGAATAACAAAAGGAGCAAAATGCATCTAACCGCGCCTTTTTGTTTTGAATTAAATTATGTATCCTTAGCATAAAACCTCAAGTAGGTTGTATGAACTATGAAGGCTTTAAGATCACAGGTGATTTGGGTAATCCACAGGAGGTTAGATGACGTAGACAATTGGCATAATTATATATGGAGAAGTTAGAATGTCAGAAGTGCAGACGAAAGTCAAAATGGTCAATGTTTGAGCTAAACTCCAATTTGGGCTTAAAAGGAGTAGCTTTTTCATGGAAATGGCAGTCTGGATAGAACAGGTTCTCCGCAACCCAGGTTGTCATTTTTAAGCCAAATTCTCACTCCTTCAAGTTTTTCAGTTAGTATTTTGGACTATTTTATCATATTTTGGGATTTTATTCATTAGGAAATTAATCACTTTCATTTTACTTGACCCAATAAATTTTAGAGTTTACCAATTAGGTTTCTTTACCATTTAAACAGTTCTAAATATTTGAGTACAACAGCTTTTATCAATTATTCAATAAAACTACAATTTTCTCTATTCTTGTGGATTTAAGGAATCTTTGTGGATTTAAGGAATCTTCGTGGATTTAAGGAATCTTCATGGATTCAATTGTTTATCCCTTCATATGGCTAGAATGATATATATGCCTACTATGCAACTTCCGTGCTGCGATATTAGATGCATTTTATCCACAAGAGTAGTATGGCATTAAGAGAGAATCGCCAAACAAAGAGAAAATTAGACCGACAAGATTAGTTGTATTGATTTTGGCCCAAACAAATGGTATCAAAAGACAATCTCATGATATAAACACAAATTGATATTGATATATGTAAATGTCAGGCCTTGTAGGCTCTGACCTAGGAACAGAGAGTGATTAGACTGAAGAGAGAGACAATTCAGAGACAACGGATGACGAAGGACAGAATTTAGGTTGAGTTTAGGGTAGAAGTGGAGATTTAGAGAAGAGATAAGTGAGAGAAAGAGAGAGATTGAGAGCAAACAAGCTTCTCAGTTTTCATATTATCATTCAAAACACATGGAAAATAAAAATAAAAACTCTTGTACTTATTTATAGAGTAAATAACATGTTATAAAAAGACAACGATTTCCCTTATCCTACACCTTTATAGCTGACTCATACCAACCACACCCCCATATGCTACTATATATGATGGTAGATGGAAAGAATGAAATTTAGATAATCACAATGATCAAGCAGCAGAAATTCTAAAGTGAAACATCTGAGTCATAATGAATAGGAGTTGGTCTTTTTCATCTTCATTCCTTAGGAGTGGTCTCACGAATAATCACGTCCATTCCAAATGAAAATCAGAACAAGCATAGACAATGAACAGAGAACAAAACTAAACCTGTTCTCATTGACGACTTTTTCTTGCTCGTTTGGAAGGTACTCAGAAGAGAGTCCAGCAATATCATCTGCAGATTGCTCTATCTTGTTCCTTGATCCACCAGGAATAATTTTGTCTGGATCTTCCGATTTTTCACAGGTTTCCCCATTTATCTGCTCGTTGACGTTTTCTATTTCAACATTATTATCGGCATCTTTTCTGGTCACATGATTAATTAAAAGATGAGTTACAAGGTAATTATTATTACTCATGGTATATCTACAGGAATTCACAAATGAGAACAAAGACTAACGTGTTCACATATTCATTAATACAAACGACCGGTATTCCTCCTTCTCCAACTCCTCTCTTTTCATCAGTGATGCATTCTACTAAAGAAGCTTCATTGCCCGAATCTATAAAAAACATTAAGTAGGTTAATAACCATACTACAAAATATTCAGTTCTCATATAGGAATGACGGATATCAGCTCCTCATTCACAACATCACAAGTTTGCTCAAACTCTTGTCCAATATTAAAAAATAAAAATGCACAAATATATATTAGAATAAATTGTATTCCCTAATTCTAGAAACGATGTGCCTTTGAGAAAAGCATAAAAGTAAAGCATGAAACCAACTGCAGTGTTAATATTTGGAATTTGTAGAGAATTGTAAATAGGAAAAGTGCAGTTTTCTAATATCCTATTAATCTCATAGAAATACTGCTATTACTTTCTCACAAGTCACATGGTGTCCTATTCTATATTCGCTATCCCACACCCCTATTAGAAAACTGAGAATTTTCTAAAATATTCAAAACAAGTTCATGTATTTTACTTTAAATTAAAATAAAGCAAAACCAATATTCTAAAGGAAAAATTAATCGTCAAACCACAAATATATTTACTTTACCTCCAACCTGAAGAAGCAGTTTATCAGCAGAATTAATTTGGGTGTCACTGTAATCAATGAAACAATCATTTAGTTCATATTCATTTTCATCAGTCATAATCACTAAATAAATCACTCTTTTCCTCAATATTTTCATTTCAGTCTATAAGAGTTCATACCTTATGTAACAAATCTGCAGATTTATGTCATAAAAGAATATTACAAACCTGTCTTCGGAGTTGTGTTCATTGGAACCACCACTGCCCGTCTCCAGGACATCTTCTTTCCCCTTAATCTCACTAAATGAAGAATCATTGTAAATGTAAAGGAAACTTTCTTAAACACAAAAACTCAACTTTTTTTATTTAAAAAAATAATAATAAACAAATAAGATTTATAGAAAAAATTTAAAAAAGTGGAATTTGGTTTTTGGTGTTGTCTTGTAAGAAAATAAGACTAGAGAACAAAGAAATTAACAATTTCAACTCTCCAAATTTCAACAAAGCACAATATTTTAATAAGTCTTTCCTTAATTATCTTCTTTTGGGTCCTCATTGGCTCAAAGTAAATGGAGCAATTAAGGATACGCTTTCATGTCATCAATGGCGGTAATCTCAGTAGTACTAGTGCAACTAGGACTTTTGTAGTAACCAGCAAGATGAACTCCTTTCAGACCAGTAACCGAGAAAACAACATCATCATGTTCCTCAAACTCAAGATCCAAACGACAACTAGTAACTTGCTTGGGTATTAATGCACATATAGAAATTGGAGATTTAGCCCCAACGGCACATCGAACCACACTCCTGATAGAAGAAAAACGACCGTTTTCTGGAAGTGTGGCCTGAAACAGCATGACATTACTACTGAACTGTCACAATTCATCTTAATGAATACTCTTAAAATATAGTGTAGTCTTTTCATGTCATTTCCAAACAAAAAAAAATAAGTCCAGGAAACAGAATATTTTTAAAAAGGATAACTAGCCTGTGTAATGCGAAGTCGTTTCCCAGTATTATCCCCATCCCACTGCAGAGAGTGTGGTTTATCAGGATCTAGCGAGAGCCCTTTCCAAAAAAAACAAAACAAAAATTAAGGTAAACGTGCTGCCGAATTCATTCATAGTGATCAAAATGCATTGAAAAAAGGTAAAGGTACAAAAAAAAATGCAATTAATTGATTGTCTATGTTATAGAGTCAATCAAACACGTAGCATAATAATATTTCTTTCAGAAAAAAAAAAAGAAAAAAGAGGAAAATTTTCAAGGAAAATAGGGTACCCAATTCATTAATAGTAGATTCAACTATAACTTTCAGGAAAAAAGCTTGATTATATATATATATATATATATATATATATATATATATATATATATATGTGTGTGTGTGTGTGTGTGTGTGTGTGTGTGTATTATCTGAAATATGCCGTGAATGATTCGTTTATTAATTTCACGAGTAACAAGTATTCAAAGTGCTCAAAATGCATTGAAAAAGTAATGGTGGCAAAGAAAAAAAATGCAGTTAATGGATTGTCTTTGTTAAAGAGTCAATCACGTATATTTCTTTCAGAGAAAATAAAAAGGGGGAATTTCAAGGAATATAGGGCACGCAATTCATTAACAGTACATTAAACTACAAATATCAGGGGAAAAAAAAAAAAAGCTTGATTAAAGGCTATATAAATATATACAGGCACAACTAACAAGCATTTTTGCAAATTACTACAATAGCTAACAAATAATACTATACAAAATAAAAGGATTGAGAATCATACCCCAGAATGTCACCATGAGTTTAAATTGTTACTCTGGGTCCTTGAAATCAACCTCTTTGTACCAATCTCTATCGTATATATATATATATAGGGTTTTTATTTAGGCATGGTATAGGAGTAATTAAATAGGGTTTTCGAGGAGATTGAAAGATTTATACGAGATGAGGAAGATTGATTTTGGCGGGAAAAGCCCTCCTCTAGAGATTTGGGTTAGGAAACTAAATACAGGAAAATCTTTATTTAGGAGGGTAATAATGACTTTTAATTACTTTTTTTTTTAAGTAATGAACTTTTATAGAGTTTTTGAATTTTTAAAATTATTTTTAAAGACTCTATGAAATAAGTGACAAACTTTTATAGAGTTTTTACCAAATTTTGATAGACATTTGTATATTTTTAATATATCTTGCAACTTATAATAATTGTTAAAAAGTCAACAAAAATCTTATATTTTAGATAAAATGATTACGATGCTAAATAATATTAAAATACTAGTAATTTCCCGTGCCTAAAGGCACGACGTAACGAAAAATTAGATTAAAATTCGAAAAATACTATATTACCTAAAAACTATTTGCAACTTAATATAACTTACAATCAGACATAACAATTACCATAATTTATCACACTACCACAATAATTAATTTTTTTTTAAAAATAGATATCCAGAAAAATCTAAACTTGTCTACAAAACTTACAATCATCAATAACAATTATCATAATTCACCACACCACCACAATAATTATTATTATTGTTATTATTATTATTGTTATTGTTATTGTTATTGTTATTGTTATTGTTATTGTTATTGTTGTTGTTGTTGTTATTATTATTATTATTGTTGTTGTTGTTGATGTTGTTATTATTATTATTATTATTATTATTAGTATAATTATTATTATTATAATTACTATTATAATAATTATTATAATTATTGTTATTGTTATTATTATTACTATTATTATAATAATTATTATTATTAATATTATTATTATTAGTACTATTATTATTAGTACTATTATTATTATTATTATTAGTACTATTATTATTAGTACTATTATTATTAGTATTAGTATTATTATTATATTATTATTATTTGTTTGTTTGTGTGAAGAAGAGAGGAGAGAAAGATTTTGTTGAATTTGATTTGGGCGGGAAAAAATATAAGCCTTTAGATTAAGCTGGAAGAATTAAGTTAGAATCAATTTGAACCGTCATTGTGCTTTGTCAAATGAAAAATTCAAAATGAGTTCTGTTTTATTATGTAGATTTTGACCATGTAACAACCTAATTTGAAATAAAAGGCATTGTTGAAGTTGAATTATTATATCATACCATGTCTATTACAAGAAAAAATATATTATTTCATAATTTTAATATTTCATACAAAAAATTATTTTTTACTAACAGTAATATAAAATAACAATTACGATTTTAAAATTGTTCATTGTCGTTTTTCTATCAAGTAATTATTACTAAACTAACAATTTATAATTTTCAACAAATAACAAAATTAACAAATTTATTACTTTTAAAAATAAACATAAAACAAAATACCTTCTTAAGATTTGCAAATATATTAAATGAGATTTTTTTATGGGAGAAAAAAAATATAAAATGATATTAAAATATTTGTTATCTCAATTTATACCATTGGTTCTATTTGGAACCCTTAACGTTACTCCCTCTTTTTAACCCATCCTCCTTTTTATCTATCATCTCCTACTATAATAACTCTCTTCCTTTTTTGGGTTTTTATTTTGAGAGAACCGAGGTAGAGCTAGAGAGAAAGTGAGACATATATATATTGTTTTGTTTTCTCTTCTTTGTTTGATCTCCTCTATCTCTTTCTCTTTCTCCTTTGTTCATCTTTTCCCTTTCTCAAATATTTGGAAGTCTTTGAAAGTATTTAAAGATGAGGTCAGACTTTGGATATGGGTATCTCTTCTTCTAAAGTTTGTTAAACTCTACCATTTGATAGAAATCTGAAAAATCAATGACTTTTTGAATACTGTTAACGCCAAGTTTCGCCGGCGCGTCCAATCACTGAATCCACGCACTGAATCATGCACAGTAACAGATCACACACGAAGCTTAACGACTTGTGCCGCCGAGTGATAGCTCCGGTGTGAGAATGAGTACAGGCCGTTACAAGGTTTAACAATGGAGGCTTTAGTATTTAGTGCTCAAAAGGGTATTACCTGTTAATTGTAGTCTAGCCTTGTATTTATAGCCATTCTCATCACCTTAGAGTCCACTTCCGAGTCGGATTAGAACTCCTAAATATGGCAGTTACCATTATTTGGGTCTAACACAATCTCATTAAAAGGTGCAAGTTGGATACAATCCAAATATTACATTTGGAGTTACCTTATTCAAATATGGTTAAGATTAGGATCCTTAACCATTTAGAGCCTTTATCACTCCGGACTCCGTATAAGGGCCAACTCACTGTACAGGCCCAATCTAACCGAACCGTGTAAGCTGGTATGGGCTCCGGCCCAAAGGGCTCAGATGCCCAACCCCGAACATCATCAATGAGAACAGGACTCTGGCCCAAGGGGCTCGAATGTCCGAACCCGAACATCATACACCAAAACTGGACTCAGGCCCAATGGACTCGGAAGCCCGACCCCGAACGACCCCAAACATCACTGTTGACTTCGACCCAATGGGCTTAACATCCCCTTCTGGTGCTAGACCTTCAGCCCACATAATGGTCGGTAAAATGCTCCCGAACAGTGCCCCTCAGTCTCTTGTTATAATATATTTATAATTAGAGATTTTGAAGAGGCACGACAGGAAATAATGAGTCGTCTGGGGAACCCAAACGCTTTTTCCTCGTTCTTTGAAACACGACACGTCTTCCCAGAGCTGGACCGCACCTGCCATAAATAGCTACCCTTGTGATTCGTGCAGCCTCACTATAAAACCCCCAAACCAACCATCACTGTTACCTTTTCCAGTACTCCTTCATTTAAAATCTTTTTCTCAGATTTTCCGGCGAGGGCGATTTCCGGCGAGCAATCCATCTCTAACTTTTCCTCTGATTCAAGCTTCTTTTTGTTCGTTTTTGCTTATAAATCACCACATTTCCAGCTTCTTTTGCTTCAATGGCTGGTCCCACCCCTGAGCAAACCTCTAACGTCGAAAACACCACTATTCTCCCCTCCATTGGTGCCACTGACTTAGTAGTAGTTGATCTGCCGGCACCACCGTCGGATTCCGCTATTCCTTCAGTTCTTCCTACTCTAATCAGTACCGAAGCCAAAATTTGAAACTTTTATTTCTCCGAAACAGAGTTCTCACATGTCAATACCAAATCTACTGTCACCTCTCCCCAACTGTCCGACATCCGAACCTTGTTCAATATCCCCAAAGAGTACAAGCTTTGGGTACCTAATGTGACGCCCCCAAAATAGGTATACATCACCCATCTTGAGTCGCCAAATACATGGTACAGAAATCAAATACAAACTTCTTTTATACAATACGACAAAACGTAGCTGAGAGTTTTTACACGAATATTGTCTAAAAGACAGTATTCATGTGACGCCCCCAGAATAGGTATACATCACCTATTCTGAGTCGCTAAATACATGGTACATAATACAAATACAATCTTTAATATACAACAAGAGAGCTGTGAGTTTTAATACAAATACTGTCTTGTAGACAATATCCACTCTCAGAATAAGTCCTCATTAAATTTATTGTCACACTATTTTACAGAATAGTGAGGACAACTAATACTATTATCTGGACCGTCAGTCCGTTCCCCGACTAGTCCCGGCTACGTTCTCATTTCTTGAAGAGAATAGTGAAAGAAAGGGTGAGCTCAACTAGCCCAGTAAGAAATATTATGACTAAGATAATGCAGAATAAATTATCATTAGTCTTCAACGATGTTAAACTAATAAAATACAATAGACATCAAGTTTAACTGCAGCGGAACGAGCAATCCATTAAAAGAGTCAATTACAGAATAAAATCTACTATCTTTTATGATTTAAAAGGTTTTTCATCACTTTTATCGCTGGGAATCAGCTTAATAAATAATCCACATCATCCCTGCACTACGGCCAAGGATATTCATTAGTATCACAACCACAAATTATACATGCACTACGGGCCAAGGATATTCGTGTATTCATCAATGGTCATGATCATGCCAACAACTGTCCATCAATGCACTACGGGCCAATGAGGACTTTTACCACATCATTTGTAACATTACGGTCATGATTACACCGAATAATCCCTCGTTATAATCATACCAAGTCCATCTATGCACTACATACCACAGATGACTTTCAACAAAATATAAACATGAGGATGATGACAATGATATAAGAATTCAATAAAATAAGTTCAAGAATTACTTTATCCAGGAACCAACAACGTCCAAATTGTCAACATGATACCTCTTTGGGGAGTAAAATTTAAGAATGCTCATAAGAATATTTCCATGAAAAGATACTGGATGAAGCGCAAATATCAAAGATATTCCACTAATTTCATGGAGTATAAAAGCCAAAACTTTAACCAACTGAGTATAATAAAGAATAGAATAACAAAAGAATTCACCAAGCATGCGATAGACTGCACAGACAGGTTATTCCAACAGAAAAATAAATAATGGAACCAGGTCATGCATAAACGCACCGACAGGATATTTCGACAGAATAATAAATAATGGAACCAGGTCCGGCGTAACACGCACAAATAGGATATTCCAACAGAATAATAAAGACGGAACCAGGTCCGGCGTAAAACGCACAGACAGGATATACCAACAGAATAATAAAAACGGAACCAGGTCCGGCGTAAAACGCACAGACAGGATATTCCAACATAATAATAAAGAATGTAATAACAAAAGAATTTCACCAAGTATAGGGTAGCCCGCGTATACATATTATTCCAACAAAATAATAAATAATGGAATAACAGAAGTTCTCTTCATGAATACAAAAGAAATAATACCCCTTACCTTAAGAAGAAGAGTACTGGATATAGGAGTAGTGAAGTAGCAGAATATTTTTCTTCTTTCTCTCTATAATTTCTCTCTCTAGAGTTTCAGTGAATTCGTAAGAAATAATGAATGAATGAGCTTCTATTTATAGAAGAATGGACTGCATAGTAACTAGTTCATGAACGGTCCAGATTGATTTACTTTTAATCGGACGATCCATATTTAAAGTAAAATCTTTTAAATAAAATATAATATATTCTATTTATAATCTAATAAAACGAATAACTTTATAAAAGTATTCTGTTTTATATAAAAAGATTTTACTATGCAAAATACTATGCAGGCACTATGCAACACTATGCATAATAAAATATAATATATTCTATTTATAGAATAACTTTATAAAAGTATTGTGTTTTATATAAAAAACTTTTCTGTTTTATTACATTAATAATACTAATAAAACAAAACTGAGTGACTTATCACATAAGCATCAATAATCAATACCGTGTGCTACTATGCAACCACGCGTATTATTGTACTTTTAACACCGGATGTTTCAACAGTATTAACGGTAAAACTTTCGCCGTTATTTTCATAAAATATTTTTATCGTTTTCTCAATCCGACAATAATTCCGTTGCCAATGATTGTGTCGTCGTACGAATATTTCCTGTTAAAACGAATATTCTCCGACCAATTGAATATTATACAACAACTTGCGTACTTTGTAAAATTTTTAAATATTACCCACAACTATAACATTATATCAAATTCATTCCATAATATTAATATTTATAAAAAATTAATCTTTATTAAAAAAAATTGGGGTCTTACAATCTCCCCTTCTTATGAAATTTTACCCTCGAAATTAGGGTACGTACCTGATATGTCGAAGAGGTAAGGATACCTTGATTTCATTTCAGATTCTGACTCCCAAGTCATTTCCTCAACATCGTGGTTCCTCCACAAAACTTTGACTTGAGGTATAACCTTGGAGCGTAGAACATGATCCTTCTTATCCAAGATTTGAACAGGAACCTCTTTATACGTTAAATCTTCCGCTATTTCGTCCGGTTCTAACTCAATAATGTGGTGCGGGTCTTTCACATATTTACGTAACATAGATATGTGAAAAACGTTATGAATACGAGACATACTTGGCAGTAAAGCGAGTCTATAAGCCACAGTTCCTACTCGATCAAGAATTAAAAATGGGCCGATGAATCGAGGATTGAGCTTTCCTCTCTTTCCAAATCTCGTAACTCCTTTCCATGGAGCAACACGTAACAACATATGATCTCCAATATCGAATTCCACGTCCTTTCGATGAAGATCAGCATAACTCTTTTGTCGATCTTGTGAGGTTTTTATACGTTATCGGATCGTTTGAATCTTTTTCGTAGTCATACGTACCAACTTCGAGCCCAACAATGTTGCTTCACCCACCTCATCCCAGCATACTGGAGAACGACACTTTCTTCCATACAACGCTTCGAATGGAGCCATGTCAATACTTGCTTGATAGTTGTTGTTGTAGGAAAACTCCACCAATGGTAAGAACTTGTCCCAACTTCCCTTGAAGTTAAGGACACAGAGTCTTAATAAATCTTCAAGAGTTTGAATAGTCCTCTCTGATTGTCCGTCCGTCTGAGGATGATATGCCGAACTAAATCGTAAATTCGTGCCCATAGCTTTTTTGTAAACTAACCCAAAATCGTGAAGTGGATCTTGGGTCTCGATCAGAAACTATGGATACTGGCATACCATGCAATCTTACAATCTCGTTTATGTACATACGAACAAGACGTTAAAGTGCATAAGTTTCTCGCATAGGTAAGAAATAAGCCGACTTGGTCAATCTATCAACAATGACCCAAATCGCATCTATGCCTTGAGAAACCTTAGGAAGACCGGTAACGAAATCCATGGTAATGTGCTCCCACTTCCATTCTAGAATTTCAAGTGGTTGCAATGGACCTTTTGGTATTTGATGCTCCGCCTTGACTCGTTGACAAGTTAGACACCTTGAGATAAACAGCGCTATCTCTCTCTTCATATTGTTCCACCAAAATGTTTGACGAAGATCACGATACATTTTGGTACTCCCAAGATGGATTGCAAACGGTGTGTTGTGCGCCTCCATCATGATTTTATACTTTAAATCAGGGTCGTTAGGAACACAAAGTCTGGAGTTGACTCGAAGTATTCCCTCTTCATCGATTCTTGCTTCCGGCATAGCACCTTTTTGCACTTTCTTTCTCATACGCATAAGCTCCAGGTCTGTAGTTTGAGTAGCTTTAACTTTATCGATTAAAGTCGGTTCTACTCGTATATTCGCCATCATCACATGGGTCCCTGGAGTCTTTAACTCTATCTCCATCCTTTGCAAGTCACACAAAATGGGCATTTGTGTTGACAATATCGCACTCGTACCGGCATATGATCTTCTACTCAATGCGTCAGCTACCACGTTCGCTTTTCTAGGATGGTATTGGATGGTATGATCATAATCTTTCAACAGTTCAAGCCAACGACGTTGTCGCATGTTGAGCTCCTTTTGAGTGAAGAAATATTTCGATGTTGTCGAGAGGCATAGGCTATGACTTTCTCATATTGCATGAGAATACATCCTAACCCTTTGCCCGAAGCATTACTGTAGATGACAAATCCCTCCGAGCCAGATGGTATGGTCAGAACAGGTGCTGAAATGAGTCTTCTCTTGAGTTCTTAAAAACTATTCTCACATTCCTCGCTCCAACTGAATTTTATATCTTTCCGAGTCAGCTGAGTTAGTGGAGTAGCGATTCGGGAAAATCCTTCCACGAATCTCCGATAATAGCCATCTAAGCCGAGAAAGCTACGTACTTCGGTCACTGATTTGGGTTGCTCCCAGCTTTGAATAGCTTCAATCTTTGTCCGGTCAACAGATATTCCATGTCTTGATACTACGTGCCCAAGGAATGCTACTTCTTCAAGCAAGAACTCGCATTTCTTCAACTTGGTATAATTTGGAGTACCAGCTCAAGTGTTGCTCATGATCTTCACGGCTTTTGGAATATATGAGGATGTCATCAATAAAGACGACCACACCATGATCCAAATATTCCTTAAATACTCAGTTCATCATATCCATGAAGGCAACATGAGCATTAGTCAATCCAAAAGACATGACTAAGAATTCATAATGCCCGTACCGAGTTCTGAAGGCAGTCTTTGGAATATCCTCAGTTCTAACCTTCAGCTGATGATATCCAGAACGAAGATCGATCTTTGAAAAGAATTGTGCTCCTTGCAACTGGTCAAACAGGTCATCAAGGCGAGGCAACGGGTACTTATTTTTGATGGTGACATGATTCAACTCCCGATAATCAATACAAAGTCGCATACTTTCATCTTTCTTCTTCACGAATAGAACAGGAGCACCCCAAGGAGAAGTACTAGGTCGAATGAAACTGATGTCTAACAATTCCTGCAATTGGGTCTTTAACTCTTGAAGTTCAATAGGAGCTATCCGATACGGGGCTTTGGAAATGGGTTTTATACCGGGTTCAAGGTCGATACAAAATTCAATTTCACGCTCTGGGGGCAGGCCAGGAAGTTCTTCAGGGAATACGTCAGGAAATTTATTAACAATAGAAATATCATTCAAAACTGACGTATTTTTGTTTAGATTTGTGACATGAGCTAAGAAAGCTTGACATCCGTTATTCAATAAACGAATAGCTTTATGGCTTGAGATGACCGTGATTGATTTTAATGGTTTGGTTGCTTGAATTCGCATAATAGGTTGGTTAGGAATATGAAAGCTAACAACCTTACGAAAATAGTCAATTTTTGCATGATAAGTAGTTAACTAATCAATCCCTAGAATCACATCAAATGCAAGTATTTTCAATGAAATAAGATCGACAGGTAATGTGAGGGTACCGATTTGAACCAAACAAAACTTATAAACAGTGGATGTAATGAAGGTTTCTCCCAACGGAGTTTTCACAGATAAGTCAAAGTCTAATTTCTCCGGAGTCAAATTTAATCGTTGAGCGCAAGTAGGAGAAGTAAAAAAATGGGTAGAACCGATATCAAATAAGGTATAGACTTCGCTAGAGTTTATGATAAGTTTACCCGTGATGACCTCGTTCGGGTTCCTTGCTTTCTGGGAGGTCACAACAAAAGCTCTCCCTTAAACTACTGGTTTTGACTTATCTGGGACGGTATTTTGTGTCACCGTTCCAACTGGACTTGTCTTTGGTGCACGGCAAAATAGGGCTAGGTGACCTTCTCTTTCACAATTGTAACATGCTTTGGATGACATCGCACAATTTGGACTAATATGTCCCTCCCCTCCGCATTTGAAGCATATGATATGTGGTCGTTCTCCTTCCTTAACAACGGGTGTTGGTGCTGACGTCTTTCCATCATTGTTGAATCTCCTCTTCCTGAAATGTCCATTCTTATTGTTTTGGCCATGATTACCATCGAAGTGGTTATCATTTTTGGCATGTTGATTGTAACGCCCCGAAATCCGATCTATCTTCACACTCGAATTTCGTACGTCACGAGTACATCATTCATCCAACATACATCATTATATACTGAAATATAACAACATACACTCTCAAATCCCAGGTTCTGGAAACCTTATAACCTCTTTCATTACAAATAACGATAATACATTATTCATTTCATCTTACAAAAGTGACTTTTATCCGCCACCAAGGATACATAACAGTTCATTAAACTAATCTATAATTTAATTTCATCTTTGTATATTACAAGTCTTCACTCGATCTTCTCGCTCATTCACATTCTGCATGACACTTCATCTGGATACCGTCAGCTTGTTCTTTACAGGATCCTTCAGTTCTTCTAACTTTGTTTGTTGAAAATTGTTTTTCATTTAAAGCAAGAGTGAGAATTTAATTGCCCAGCAAGTCATAACAGACGAACAAACAACTTCAGAATTAAAACATTTCTTTAGAACTTCTATAACCGAACAAAGGTTATGAAGCAGCTTGAATAATAAGAATAGTCTCGATTCCTATCATTTTAAAACATCAATCACTTTTACTTTGAAATACTTTCATTCCTCTACCTTTTTCATACACATCCTGTCTGGCTAGAATCATTAGCACATACTTAACAATAACGGTTCATGTATAAACAGAACATACTTGCATTGAACAGCTCAATCACAGAACAGTTCATATCATAGAAACACCGAAGTGTTCAAATTGTGGCACAAGGCCTCATACATACTACCACCTTGTACATACATCGCATATATGTACATAGACAAGACTTCTCAAGTTCAACATCTGAGAAGTTTAAGAAACTAGCATTCATTTAGAATATGAATGAAGTTACGAAACTTGCCTTACGTCCAGCTACAACTTATGCTGAACTGCTCAATCCAATTCCTATATAACACATAAGGAGAAAACATAAACACTAATTAGTCATATATTGAATTTACGCATTGGTTTACTTAACTTTACTTCTTAAGGTTCGCGTTCTTGAAATTTAAGCTTTACGCGACTAACTTCCTTTACCAGTTTACGGCTTCATGACATACGGAGATGTCTTACTCAGGACGTTCATCATCTTGGATGATTTATATTCTTATCTGACTCACATTCGGCTTTCATTAATCTTATTACCGTTCATTACGGATTTCTTGATAATTCATATCTTATTTAATACTTTCGTTATCCATTACATGCACCCCATGTTCATTACTCGTTCTTAGTGTCGAAGCCATACCGATCATTGTATGCTAAGACCGATCGTCCATTGCAACAACATTGCGTTCACAGCGTCTATACGCTTCACACTTATATCCCATTATCATGACATAACATCGAAATGTTATTCATTACCCTCGTCACTCAACGTCTAAGGAATCACAATCATAGCAATTCCTCACGTTCGTTCATCGCGACCAGGGTCCCCGAATATCGGTTACGTAACCCACCCCTACAATCTTTGTCTTTTAATCTTGTTTAATCTTTATGTTCAACCTTTACTAAATGTTTAAATCACTTGATTAAGTGCTATATTACGTGAACTACATGTTCATTATCTATTCGTACACTTCCCCCAGGAGTTGAGTAGTTAAACTCTCCTCACTGGGCCTTGCCCTGCACTGGCGCTGCGGCGCCATGCCCCTTCCTTTACCTCGCGCTGCGGCGCCCCCTACTTCACCTTCTTCCTTTGGTCTGGCGCTGTGGCGCCAAACCCTTTGTTATCTCTCGCACTGCGGCGCCACTCTCTAGAAGTTTATGGCCGAGTTCGCGCTGTGACGCCACTTCCCAAAGCTCAGCCAGCGCTGCGGCGCCGAACCTAAACCCTAGAAATTTCTCTAAGTCTTGAATCAAGTTTGAGACGCTTACTTCTCGATCTCATAACTCCTTCGTTATAACTCGGAACGAGGTTGTTCCAAAGCCATTCTCTTCCTTATCTTATGTACTTCAATACCCCTTAGACAGAACTTCATTCTGAATCAATTAACGTGCCATTTGATTGGCTTGATCTTCACCCTTCGTTCCTTTTTTTACGCTTTTAACGTTCTTCGCTCGCTCGTCCGTAATTCGATCATCCGAACTCGGAACTTGTTTGTTCTTGAGTCCACGACTCACGTTTTCTATATTCCCTTACTTCCTTATGAATCCCTCCACGTTCGGGTTCATTTACTAACTTTCTAATTCTCGTCCGTCTTTTACGATTTTTCGCCATAACTTCGTTATAACCAAGTTTTAATCCATTCTTCATAAACATTTCTACCGTTCCTAATCAAACAATAAGCATCTAACTTATACGCGATGGTTTTAAACTTGTTCATCAACAACAATTATCCTATGATGGTTTTAAATTTGTCCATCAACAACGTTCTTCGTGTTCTTTGCCTGTTCTTCGTGTTCTTCGTTCGTTCTTCATTTTAATCGATATTTTGGATTACGATTTCACTTTTTATTGGAATTTGATGTTATAAAACACCATTCCTTACTTATTTCACCCACTTATTCATATAATCCACCCGGATCGTTCTAATTCATTACGAATCTTATACTTCCTTAAGAAATTTATTTACTAAACTTCTAATTCTTATTTCTTCATTTTCTCATGATTTTAACCATATGAAATCATTCTTATCATCGATTACTTATTATTCTCATTAAGTTATGTTTTTGAACATAAAAACTTAAAGAAAACTAACCTAGGAATTAGGTTTTAATACATTTCCTCTTTATTTCTCTTCCGCTATACAAAGCCGGCGATTTGCAAGCTTTTCTATTTCACGGTCACTTTCGATCCGATCATTCATGCTCATGCTCTTCCTTCTCCCTCATCCTCCGAGCTCTCTCTCTGTAAGATGTAGGATTTTCAAAATCCAAAACAATGAGCTCAAGCTTCCTATTTATAGATTTTCAAGGCTAAGGGCATTTTAGTCTTTTCGCCTCCACCTCCTTACTATTCACACCTCCTGCATCCCTTAGCCACCAAGTTTACTTGACCACCACCCTTACTTGGTGGCCAAGTAGCCGACCCACATGCCCATGGGTCATCCCATGAGTTGCCCTAATGGTTCCTACCCATCCGTTTACCTATCGGTTCGATCTACGGTTTCTTTTCTTGGTTTGGGCCTTAACCCTAATTCTTCTTGGGCCTATCTTGGGCTTGTTTTCACAAAGCGTTGGGCTTGACATAATCCAAGTCCAATTGGATTCTACAAAGTCCATGAACTCAAAGTTCATTAAGACTTGTCGTATTCTACGCATTCCATTCTCGTATTCTCGTATTCTTTTCGTATATAGTTCGTACGATATTCGTATTATACGTCATAATAATCTTCGTACTATACTCGTATAATAACTAGTATTACACTCGTATTCCTTACGCATAATAACCCTAATTATTATACGAAATCATTAAATTCTCGGAACTTACTTTTCCTAACCCTTAGGTTTTAAGTCCGCAGACGAAAACTTAATTTTTGCCATAACTGAAATATTATTGAATATTCCATCACGTCTAAAAATTTTACGTAATCAATAACTTCTCGAAATTTCAAAATAAATCTCCGAGCAAAAACGGATGAATAGTGCCTATTTCGTATTTTTCCCCGAAAATATTTTTGTTCCCGAAAAAAATTTCATTTTCGTCTTAAAAATTCCTATTCGTTCAACCTAGGTCGTAGCCAGAATCCTCCCGACTTATAATCATCCTAGGTTATAGAACGATTAATAAATACATAGCACACAATAGTATTAATAAAAATTCCTTTTATTAATAACTAATTCTTTAAACTTAAATTCTGGACAACCCGAATTTCCGGGTCGTCACATTGATTCCCTCCACGCTTGTTGTCACCGCTTCTATGACTGCTCTCACTGGTATTATCATTTTGTTGGCTGCTTTCTCTTGGTTGAGTTGGCTCGTTATCACGCTCCAATAACTGAGCCCTATTTAAAACATCTGAATACAAACACAGTTTATGAGAAATAAGATATTGACGTATCTCCGGTTACAAACCTCTTAAAAACATCCGCGTCATTCTCTCCTCATTATCAACCAAGTGGGACGCAAACCGGGACAACTTGGTAAACTTAGCTTCGTACTGCGACATGGTCATATTATTCTGCTCTAACTTGATGAACTCTACCTCCTTCATGTGACGAATACTTTTGGGAAAGTACTTGTCATTGAACAGTTCTTAAAACTTCTCCCAAGACATCTTCAATGCGGCAGGTTGAGTACGCTTTACCGATTCTCACCAATAATCTGCCTCTCCTCACAGCATAAAGGTGGCAAAGGGAACCTTTTGCTCCTCGGCGCATCCCAAGACATCAAATATCTTGGTGATCTGCTTGATTCACGTTTCCGCCTTAAGTGGTTTTGGCTCTCCAATAAACTCCGGTGGTCCCAGCTCCTTGAACTGCTTAGCGGTGACCGTCCGAGAGTTTTCAGTATTTTCACCTATATTTTGGACAGGAGCCTCTCTCGCCTGATGTTGCATGAATTGCATAAAGCCCCTGAACATTCCATCATTTGGTCAGTGTTGTTGTTTGCATGAGGATTGTCGCCTTCCTGATGCACATTATCTTGATTATTGATATGTGGAACCTCAACAGTCTCCTGTGCTCCATTGCTATTCTCAATATTCTCGGATGTCATTTTCAGATACTGCCACAAAACAAAGGTTAATTAACACGTAACATAATATCCCTATACTCTGACCGACCAATTAAATACCAAATAAACTTAGGTAGGTCATACTAGCAAAGGGATTCTCTGTCCCTCCCCTCCTAGTTCTAGTCTCACATCTCAGCCAATGATCATATCCCTAAACTTTGATACCAACTATGACGTCCCCAGAATAGGTATACATTACCTATTCTGAGTCGCCAAATACATGGTACAGAATAAAAATACAATCTTTAATATACAACAAGAGAGCTGTGAGTTTTAATACAAATACTGTCTTGTAGACAATATCCACTCTCATAATAAGTCCTCATTACATTTATTGTCACACTATTTTACAGAATAGTGAGGACTACTAATGTAAGACCCCAATTTTTATAAATAAAGATGAATTTTCTATAAATATCATTTTTGAATATTATGGAGTTAATTTGATATAATGTTATAGTTGTGGGTAATATTTATAAATTTTGCAAAGTAAGCAAGTTGTTATAAAATATTCGTTTGGTCGGAGAATATTCTTTTTGTCGGGGAATATTCGTACGACGGCACAATCATTGGTGGACCCCACAACGGAATTATTGTCGGATTGAGAAAACGACAGAATTATCTTTCTATAAAAATAACGGCTGAGGTGTTACCGTTAAAACCGTTAAAACTGTTGAACTACTCGGTAGTAAAAGTACAGTAATACACGTGGTTGCATAGTAGCACACGGTATTGATTATTGATGCTTACGTGAGAAGTCACTCAGCTATACTCAATTATTGCTACAGTAATTGCTGCATCATATCTCTTAAATTATTGTCATAGTATCATCTGTATAATATGTTATATTATTAAATCAATAATTGAGACGTTGTGGTAAGTTTGGTTATTTTATGGGGGGCCATATGTCATCATCTAAGAGTCTCTTCGTCAATAGTAATTACCGTCGTCAATAGTAATTACCGTCGTCAATAGTATTTACCTTGGTCAATAGTAATTACCTTCGTCAATAGTATTTACCTTGGTCAATAGTAATTACCTTCGTCAATAGTAGTTGTCCCTTCAATATTACCAAGAGTCATTTGACCCTTCGTTAAGACCAAGAGTCATTTGACCCTTCGTTAAGACCAAGAGCCACCCTCAGTTTTTCTATAAATAGAGGCCTAGGGCTTCATTATTTTTCACGAATTCATTCAAGCTATAGAGAGAGAAAGTATAGAGAGAATAAGAGAGAGAGAATAAAAGTATTCTGCTACATCACTTTTCCAATATCCAGTTCTTTTAAGGTAGGGAATATTATTTCTTTTATATTCATGAAGAGAACTTCTGTTATTCCATTTGTTATTATTCTGTTGGAATAACCAGTATACGCGGTCTACCCTATACTTGGTGACATTCTTCTATTATTCTGTTGGAACATCCTGTCTGTGTGTTTTACACCGGACCTGGTTCCGTTTTTATTATTATTCTGTTGGAACATCCTGTCTGTGTGTTTTACACCGGACCTGGTTCCGTCTTGTTATTATTCTGTTGGAACATCCTGTCTGTGTGTTTTACACCGGACCTGGTTCCATTATTTATTATCCTGTCGGAATATCCTGTATGTGCGTTTACGCCGGACCTGGTTCCATTATTTATTATTCTGTTGGAATAACCTGTCTGTGCGGTCTATCGCATGCATGGTGATTTCTTTTGTTATTCCATTCTTTATTATACTCAGTTGGTTAAGTTTTGACTTCTATACTCCATGAAATTTGTGGAATATCCTTAATAGTTGCGTTTCATCCAGTATCTTTTCAAGAAAATATTCTTCTAAGCATTCTTGAATTTTACTCCACAATGCAGTATCATGTTGACAATTTGGACGTTGTTAATTCCTGGATAAATTAATTCTTGAACTTGTTTTATTGAATTCTTATATCATTGTCATCATCCTCATGTTTATAAAATGTTGAAAGTCATCTGTGGCCTGTAGTGCATAGATGGACTTGGTATGATTATGACCAGGGATTATTCGGTATAATCATGACCGTAATGTTACAAATGATGTGGTAAAAGTCCTCATTGGCCCGTAGTGCATTGATGGACAGTTGTTGGCATGATCATGACCATTAATGAATACACGAATATCCTTGGCCGTAGTGCAGGGGTGATTCGATGATGTGGATTATTTTATTAAGCTGAGTCTCAGCGATCACAGTGTTGAAAAACTTTTTAAATCATAAAAGATAGTAGAGTTTATTTTCTACTTGACTCTTTTAATGGAATGCTTGTTCCGCTACAGTTAAACTTGATGTCTATTATATTTTATCAGTTTAACATTGTTGAAGGCTAATGATAATTTATTCTGCATTATCTTAGTCCTAATATTTCTTACTGGGCTAGTTGAGCTCACCCTTTCTTTCACTGTTCTCTTCAGGAAATGAGAACGTAGCTGGGACAAGTCGGGGTACGGAGTGATGGTCCGAATGATAGTATTAGTTAGTAGTCCTCACTATTCTATGTAATGGTGTGTTAATAAATGTAATGAGGACTCCTTTTGAGTATGAATACTCTCTAGAAGATAATATTTGTATTCAAACTCACAGTTTATGTTTTGTCGTATTGTACACGACAGTTGTATTATTCAGTTGTATTTGTATTCTGTACTATGTATCTGACGACCCAAGATGGGTGATGTATACCTAATTTTGGGGGGCATCACAACTAATACTATCATCTGGACCGTAACTCCGTTCTCCGACTAGTCCCGGCTACGTTCTCATTTCCTGAAGAGAACAGTGAAAGAAAGGGTGAGCTCAACTAGCCTAGTAAGAAATATTATGATTAAGATAATGCAGAATAAATTATCATTAGTCTTCAACGATGTTAAACTGATAAATTACAATAGACATCAAGTTTAACTACAGCGGAACAAGCAATCCATTAAAAGAGTCAAGTATAGAATAAAATCTACTATCTTTTATGATTTAAAAAGTTTTTCATCACTTTTATCGCTGGGAATCAACTTAATAAATAATCCACATCATCCCTGCACTACGGCCAAGGATATTCATTAGTATCACAACCACAAATTTTTTATGCACTACGGGCCAAAGATATTTGTGTATTCATCAATGGTCATGATCATGAAAACAACTGTCCATCAATGAACTACGGGCCAATGAGGACTTTTACCACATCATTTGTAACATTACGGTCATGATTACACCGAATAATCCCTCGTTATAATCATACCAAGTCCATCTATGCACTACATACCACAGATGACTTTCAACAAAATATAAACATGAGGATGATGACAATGATATAAGAATTCAATAAAATAAGTTCAAGAATTACTTTATCCAGGAACCAACAATGTCCAAATTGTCAACATGATACCTCTTTGGGGAGTAAAATTTAAGAATGCTCATAAGAATATTTCCATGAAAAGATACTGGATGAAGCGCAAATATCAAAGATATTCCACTAATTTCATGGAGTATAAAAGCCAAAACTTTAACCAACTGAGTATAATAAAGAATAGAATAACAAAAGAATTCACCAAGCATGCGATAGACCGCACAGACAGGTTATTCCAACAAAAAAATAAATAATGGAACCAGGTCATGCGTAAACGCACCGACAGGATATTTCGACAGAATAATAAATAATGGAACCAGGTCTGGCGTAACACGCACAAACAGGATATTCCAACAGAATAATAAAGACGGAACCAGGTCCGGCGTAAAACGCACAGACATGATATTCCAACAGAATAATAAAAACGGAACCAGGTCCGGCGTAAAACGCACAGACAAGATATTCCAACATAATAATAAAGAATGTAATAACAAAAGAATTTCACCAAGTATAGGGTAGCCCGCGTATACATGTTATTCCAACAAAATAATAAATAATGGAATAACAGAAGTTCTCTTTATAAATACAAAAAAAATAATACCCCTTACCTTAAGAAGAAGAGTACTGGATATAAGAGTAGTGAAGTAGCAGAATACTTTTCTTCTTTCTCTCTATAATTTCTCTCTCTAGAGTTTCAGTGAATTCGTAAGAAATAATGAAGGAATGAGCTTCTATTTATAGAAGAATGGACTGCATAGTAACTAATTTATGAACGGTCCAGATTGATTTACTTTTAATCGGACGATCCATATTTAAAGCAAAATTTTTTAAATAAAATATAATATATTCTATTTATAATCTAATAAAATGAATAACTTTATAAAAGTATTCTGTTTTATATAAAAAGATTTTACTATACAAAATACTATGCAGGCACTATGCAACACTATGCATAATAAAATATAATATATTCTATTTATAGAATAACTTTATAAAAGCATTCTGTTTTATATAAAAACTTTTTCTGTTTTATTATATTAATAATACTAATAAAACAAAACTGAGTGACTTATCACATAAGCATCAATAATCAATACTGTGTGCTACTATGCAACCACGCATATTACTGTACTTTTAACACCGGGTGTTTCAATAGTATTAACGGTAAAACTTCCGCCGTTATTTGTATAAAATATTTTTGTCGTTTTCTCAATCTGACAATAATTTCGTTGTGGGGTCCATCAATGATTGTGCCGTCGTACGAATATTCCCTGTTAAAACGAATATTCCCCGACCAATCGAATATTATACAACAACTTGCGTACTTTGCAAAATTTTTAAATATTACCCACAACTATAACATTATATCAAATTCATTCCATAATATTTAAAAATGATATTTATAGAAAATTCATCTTTATTAAAAAAAAATTGGGGTCTTACAATTCAAACTCAAAAAGGAGTTCTTATTACAATTATTATCACACTATTTTATAAAATAGTGAGGACTACTATAGCCACCATCTCGGACCATCACTCCGTTCCCCGACAAGTCCCGGCTACATTCTCATTTCCTGAAGAGAACAATGAAAGCAAAAGGGTGAGCTCAACTAGCCCCGTAAGAAATATTATGACTAAGATAATGCATGACAAATTATCGTTAGCCTTCAATAGTGTTAAACTTATAAACAACAAGTTTAACTGCAGCGAAACAAGCAATCCATTAGAAAAGTCAAGTAGAGCATGATATCTACTATCTTCTATGATTTAAAAAGTTTATCATCAATTTTATCGCTGAGACTCAGCTTAATAAATAAACCACATCATCGAATCATCTCTGGACTACAAGCCAAGGATATTCATTAGTATCACGACCACAAATTATCCATGCACTACAGGTCAAGGATATTTGTGTTTTCACCAATGGTCATGATCATACCAGCAACTGTCCATCAATGCACTACGGGCTAATGACGACTTTTACCACATCATTTGTAACATTATGGGTCATGATTATATCGAATGATCACTGGTTATAATCATACCAATCAACAGTCCATCTATGCAATACGGCCAAAGATGACTTTCATCATAATATAAGCATGAAGATGATGACTGTCGAGGTCGGGATTTTTATTTGTCCCTTTTCGTTACCTATTCTTTTGTGTTCTCATTTTAGGTGAGACTTGTTTGAAAAAACAAGTGAAAAAGGTCCGACATGTATAATGTCGACGATTGGACTGTTAAGAGTTGCCAGTTGGTTTTTTAACTGGTTGTACCAACACAATCGAGAAAAGGTTTGCACATTGACCTAGTGATGTGACACTGCTAAACGGGTCGGTGAAACCGAGATTCATTAGGGTCTGGGGACTTGCTTATGTGGAGGGAAGGTGTTAGGCACCCCCCGACATCCATGTTGCCACAGTGACCACCACTTTTCAAGAAACTGTTGTAAGACCCCAACTTTTATAAATAAAGATGAATTTTCTATAAATATCATTTTTGAATATTATGGAGTTAATTTGATATAATGTTATAGTTGTGGGTAATATTTATAAATTTTGCAAAGTACACAAGTTGTTATATAATATTCGATTGGTCGGGGAATATTCGTTTTAACAGGGAATATTCGTACAACGACACAATCATTGGTGGACCCCACAACAGAATTATTGTCGGATTGAGAAAACGACAAAAATATTTTATTAAAAATAACGGCAAAAGTTTTACCATTGACACTGTTGAACTACTCGGTAGTAAAAGTACAGTAATACGTGTGGTTGCATAGTAACACACGGTATTGATTATTAATGCTTATGTGAGAAGTCACTCAGTTTGATTCAATTATTGTCAGTTAATAATATGAATTATTTAGCGATAATGACGTTTTGTTTTATTCGTATTATTAACGTAATAAAACAGAAACATCTTTTTATATAAAACAGACTACTTTATTAAAGTTATTCTATAAATAGAATATATTATATTTTATTTAAAAGATTTTTCTTTAAATATGGACCGTCAGATTAAAGTAATCAATCTGGACCGTTCATGGATTAGTTACTATGCATTCTATTTTTCTATAAATAGCAGTTCATTCCTTCATTATTTCTTACGAATTCACTGAACTCTAGAGAGAGAAACTATAGAGAGAAACTATAGAGAGAGAGAAGAAGAGTATTCAGCTACTTAACTACTTCCTTATTTCAGTTCTTCTTTAAAACGGTAAGGGGTGTTATTCTTTCTTATTCATGAAGAGAACTGTTGTTATTCCATTTCTTATTATTCTGTTGGAATAACCTGTATACGCGGTCTACCCTATACTTGGTGACATTCTTCTATTATTCTGTTGGAACATCCTGTCTGTGTGTTTTACACCGGACCTGGTTCCGTTTTTATTATTATTCTGTTGGAACATCCTGTCTGTGTGTTTTACACCGGACCTGGTTCCGTCTTGTAATTATTCTGTTAGAACATCCTGTATGTGTGTTTTACACCGGACCTGGTTCCATTATTTATTATTCTGTCGGAATATCCTGTCTGTGCGTTTACGCCGGACCTGGTTCCATTATTTATTATTCTGTTGGAATAACCTGTCTGTGCGGTCTATCGCATGCATGGTGATTTCTTTTGTTATTCTATTTTTTATTATACTCAGTTGGTTAAGTTTTGACTTCTATACTCCATGAAATTTGTGGAATATCCTTGATAATTGCGTTTCATCCAGTATCTTTTCATGAAAATATTCTTCTAAGCATTCTTGAATTTTACTCCACAAAGCAGTGTCATGTTGACAATTTGGACGTTGTTAATTCTTGGATAAATTAATTCTTGAACTTGTTTTATTGAATTCTTATATCATTGTCATCATCCTTATGTTTATAAAATGTTAAAAGTCATCTGTGGCCTGTAGTGCATAGATGGACTTGGTATGATTATGACCACGGATTATTCGGTATAATCATGACCGTAATGTTACAAATGATGTGGTAAAAGTCCTCATTGGCCCGTAGTGCGTTGATGGACAGTTGTTGGCATGATCATGACCATTAATGATTACACGAATATCCACTACAACAAAAAGGCTTATCAGCGACCGCACATCTGCGACCGCATATAGTCGCAGATGGGTATCAGCGACCGGATGCAGTCGCTAATAGTAGTCGCAGAAAATCTTGTCGCTAAAATGACATCAGCGACCAACAATAGCGACCAGATTATTAGCGACCGCAATCAGCGGCCTCAGCTGTCGCTATTCTGACTCATGCTGAGTCATGCGTCAGACGTGATGTGGCACACGTGTCAGCGACCGGTAATAGCGACCGCATGCGGTCGCTGAAGTAGAAGCACCTTACTCGGTCGCTAATACTGTATCAGCGACCGCACGCGGTCGCTGACTTTGTTTTTTTTTAAAAATATTTTTCCTGTTTTATTGATTTCCCAAAAATAACCTGCTTTGTACCTGCTTTTTATCCCAACACACAGCAGTATATATAAGCATCCATCCATCCATGATAACTACTATATGATAAACATCCATCCATACATACAGTCCAAAGAATGAATCTAAATCAACACAACACAATACAATCGTAAACATCCATATAATAGAATCGTAAACCAATACAGTCCAAAGATAAGTAGTTTTAAAGATTACAAGGCTTTAAAAATCTAAAAAACAAGTCTAACAAGGCTTTACAAATCTAACATGCATGACTGGTCTAGCTCTTCATGGATCATTCAAATTAGTACCCTATAATTAACAAAAGAATAAAACATATATGTTACATGTGTTGATACTGCTATGACTTGGGGAAAGCTAAATAATAGACAATGTACGTAATGAAACATTAAAAGTACCTGGTCGCCACCCTGATGCTGTGATGCTGCTGCTTCCGCCACTGCCTTTGCCAAGTCATCAGGATTCAGAGAATGCAGATGCCCGCCCAGTATAAGAAGAAGATCACGATTTTGACAGATCGCTCTCACACAGTCAGCAGGAGTATGATAGGCTGGATGACCTGATGACTGTGTAGACTGTGTAGACTGGGTAGCAGAGCTGCCTGTGCCACTGATGGTCGGGCGTCGTCTTTGTCCTTGGCCTTTAACATAATTTTTCTTCACGACGGACGCCCTCTCCCACAATTCTTGATCAATCGCCGGACGCGGGGTGCCTTCAGGATAGCGCTCGTTCATTAAGCCCTTATAAGTGTCCTGTCAGAAGGTCAACAAATAAATAGTTAAAAATAAATACGAAATGCTAAAAAATATGACTATAATATGTTTAAAGTTAACTTATTACCGCTATCTGAACAGCATCAGGCAGACCATCACGGGTGGCCACATACATATCCAACCAATTGATAGGTTGACCTTGAGACTCAGACTCCTACAGTTCATGTTCTCATATTAATATGTAAACATATGATATTTTAGCTACAAAACATGACTGTAAACATAAAGACAAATAACTAAGCCAATAAGCTTGTTATACATACGTACCCTAGCAGTAATATGTTGCAGCTGAGATATACTGCCGCCCTTGTTCGTGCCTTTTGCCTTTTCGCCTTCAGATACACCTGAGGATCTGTTCGAGGCGGCAGTCTTACGTCTCTTGACCCAGCTCTCAGCTCTCCACTGCTCACACATCTACACCCATATGGGATGTGCGCACCACCAGGGGCAATGCTCATGCATATACTGCTCACCCTGTCCTGGATGGTCAATCTCAGCATTGTGCAGGGCTTTCTATCGTTCTTTGTTTAGATTATCTTTAGTCCGGACGGCGCACTTCTGCCAGAACAGTGCCTGAATAACTGATGCATGTGCGTCGTCCCATGCACATTGTTGTCCACCCTCTAACTGGATTACATCATTGTTGTCCTCTATATTTATTATAGGAGGTCTCTGAAGCATTTCCTCTTGGTAGAAATCCCCGTCTATTACTTGGACACGACTACGCGCGAGAGTATGAATTACAACTTGCCAATCTGTAGGCGGTCTATCCCTTTTCCTAACTGGACTAGGAGTGTAGTATACTTGTATTGTTTGAGTTGGTAATACAAACGGTTCGTTGGAGTACGCAGACCTATGGAGGTCAATATCGACGATTCCATGTCTGTCAACACGTATCCCTTTTTCTGAATCAAACCAATGGCACTTGAACAAGTGAATATGACCACCGTACGTGCTCTTGTACGACAACTCTACGATTTCCTCCAATTCCCCATAAAAGGCACGACCAAGCTCATTGTAACAATCTCCTTGGACACACACTCTAAAGTTCGTTGTTCTTTTACCGTGCCCATATGACTTTGTGTGAAATTCACAACCATTTATTTTGTAACCATTGCGGGTGACTTGGTCCCTGTCTGGTCCCATAGCTAGGACTTGTACATTAGCCGGAATCGTTGATCCCTTAGTCAAAGCCTACAAAAACTCTATCTTATTAAATGAAGTCATAGTTAACATGGAGTATATATATATATATATATATATATATATATATATATATATATTTACGTGCTTAAAAATTAAACTTACTTTGTCCTTTAGCCAAAGTGCAAAGTTTTTATCTCGATTGATTTGAATATCTTTATCAGTTATGCCGGGATGCTTCACTTTTAACTCGTCATCGTACAATCTATACCATGTTATAAACATTAACATATTGGAATAAATTGTCAACTTAAAAGATAAATTATCAAGTTTACATGTGTACCTTACAAATTCGTCAATCTCCTCGCAATTGAGAAGAATGTAAGTATGTGCAGCATGTAATTCTTGCTCAGAGAGGAATATGCGCTTCCCTTTTCCATAAGCGCAGCCCGATAGACCAAATACAGATAGTCGACCATTTATTTCAACATTTCCCCCATCATCATGTCTCGATACTCGATTGGCCTTTGTCAAGACTTCGTCTGGAAAATAGTCTGAGACAAACGTAGATATCTCATCGAAACTGTATGCCTCGCATATCGACCCCTCGACATAAGCTCTATTCTTAACCTTTCTCTTAAGGTTTCCCATCACCCTTTCGAAAGGGTACATCCATCTATATTGAACTGGACCCCCAACACGAGCTTCATAGGGAAGATGGATGTGCAAATGCTCCATGGAGTCAAAAAAACCAGGTGGGAATATTTTTTCCAGTTTACACGTGATCTCTATGATGTTCTTCTCAAGTACAGACATGTCCTTCTCATTTAATGATTTTGAACATAAGTCTTTGAAGAAACGACTAAGATCCGTCAAAGCATCCCATATTGGTTTATCAAGCAGATCCCGAAATGCTATAGGCATGAGCCTCTCCATGAACACATGACAGTCATGACTCTTCATCCCTTGCAATTTCCCACCCGTAACACACCTTGCAATGTTTGATGCATATCCATCTGGTAGTTTCAGAGACTTAACCCATGTGCATACATCTTTAACTTGCTTTTTGGACAATGTGTACCTTGCATGCGGTTTGACAATCTTACCATTAGGAGATTCGTAAAGTTCTAATCCGGGACGCTTACAAATATCTTTCATGTCCAAACGTGCCTTATCGTTATCTTTTGTCTTCCCCGTAACATTCATCACAGTGTTAAACACATTGTCAAACACATTCTTCTCAATATGCATCACATCTAGATTATGACGAATCAAATTTGTAGACCAATAAGGCAGTTCCCAAAAGATGCTTCTCTGAACCCAGTTATGAGATTCACCAAACCCATTGATTATATTTGTGGCATCAACCTTACCAAATGGGATAACCGACAATCTCATCACACGATCTTGCATCTCCGTTCCCGAAAATTGCGGTGCAGGCATATCATTGTCTACTTTCCCTTTCCTGAAGTGTTCTCTATTTCTTCGAAATGGGTGATCTACCGGTAAGAACCGACGATGACAGTCAAACCAACAAGGCTTTCGACCTTTTGATAGATTAAACGACTTTGTATGCTCCATACAATACGGACAAGCCAACTTCCCGTGTGTACTCCATCCAGCTAACATACCATAAGCTGGGAAGTCACTTATAGTCCACATAACCGCTGCCCTAAGGTTGAAATTTGTTTTCGTTGCAACATCCCAAGTCTATACTCCATCCTCCCACAATACCTTCAACTCGTCTATAAGAGGTCTCAAGTAAACATCTAAGTTCTTTCCAGGACTCTTAGGACCAGGAACCACGAGTGAAAGAAACAAGTATGGCTGTTTCATACACATCCAAGGTGGCAAGTTGTACGGAGTAACAATCACAGGCCAACATGAGTACGGAACAGCTGAGTGGCCAAACGGATTGAAACCATCGGTGGACAATCCAAGCCTCACATTTCTAGGTTCCAATGCAAATCAAGGATGTGCTAAGTTGAAATCTTTCCAAGCCTTCCCATCTGCGGGATGATTTAGTTCTCCATCTTTAGCTGGAGATTTCGCATGCCAACTCATATGTTCAGCTGTTCTTGAAGACATGTACAATCTTTTTAGCCGATGTGTTATTGGAAAATACCTTAGAATCTTAAACGGTATACTTGATTTTTTTGTAGTCACACCCTCTTTATTAGTGTGACGCCCCCAAAATTAGGTATACATCACCCATCTTGGGTCGTCAGATACATAGTACAGAATACAAATACAACTGATTAATACATCTGTCGTGTACAATACGACAAAACATAAACTGTGAGTTTGAATACAAATATTATCTTCTAGAGAGTATTAATACTCAAAAGGAGTCCTCATTACATTTATTAACACACCATTACATAGAATAGTGAGGACTACTAACTAATACTATCATTCGGACCATCACTCCGTACCCCGACTTGTCCCAGCTACGTTCTCATTTCCTGAAGAGAACAGTGAAAGAAAGGGTGAGCTCAACTAGCCCAGTAAGAAATATTATGACTAAGATAATGCAGAATAAATTATCATTAGCCTTCAACAATGTTAAACTGATAAAATATAATAGACATCAAGTTTAACTGTAGCGGAACAAGCAATCCATTAAAAGAGTCAAGTAGAAAATAAACTCTACTATCTTTTATGATTTAAAAAGTTTTTCAACACTGTAATCGCTGAGACTCAGCTTAATAAAATAATCCACATCATCGAATCACCCCTGCACTACGGCCAAGGATATTCGTGTATTCATTAATGGTCATGATCATGCCAACAACTGTCCATCAATGCACTACGGGCCAATGAGGACTTTTACCACATCATTTGTAACATTACGGTCATGATTATACCGAATAATCCCTGGTCATAATCATACCAAGTCCATCTATGCACTACAGGCCACAGATGACTTTCAACATTTTATAAACATGAGGATGATGACAATGATATAAGAATTCAATAAAACAAGTTCAAGAATTAATTTATCCAGGAATTAACAACGTCCAAATTGTCAACATGATACTGCATTGTGGAGTAAAATTCAAGAATGCTTAGAAGAATATTTTCTTGAAAAGATACTGGATGAAACGCAACTATCAAGGATATTCCACAAATTTCATGGAGTATAGAAGTCAAAACTTAACCAACTGAGTATAATAAAGAATGGAATAACAAAAGAAATCACCATGCATGCGATAGACCGCACAGACAGGTTATTCCAACAGAATAATAAATAATGGAACCAGGTCCGACGTAAACGCACAGACAGGATATTCCGACAGAATAATAAATAATGGAACCAGGTCCGGTGTAAAACACACAGACAGGATGTTCCAACAGAATAATAATAAAAACGGAACCAGGTCCGGTGTAAAACACACAGACAGGATGTTCCAACAGAATAATAAACGGAACCAGGTCCGGTGTAAAACACACAGACAGGATGTTCCAACAGAATAATAGAAGAATGTCACCAAGTATAGGGTAGACCGCGTATACTGGTTATTCCAACAGAATAATAACGAATGGAATAACAGAAGTTCTCTTCATGAATATAAAAGAAATAATATTCCCTACCTTAAAAGAACTGGATATTGGAAAAGTGATGTAGCAGAATACTTTTAGTCTCTCTCTCTCTCTTATTCTCTCTATACTTTCTCTCTCTATAGCTTGAATGAATTCGTGAAAAATAATGAAGCCCTAGGCCTCTATTTATAGAAAAATTGAGGGTGGCTCTTGGTCTTAACGAAGGGTCAAATGACTCTTGGTCTTAACGAAGGGTCAAATGACTCTTGGTAATATTGAAGGGACAACTACTATTGACGAAAGTAATTACTATTGACCAAGGTAAATACTATTGACGAAGGTAATTACTATTGACCAAGGTAAATACTATTGACGACGGTAATTACTATTGACGACGGTAATTACTATTGACGAAGAGACTCTTAGATGATGACATATGGCCCCCCATAAAATAACCAAACTTACCACAACGTCTCAATAATATAACATATTATACAGATGATACTATGACAATAATTTAAGAGATATGATGCAGCAATTACTGTAGCAATAATTGAGTATAGCTGAGTGACTTCTCACGTAAGCATCAATAATCAATACCGTGTGCTACTATGCAACCATGCGTATTACTGTACTTTTACTACCAAGTAGTTCAACAGTTTTAACGATTTTAACGGTAACACCTCAGCTGTTATTTTTATAGAAAGATAATTCTGTCGTTTTCTCAATCCGACAATAATTCCGTTGTGGGGTCCACCAATGATTGTGCCGTCGTACGAATATTTCCCGACAAAAAGAATATTCCCCGACCAAACGAATATTTTATAACAACTTGCTTACTTTGTAAAATTTATAAATATTACCCACAACTATAACATTATATCAAATTAACTTCATAATATTCAAAAATGATATTTATAGAAAATTCATCTTTATTTATAAAAGTTGGGGTCTTACAACCTCCCCTTCTTATGAAATTTCGCCCTCGAAATTAGGGTACGTACCTGGTATGTCGAAGAGGTAAGGATACCTTGATTTCATTTCTGATTCTAACTCCCAAGTCATTTCCTCAACATCGTGGTTTCTCCACAAAACTTTAACTTGAGGTATAATCTTGGAGCGTAGAATATGTTCCTTCTTATCCAAGATTTGAACAGGAACTTCTTCATACGCATCAGCTCCAGGTCTGTAGCTTGAGCAACTTTAACTTTATCGATTAAAGTCGGTTCTACTCGTATATTCGCCATCATCACATGGGTCCCTGGAGTCTTTAACTCTATCTCCATCCTTTGCAAATCACACAAATGGGTCTTTGTGTTGACAATATCGCACTCGTACTTGCATATGATCTTCTACTCAATGCGTCAGCTACCACGTTCGCTTTTCCAGGATGATATTGAATGGTATGATCATAATCTTTCAACAGTTCAAGCCAACGTCGTTGTCGCATGTTGAGTTCCTTTTGAGTGAAGAAATATTTGAGACTTTTATGATTCGTAAAGATCTCCACCTTCTCCCCATACAAGTAATGCCTCCAAATTTTAAGTGCAAAGACAACAGCTGCCAACTCTAGATCATGAGTAGGATAATTCCTCTCATATTCCTTGAGTTGTCTTGATGCATAGGCTATGACTTTTCCATGTTGCATGAGAACACATCCCAACCCTTTGCTCGAAGCATCACTGTAGATGACAAATCCCTTCGAGCCAGATGGTATTGTTAGAACAGGTAATGAAATGAGTCTCCTCTTGAGTTCTTGAAAACTCTGCTCACATTCTTCGCTCCAACCGAACTTTGTATCTTTTTGAGTCAGCTGAGTTAACGGAGTAGCGATTCGAGAAAATCCTTCCACGAATCTCCGATAATAACCAGCTAGATCGAGAAAGCTACGTACTTCGGTTACTGATTTAGGTTGCTCCCAGCTTTGAATAGCTTCAATCTTTGCCGGGTCAACCGATATTCCACGACTTGATACTACGTGCCCAAGGAATGCTACCTCTTCCAGCCAGAACTCGCATTTCTTCAACTTGGCATAAAGTTTGTATTCACGAAGCTTTTGGAGTACCAGCCTCAAGTGTTGCTCATGATCGTCACGGCTTTTGGAATAAACAAGGATGTCATCGATAAAGACGACCACAAAGTGATCCAAATATTCCTTAAATACCCTGTTCATCATATCCATGAAGGCAGCAGGAGCATTAGTCAATCCAAAAGACATAACTAAGAATTCATAATGCCCATACCGAGTTCTGAAGGCAGTCTTTGGAATATCCTCAGTTCTAACCTTCAGCTGATGATATCCAGAACGAAGATCGATCTTTGAAAAGAATTGTGCTCCTTGCAACTGGTCAAACAGGTCATCAATACGTGGCAATGGGTACCTATTTTTGATGGTGACATGATTCAACTCCCGATAATCAATACAAAGTCGCATACTCCCATCTTTCTTCTTCACGAACAGAACAGGAGCACCCCAAGGAGAAGTACTAGGACGAATAAAACCAATGTCTAACAATTCCTGCAGTTGGGTCTTTAACTCCTGAAGTTCAATAGGAGCCATTCGATATGGAGCTTTGGAAATGGGTTTTGTACCGGGTTCAAGGTCGATACAAAATTCAATTTCACGCTCTGGGGGTAGACCAGGAAGTTCTTCGGGAAATACGTCAGGAAATTTATTAACAACAGAAATATCATTCAAAGCTGACGTATTTTTGTTTAGATCTGTGACATGAGCTAAGAAAGCTTGACATCCGTTTTTCAATAAACGAATAGCTTTATGGCTTGAGATGACAGCGATTGATTTTAATGGTTTGGTTGCTTGAATTCGCATAATAGGTCGATTAGGAATATGAAAAATAACAACCTTACGAAAACAATCAATTTTTGCATAATGAGTAGTTAACCAATCAATCCCTAGAATCACGTCAAATGCAAGTATTTTTAATGAAATCAGATCGATAGGTAATGTGTGGGTACCAACTTGAACCAAACAAGACTTATAACCAGTGGAGGTAATGAAGGTTTCTCCCAACGGAGTTTCCACAGATAAGTCAAAGTCTAATTTCTCCGGAATGAAATTTAATCGATGAGCGCAAGTAGGAGAAATAAAGGAATGGGTTGAACCGGTATCAAATAAAGTATAAACTTCTTTAGAGTTTATGATAAGCTTACCCGTGATGACCTCATTCGGGTTCCTTGCTCTCTGGGAGTTCACAACAAACGCTCTCCCTTGCACAACCGGTTTTGACTTTTCTGGGACGGCTTTTGGTGCCTCCATCCTAGCTGAATTTGTTTTTGGTAAACGATAAAATCGGGCTAAATGACCTTCTCTTCCACAATTATAACATGCTTTGGACGGCATCGCGCAGTTTGGACTGATGTGTCCCTCCCCTCTGCATTTGAAACATATGATAGGTGGTCGTTCTCCTTCCTTAACGACAGGTGCTGGTGCTGACGTCTTTCCATCATTGTTGAATCTCCTCTTATTGAAATGTCCATTCTTATTGTTTTGGCCCTGATTACCACCGAAGTGGTTACCATTTCTGGCCTGTTGATTCCCTCCACGCTTGTTGTCACCGCTTCGATGACTGCTCTCACTGGTATTATCATTTTGCCGGCTGCTCTCTTTTGGTTGCGTTGTCTCGTTATCGCGCTCCACCAACTGAGCCCTATTTACAACATCTGAATACAAACACAGTTTATGAGAAACAAGATGTTGACGTATCTCCGGCTTCAAACCTCTTAAAAACATCCGCGTCATTCTTTCTTCATTATCCACCAGGTGGGACGCAAATCGGGATAACTCCGTAAATTTTGCCTCGTACTGCGACACGGTCATATTATTCTGCTCCAATTTGATGAACTCCACCTCCTTCATGTGACGAATACTCTCGGGAAAGTATTTGTCGTTAAACAGATCTTGAAACTTCTCCCAAGACATCTTCAGTGCGGCAGGTTTAGTACGCTTTATCGATTCCCACCAGTAATCTGCCTCTCCTCGCAACATAAAGGCGGCAAAGGGAACCTTTTGCTCCTCGGAGCAACCCAAGACATCAAATATCTTGGTGATCTGCTTTATCCATGTTTCAGCTACAAGTGGTTTGGGTTCTCCCTTAAACTCCGGTGGTCCCAGCTCCTTAAACTGTTTAGCGGTGACCGCCTGAGAGTTTCCAGTATTTCCACCTACGTTGTGGACAGGAGCCGCTTTCACCTGTTGTTGCATGAATTGCATAAAGCCTCTGAACATTTGATCATTCATCATTTGGTCAGTGTTGTTGTTTGCATGAGGATTGACACCTTCCTGATGCACATTATCCTGATTATTGATATGTGGTGAATCAACTGTCGTCTGTGCTCCATTGCTATTCTCAACATTCTCAGATGCCATTTTCAGATACTGTCACAAAATAAAAATTAATTGATATGTCATATATTATCCTTATATTATGACCGACCAATTAAATACCATGCAAATAAACTTAGGTATGCCATACTAGCGAAGGAATTCCCCGTCTGTCCCCTCCTAGTTCTATTCTCACATCTTAGCCAGGGATCATATCCCTAAGCTCTGATACCAACTGTGACGCCCCCAAAATTAGGTATACATCACCCATCTTGGGTCGTCAGATACATAGTACAGAATACAAATACAACTGATTAATACATCTGTCGTGTACAATACGACAAAACATAAACTGTGAGTTTGAATACAAATATTATCTTCTAGAGAGTATTAATACTCAAAAGGAGTCCTCATTACATTTATTAACACACCATTACATAGAATAGTGAGGACTACTAACTAATACTATCATTCGGACCATCACTCCGTACCCCGACTTGTCCCAGCTACGTTCTCATTTCCTGAAGAGAACAGTGAAAGAAAGGGTGAGCTCAACTAGCCCAGTAAGAAATATTATGACTAAGATAATGCAGAATAAATTATCATTAGCCTTCAACAATGTTAAACTGATAAAATATAATAGACATCAAGTTTAACTGTAGCGGAACAAGCAATCCATTAAAAGAGTCAAGTAGAAAATAAACTCTACTATCTTTTATGATTTAAAAAGTTTTTCAACACTGTAATCGCTGAGACTCAGCTTAATAAAATAATCCACATCATCGAATCACCCCTGCACTACGGCCAAGGATATTCGTGTATTCATTAATGGTCATGATCATGCCAACAACTGTCCATCAATGCACTACGGGCCAATGAGGACTTTTACCACATCATTTGTAACATTACGGTCATGATTATACCGAATAATCCCTGGTCATAATCATACCAAGTCCATCTATGCACTACAGGCCACAGATGACTTTCAACATTTTATAAACATGAGGATGATGACAATGATATAAGAATTCAATAAAACAAGTTCAAGAATTAATTTATCCAGGAATTAACAACGTCCAAATTGTCAACATGATACTGCATTGTGGAGTAAAATTCAAGAATGCTTAGAAGAATATTTTCTTGAAAAGATACTGGATGAAACGCAACTATCAAGGATATTCCACAAATTTCATGGAGTATAGAAGTCAAAACTTAACCAACTGAGTATAATAAAGAATGGAATAACAAAAGAAATCACCATGCATGCGATAGACCGCACAGACAGGTTATTCCAACAGAATAATAAATAATGGAACCAGGTCCGGCGTAAACGCACAGACAGGATATTCTGACAGAATAATAAATAATGGAACCAGGTCCGGTGTAAAACACACAGACAGGATGTTCCAACAGAATAATAATAAAAACGGAACCAGGTCCGGTGTAAAACACACAGACATGATGTTCCAACAGAATAATAAACGGAACCAGGTCCGGTGTAAAACACACAGACAGGATGTTCCAACAGAATAATAGAAGAATGTCACCAAGTATAGGGTAGACCGCGTATACTGGTTATTCCAACAGAATAATAACGAATGGAATAACAGAAGTTCTCTTCATGAATATAAAAGAAATAATATTCCCTACCTTAAAAGAACTGGATATTGGAAAAGTGATGTAGCAGAATACTTTTAGTCTCTCTCTCTCTCTTATTCTCTCTATACTTTCTCTCTCTATAGCTTGAATGAATTCGTGAAAAATAATGAAGCCCTAGGCCTCTATTTATAGAAAAACTGAGGGTGGCTCTTGGTCTTAACGAAGGGTCAAATGACTCTTGGTCTTAACGAAGGGTCAAATGACTCTTGGTAATATTGAAGGGACAACTACTATTGACGAAAGTAATTACTATTGACCAAGGTAAATACTATTGACGAAGGTAATTACTATTGACCAAGGTAAATACTATTGACGACGGTAATTACTATTGACGACGGTAATTACTATTGACGAAGAGACTCTTAGATGATGACATATGGCCCACCATAAAATAACCAAACTTACCACAACGTCTCAATAATATAACATATTATACAGATGATACTATGACAATAATTTAAGAGATATGATGCAGCAATTACTGTAGCAATAATTGAGTATAGCTGAGTGACTTCTCACGTAAGCATCAATAATCAATACCGTGTGCTACTATGCAACCACGCGTATTACTGTACTTTTACTACCAAGTAGTTCAACAGTTTTAACGATTTTAACGGTAACACCTCAGCTGTTATTTTTATAGAAAGATAATTCTGTCGTTTTCTCAATCCGACAATAATTCCGTTGTGGGGTCCACCAATGATTGTGCCGTCGTACGAATATTTCCCGACAAAAAGAATATTCCCCGACCAAACGAATATTTTATAACAACTTGCTTACTTTGTAAAATTTATAAATATTACCCACAACTATAACATTATATCAAATTAACTTCATAATATTCAAAAATGATATTTATAGAAAATTCATCTTTATTTATAAAAGTTGGGGTCTTACAATTAGGCCTAAACCGATCATGACTGCAAAACGTGCACCTTGTCATCTGTTCATTTTCCTTATAAAACAACATGCAATCGTTGGGACATGCATCGATCTTTTGGTATCCAAGACCCAACTTCTTCACCATTTTCTTACAAAAGTAATAGTTACCAGGTAATTTCTCACCGTCAGGCAACATACTCTTAATGGCCTTCAAGAGCGACTCAAAACACTCATGGCTCATGTTGTGATCAGCCTTGATGTTAAGTAATGTCGCCACTGCAGACAATGTAGTATGTTTGGTGCAACCATGCCACAATGGCTCGCTACCCTCGTTTAACAACTTAAAGAATTCTTTGGCATCAGAATTCATAGGTTGTTCTCTGCCTTGCTCCCAATCAAAATCTGGCCCTGCAATATCATGAACCATTTCATTCATACGATGAGTACTACTGCCAGAATTATTTACTTGTGTGATGCCACCATCTCTTCTCTGCCCATGTGCCCACCAGTATTCTTCGTAATTTCTCATGAACCCAGAAACAAGTAAATGATAGTTTATCATGTCTCTATCCATATAATTTACATTCTTACACTTCAAACATGGACATCGTATCTGCGACTTACCATTCATACATTCCGGGTGACTATACGCATACTCCAAAAACACTTGGCAACCAGCTCTAAATTCAGCTGTAGCACCTATCTGGGCACTTGACTTTCGTCGTGCCATCCAACTACGGTCTAAATAGAGGTCCATGATTGCACGGTACCTATGTTGACATGAATTTATTGTATTCCCTTGTTAGAGATTTACAATTCAGCTCAATCCCATTTATGATGCTTATAAATACATATAGATGTATATATACATATATAACATGAGCGTGCATCATATATGATTATTCGGGAATTGAACAAGGATACATGCCAAAACAAATTTACACCGCTTGAGATTGACTACCCAAAGGCATGGTATATTGTTATGGATCTTAAATTAGAGTATGGTCTTATGTCATCCTACATATTTTAACTAACACCAACCTAAAGCCAATAGATTCATAGGGGTAGAATACGAATCATTACATCATGTATGGTCTGCATATGTTGCGTATATCAAGATTGCAGAAGAAGGCATACTATTAGTCCCTTAATGTGGGACTATTAGTCTTATTAGTCCCTTATATGGGATATATCTTGCTTTAAGTACGGTTCTAACGTATGTTTCAGTTTCCAAGTGAATGAGATATTGGACCACCACTGTGAGTTATTTAAATAAAAAAGTTTCAAGCGCTGCGTGTACATTTGATTAGCTACTAAGCTACTAAGCATTTGACTAGCTCGTTGTACTTTATAAATGTTCGCAACTACCCGACCAACAAAAAATTTTTGCCAGAGTCTCCCCTATAATATGGACTAGCCACATGCACGACGGCATGCATATATTGTCATTTCTAGGCACCCAAGACACAAAAAGATTACACACTATTCAATAAAAAGATTCAACAAAAATCAGATTGATTACGCATCCTACCTACAGTAGTCTGAATTACAAAAGAAAATGAAGGGGTCCCTGCATCACAATGAACAATGCATATAAATATATACATGCATATGTAAAGAAGAAGCAAGACCAACACGGACATGGTCACAGTTGATTGCATCTTTCACAATACACGAGATTTTACTAGTATATCCACGACAATCTATCAAATCCAGCCCCCCTCCTCAATGTCAGTCATCACTGTCCAAGTACTTCTAACATATCATCAAATCAAACACTAGTATTTATAAGCTAACGAACTAGGTTAATACAATTGAACATACCTTTCAAAAGATTTTGCAGGTAGCGGTGGCGCCGGCGGCGGCTGAGGTAGTGGTGGGTGGCGGCTTCTCCCTCTTCTTTTCTCCTCCTTCTCCCTCTTCTTTTCTCCCCCTTCTCCCTCTTCTCCCTCTTTTTTTCTTCTGTTCTGGATCGACAGTGACGAACTGATACTGGTTTATTGAAATACATCCGCGACCGCTATCCGCGACCGCATGCGGTCGCTGATTTTTAATGATGTGGAAGTATTCGCGACCGAATGCGGTCGCTGTTACTTATTGGTCGCAAATAAGCAGCGCGCCAACATTTCCAGCCAATTTTTTGGAGGCAAAAATGAGTCTGCGACCGAATAGCGACCGATATCGGTCGCTAATATAAACTAGCGACCAAATTCAAGTGCGGTCGCTAAAGGTGGTCGCCAAAAATCCTATCTGCGACCAAAAAATGCGGTCGCTGATAAGATTGGTCGCTGTTAGAGCATTTTCTTGTAGTGATCCTTGGCCGTAGTGCAGGGGTGATTCGATGATGTGGATTATTTTATTAAGCTGAGTCCCAGCGATCACAGTGTTGAAAAACCTTTTAAATCATAAAAGATAGTAGAGTTTATTTTCTACTTGACTCTTTTAATGGATTGCTTATTCCGCTGCAGTTAAACTTGATGTCTATTATATTTTACCAGTTTAACATTGTTGAAGGCTAATGATAATTTATTCTGCATTATCTTAGTCATAATATTTCTTACTGGGCTAGTTGAGCTCACCCTTTCTTTCACTGTTCTCTTCAGGAAATGAGAACGTAGCTGGGGCAAGTCGGGGAACGGAGTGACGGTCCGAATGATAGTATTAGTTAGTAGTCCTCACTATTCTATGTAATAGTGTGTTAATAAATGTAATGAGGACTCCTTTTGAGTATGAATACTCTCTAGAAGATAATATTTATATTCAAACTCACAGTTTATGTTTTGTCGTATTGTACACGACAATTGTATTAGTAAGTTGTATTTGTATTCTGTAATATGTATCTGATGACCCAAGATGGGTGATGTATACCTAATTTTGGGGGCGTCACAGTTGGTATCAGAGCTTAGGGATATGATCCCTGACTAAGATGTGAGAATAGAACTAGGAGGGCAGAGACGGGAAATTCCTTCGCTAGTATGACCTACCTAAGTTTATTTGCATGGTATTTAATTGGTCGGTCATAATATAAGGATAATATATGACATATCAATTAACTTTTATTTTGTGGCAGTATCTGAAAATGGCATCTGAGAATGTTGAGAATAGCAATGGAGCACAGGCGACTGTTGATTCACCACATATCAATAATCAGGGTAATGTGCGTCAGGAAGGTGACAATCCTCATGCAAACAACAACACTGACCAGATGATGAATGATGGAATGTTCAGAAATTTTATGCAGTTCATGCAACAACAGGCGAGAGCAGCTCCTGTCCAAAATATAGGTGGAAACACTGAAAACTCTCGGACGGTCACTGCTAAACAGTTCAAGGAGCTGGGACCACCAGAGTTTAAGGGAGAGCCAAAACCACTTATAGCGGAAACATGGATAAAGCAGATTACCAAGATATTTGATATCTTGGGATGCTCCGAGGAGCAAAAGGTTCCCTTTGCCGCCTTTATGTTGCGAGGAGAGGCAGATTACTGGTGGGAATCGATTAAGCGTACTCAACCTGCCGCACTGAAGATGTCTTAGGAGAAGTTCCAAGAGCTGTTTAATGACAAATACTTTCCCGAAAGTGTTCGTCACATGAAGGAGGTGGAGTTCATCAAATTGGAGCAGAATAATATGACCGTGTCGCAGTGTGAGGCTAAATTTGCTGAGTTGTCCCGGTTTGCGTCCCACTTGGTGGATAATGAAGAGCGAATGACGCGAATATTTTTGCAAGGTTTGAAACCTAAGATACGTCAACATCTTATTTCTCATAAACTGTATTTGTATTCAGATGTTGTGAATAGGGCTCAGTTAGTGGAGCGCGATAACGAGCCAACGCAACCAAAAGAGAGCAGTCGATAAAATGATAATACCAGTGAGAGCAGTCATCGAAGAGGTGACAACAAGCGTGGAGGGAATCAACAGGCCAGAAATGGTAACCACTTCGGTGGTAATCAGGGCCAAAACAATAAGAATGGTCATTTCAAGAAGAGGAGATTCAACAATGATGGAAAGACGTCAGCACCAGCACCCGTTGTTAAGGAAGGAGAACGACCACCTATCATATGTTTCAAATGCGGAGGGGAGGGGCACATCAGTCCAAATTGCGCGATGCCGTCTAAAGCATGTTATAATTATGGAAGAGAAGGTCATTTAGCTTGATTTTGTCGTTTACCAAAAACAAGTTCAGCCAAGATGGAGACACCAAAGGCCGCCCAGAAAAGTCAAAATCGGTAGTACAAGGGAGGCTTATCATAAACTCTAACGAAGTCTATACTTTATTTGATACCGGTTCTACCCATTCTTTTATTTCTCCTACTTGCGCTCATCGATTAAATTTGACTCCGGAGAAATTAGACTTTGATTTATTTGTTGAAACTCCATTGGGAGAAACCTTCATTACATCCACGGTTTATAAGTCTTGTTTGGTTCAAGTTGGTACCCACACATTACCTGTCGATCTTATTTCATTAAAAATACTTGCATTTGACGTGATTCTAGGGATTGATTGGTTAACTACTCATCATATAAAAATTGATTGTTTTTGTAAGGTTGTTAGCTTTCATATTCCTAATCGACCTATTATGCGAATTCAAGCAACCAAACTATTAAAATCAATCGCTGTCATCTCAAGCCATAAAGCTATTCGTTTATTGAAAAACAGATGTCAAGCTTTCTTAGCTCATGTCACGGATCTAAACAAAAATACGTCAGTTTTGAATGATATTTCTATTGTTAATAAATTCCCTGACGTATTCCCTGAAGAACTTCCTGGCCTACCCCCAGAGCGTGAAATTGAATTTTGTATCGACCTTGAACCCGGTACAAAATCCATTTCCAAAGTCCCATATCGAATGACTCCTATTGAACTTCAGGAGTTAAAGATCCAACTGCAGGAATTGTTAGACATTGGGTTTATTCGTCCTAGTACTTCTCCTTGGGGTGCTCCTGTGCTATTCGTGAAGAAGAAAGATGGAAGTATGCGACTTTGTATTGATTATCGGGAGTTGAATCATGTCACCATCAAAAACAGGTACCCATTGCCACGTATTGATGACCTGTTTGACCAGTTACAAGGAGCACAATTCTTTTCAAAGATCGATCTTCGTTCTGGATATCATCAGCTGAAGGTTAGAACTGAGGATATTCCAAAGACGGCTTTCAGAACTCGGTACGGGCATTATGAATTCCTAGTCATGTCCTTTGGATTGACTAATGCTCCTGCTGCCTTCATGGATATAATGAACCGGGTATTCAAGGAATATTTTGATCACTTTGTGGTCGTCTTTATTGATGACATCCTTATTTATTCCAAAAGCCGTGAAGATCATGAGCAACACTTGAGGCTGGTACTCCAAAAGCTTCGTGAATACAAGCTTTATGCCAAGTTGAAGAAATGCGAGTTCTGGCTGGAGGAGGTAGCATTCCTTAGGCACGTAGTATCAAGTCGTGGAATATCGGTTGACCCGGCAAAGATTGAAGCTATTCAAAGCTGGGAGCAACCTAAATCAGTAACCGAAGTACGTAGCTTTCTCGATCTAGCTGGTTATTATCGGAGATTCGTGGAAGGATTTTCTCGAATCGCTACTCCGTTAACTCAGCTGACTCAAAAAGATACAAAGTTCGGTTGGAGCGAAGAATGTGAGCAGAGTTTTCAAGAACTCAAGAGGAGACTCATTTCAGCACCTGTTCTAACAAAACCATCTGGCTCGGAGGGATTTGTCATCTACAGTGATGCTTCGAGCAAAGGGTTGGGATGCGTTCTCATGCAACATGGAAAAGTCATAGCCTATGCATCAAGACAACTCAAGGAATATGAGAGGAATTATCCTACTCATGATCTAGAGTTGGCAGCTGTTGTCTTTGCACTTAAAATTTGGAGGCATTACTTGTATGGGGAGAAGGTGGAGATCTTTACGGATCATAAAAGCCTTAAATATTTCTTCACTCAAAAGGAACTCAACATGCGAGAACGACGTTGGCTTGAACTGTTGAAAGATTATGACCATACCATTCAATACCATCCTGGAAAAGCGAACGTGGTAGCTGACGCATTGAGTAGAAGATTATATGCAAGTACGAGTGCGATATTGTCAACACGAAGGCCCATTTTGTGTGATTTGCAAAGGATGGAGATAGAGTTAAAGACTCTAGGGACCCATGTGATGATGGCGAATATACGAGTAGAATCGACTTTAATCGATAAAGTTAAAGCTGCTCAAGCTACAGACCTGGAGCTGATGCGTATGAGGAAGAAAGTGCAAGAAGGTGCTATGCCAGAAGCAAGAATCGATGAAGAAGGAATACTTCGAGTCAACTCCAGACTTTGTGTTCCTAACAACCCTGATTTAAAGTATGAAATCATGATGGAGGTGCACAACACACCGTTTGCAATCCATCTTGGAAGTACCAAAATGTATCATGATCTTCGTCATACATTTTGGTGGAGCAATATGAAGAGAGAGATATCGTTGTTTATCTCAAGGTGTCTAACTTGTCAACGAGTCAAAGCGGAGCATCAAGTACCAAAAGGTCCATTGCAACCACTTGAAATTCCAGAATGGAAGTGGGAGCACATTACCATGGATTTCGTTACCGGCCTTCCTAGGGTTTCTCAAGATATATATGCGATTTGGGTCATTGTTGATAGATTGACCAAATCTGCTCATTTTTTACCGATACGAGAAACTTATACACTTGAACGTCTTACTCGTATGTACATAAACGAGATTGTAAGACTGCATGGTATGCCAGTATCCATTGTTTCTGACCGAGACCCAAGATGCACTTCACGATTTTGGGTTAGTTTACAAAAAGCTATGGGCACAGATTTACGATTTAGTTCAGCATATCATCCTCAGACGGACGGACAATCAGAGAGGAGTATTCAAACTCTAGAAGATTTATTAAGACTCTGTGTCCTTGACTTCAAGGGAAGTTGGGACAAGTTCTTACCATTGGTGGAGTTTTCCTACAACAACAGTTATCAAGCAAGTATTGGCATGGCTCCATTTGAAGCATTGTATGGAAGAAAATGTCGTTCTCCAGTATGCTGGGATGAGGTGGGTGAAGCAACGTTGTTGAGACCGGAGTTGGTACGTATGACTACAGAAAAGATTCAAACGATCCGACAACATATAAAAACCTCACAAGATCGACAAAAGAGTTATGCTGATTTTCATCGAAAGGACGTGGAATTTGATGTAGGAGATCATGTGTTCTTACGTGTTGCTCCATGGAAAGGAGTTACGGGATTTGAAAAAAGAGGAAAGCTCAATCCTTGATTCATCGGTCCATTTTTAATCCTCGATCGAGTAGGAACTGTGACTTATAGACTCGCTTTACCGCCAAGTATGTCTCGTGTTCATAACTTTTTTCACATATCCATGTTACGAAAATATGTGGAAGACCCGAACCACATTATTGAGTTAGAACCGGACGAAATAGCGGAGGATTTCACGTATGAAGAAGTTCCTATTCAAATCTTGGATAAGAAGGAACATATTTTACGCTCCAAGGTTATACCTCAAGTTAAAGTTTTGTGGAGAAACCACGATGTTGAGGAAATGACTTGGGAGTTAGAATCTGAAATGAAATCAAGGTATCCTTACCTCTTCGACATACCAGGTACGTACCCTAATTTCGAGGGCGAAATTTCATAAGAAGGGGAGGTTGTAAGACCCCAACTTTTATAAATAAAGATGAATTTTCTATAAATATCATTTTTGAATATTATGGAGTTAATTTGATATAATGTTATAGTTGTGGGTAATATTTATAAATTTTGCAAAGTACGCAAGTTGTTATATAATATTCGATTGGTCGGGGAATATTCGTTTTAACAGGGAATATTCGTACAACGACACAATCATTGGTGGACCCCACAACAGAATTATTGTTGGATTGAGAAAACGACAAAAATATTTTATTAAAAATAACGGCGGAGGTTTTACCATTGATACTGTTGAACTACTCGGTAGTAAAAGTACAGTAATACGTGTGGTTGCATAGTAACACACGGTATTGATTATTAATGCTTATGTGAGAAGTCACTCAGTTTGATTCAATTATTGTCAGTTAATAATATGAATTATTTAGCGATAATGACGTTTTGTTTTATTCGTATTATTAACGTAATAAAACAGAAACATCTTTTTATATAAAACAGACTACTTTATTAAAGTTATTCTATAAATAGAATATATTATATTTTATTTAAAAGATTTTTCTTTAAATATGGACCGTCAGATTAAAGTAATCAATCTGGACCGTTCATGGATTAGTTACTATGCATTCTATTTTTTTATAAATAGCAGTTCATTCTTTCATTATTTCTTTCATTGTTGGAACATCCTGTCTGTGTGTTTTACACCGGACCTGGTTCCGTTTTTATTATTATTCTGTTGGAATATCCTGTCTGTGTGTTTTACACCGGACCTGGTTCCGTCTTGTAATTATTCTGTTGGAACATCATGTCTGTGTGTTTTACACCGGACCTGGTTCCATTATTTATTATTCTGTCGGAATATCCTGTCTGTGCGTTTACGCGAACCTGGTTCCATTATTTATTATTCTGTTGGAATAACCTGTCTGTGCGGTCTATCGCATGCATGGTGATTTCTTTTGTTATTCCATTCTTTATTATACTCAGTTGGTTAAGTTTTGACTTCTATACTCCATGAAATTTGTGGAATATCCTTGATAATTGCGTTTCATCCAGTATCTTTTTATGAAAATATTCTTCTAAGCATTCTTGAATTTTACTCCACAAAGCAGTGTCATGTTGACAATTTGGACGTTGTTAATTCTTGGATAAATTAATTCTTGAACTTGTTTTATTGAATTCTTATATCATTGTCATCATCTTCATGTTTATAAAATGTTAAAAGTCATCTGTGGCCTGTAGTGCATAGATGGACTTGGTATGATTATGACCAGGGATTATTCGGTATAATCATGACCGTAATATTACAAATGATGTGGTAAAAGTCCTCATTGGCCCGTAGTGCGTTGATGGACAGTTGTTAGCATGATCATGACCATTAATGAATACACGAATATCCTTGGCCGTAGTGCAGGGGTGATTCGATGATGTGGATTATTTTATTAAGCTGAGTCCCAGCGATCACAGTGTTGAAAAACCTTTTAAATCATAAAAGATAGTAGAGTTTGTTTTCTACTTGACTCTTTTAATGGATTGCTTATTCCGCTGCAGTTAAACTTGATGTCTATTATATTTTATCAGTTTAACATTGTTGAAGGCTAATGATAATTTATTCTGCATTATCTTAGTCATAATATTTTTTACTGGGCTAGTTGAGCTCACCCTTTCTTTCACTGTTCTCTTCAGGAAATGAGAACGTAGCTGGGGCAAGTCGGGGAACGGAGTGACGATCCGAATGATAGTATTAGTTAGTAGTCCTCACTATTCTATGTAATAGTGTGTTAATAAATGTAATGATGACTCCTTTTGAGTATGAATACTCTCTAGAAGATAATATTTGTATTCAAACTCACAGTTTATGTTTTGTCGTATTGTACACGACAATTGTATTAGTAAGTTGTATTTGTATTCTGTACTATGTATCTGACGACCCAAGATGGGTGATGTATACCTAATTTTGGGGGCGTCACAACTGTTATATGAATGTGTGTGTGGGTTAATGTGCTGTTATTTGGAAGTAGTGCGAGGCCTCGTTCGCACCTATATACACAGGGTTTGAATTTTGTATAAAAATTTAGTTTTAACAAGATATAGGAATGATGCTTTAAAAGAGATTTTTCAAACCCTTATGCTCAATAGTAATTGAGACCTTTTACACTTCCATTTTATTATTAAATGTTCGGCTTGATTGCTTTTATTTTCGAGATGCGAAGCATCTTCGAGAAAATAATGTACAAAGAAGTGCTGAACTCCTCATGGGTATGAAAACCGTTGAAGGAAATCCGAACACCGGGAATAAATTTACAAGCTGTTTATAGCTGAAAAGGTCCATCACGGGAACCGAATCTAGATTCAGTAGACTGAATCTGTGATCACATGATTCCTAGACTCACATGATACCGCAATTGATAAAAAGCAGTAAGCAGGTATATATATAAAAGCTGTAAATATATATATATATATATATATATATATACAGACATGATCACCAACCATGAAGCACCTCCACGGAGGATCAGAAATGTAAATAAAGCTATAAAAGCGATCAACCGTCACGGAGGAAACTCCAGGCGGGACGAAATGTACAGAAAGCAGTAAAAACGGTCAACCACCACGAAGTAACCTCCAGGTGGGATGAAATGTATATATATATATATATATATATATATATATATATATATATATATATATATATATATATATATATAAGCGTGTAAATGCACGGGATATAAAATTCAGGCTCATCGAACAAAGTCCGACAACAGTTCATATATAAGTATATATATATTAAAGTAGTAAACGCACCGGATATAAAATCCAGGCTCATCGAACAAAGTTCAACACACAGTTCATATATATAAGTGTGTATATATATATATATATATATACGAAAGCATTTAAACGCACCAGACGTAAGTCTAGGCTCATCGAACAGAGTTCGACACTCAGTTCATATATATAAGTATATATAATATGAAAGCAATTAAATGCTCCAGACATAAGTCTAGGCTCAATCGAGGCATAACTCGATAATGTTAGTCCATATATAAATATATATATATATATATATATATATATATATAAGTATATATATATACAAACTGAAATGAAACCACGGACCGAAATCCGGGCATACACACACAACACGACTCTCAATGTGAAGAACAGTGTGTGCAAAGATGAAGAGAAAGGCTTGAAAATGTGTAAGAAGGCTTACAGTGGGCTGCCAAAGAAGACTTCAATAACTTGAAATGGGTGAACACTCGGCTCCCGCCGATAAAAAGTAGCTATATATGAGCTTACAAGTGTTTAAAATGAGAAAGTACTCAGGTTGGGGTGTGTACAGAGCGAATTGGACAGGGCTTCCTCGCCTTTTCTCTTTAAAATGGCCACCCCAAGCCCTCAATTTATAGAGGGGGGAGCCGCAGGTGTACGACCATAGGTGTACCTGAGGCTGCCCCGGGCTTCACGGGTCCCGCCGTCTCAAAGTACGTGCACACTGGTAACGTGATGTTCGCTCGAACTTTTAAAATTGTAATTCGGGCAACCGACTGAGGTATGTAAGACCTATTTCGGACCGCCGTTGTTGAGAGTTAAGCAATGACATGGGATTAGGGTTGTACGAAGTCATGAAGATGGGACGATGCCCTCCGATCTTTAGCTTCAAATTCTATCTGTTACCATGAATAATAGTCACTCGGGATTGGTTTTCCTTGGTTCTTGTGGGACATTGCTGTGTAGAAATGTATGTTTGAAATGTTGAGACGGCGTGATGTGGCGTCAAGGTGGTAAGATGATGACTTTGCCCCTCACTGGGGTTATCTCTGGTTTGGGCTGATAAAGCAGACGTTGCTCAGGGTTATCGCTGAGATTGGACTGCTGCCAGTGTTGAAGGTCCTCAGTGTCATCTCTGAGGTGTGCCTGTCCTTCTGGTGTTATTACCAGGTCTTGTACTAAGTGCCTCGGTGTAAGCGCTGAGGTTGAAGCTGATTGCATTTGAAACAAGTATTTTTGGGGTTATCTCCGGAACTGCAACTGCCTTCCTTGGGGTTATCTCCAAGGTTGGAAAATGCTATTCCTAGTGTTGGGACTGAGACGGAACATCTCGGGGTTATCTCCATGATGAATCGGTCTTCTCCGGTGTGTGTTCCGGTATTGGATATGCACGCCTCGGGGTTATCGCCGAGGTTGGAATTGTTACTCTCGGTGTGTGTTCCGGGGTTGAAACTGAGCTTCCGATAGTATCCGAACTGGATGTGAGCTGTCTTCCAGGGTTATATCTGAAAGACGAATCTGCCTTCCTGCAATATTAGTAACAGGTGTGCAGAAAATTTCGAGTGTCTACAATGACAATGATATAAGAATTCAATTAAATGAAAGCAAATGATAAATTTTAAATATTTATAATTTAATTTATCCAAAATTTAACAATGTCCAAATTATCAACATGATACTGCTTTGTGGAGTAAAATTCAAGAATAATATTGTATCAAAAATAATTTGGACCGAATAGAAATTAATTTTTGTCATAAATAGTACTCTGGGTGAATAGTACCCGAGTGAATAGTATTTCGAGAATAATACCCCGTGAATAATACTTTGTGAATAGTACCCCGTGAATAGTACTTAATGAATAGTACCCCGTGAATAGTACTTTATGAATAGTACCATATAAATGAATAGTACTCATGGACAGTACTCTGGCATGAAAAGCTTAAAATTTAACAAGAATATGCAGAAAATATCCTTGTGAAATGATACTAGATGAAACGCAAATTTCTAGGATATTCTACTAATTTCACAGAGTATAGAAGCAATATTTTAACAAAATGAGGGTATAATCAGGAATATGAGACGAAATAATATTCCTCACACACTACAGAGTATGGAAGAAAATATTATTCTTTATGAATACTGAACAAAAATAATATCCCTTACCTCAGAAGAAGACTGGATACTGGAATAGTGAAGTAGTAGAAGACTGGATACTGGAATATCACTGAGATTGGACTGCTGCCAGTGTTGAAGGTCCTCAGTGTCATCTCTGAGGTGTGCCTGTCCTCCTGGTGTTATTACCAGGTCTTGTACTAAGTGCCTCGGTGTAAGCGCCGAGGTTGAAGCTGATTGCATTTGAAACAAGCATTTTTGGGGTTATCTCCGGAACTGCAACTGCCTTCCTTGGGGTTATCTCCAAGGTTGGAATATGCTATTCCTAGTGTTGGGACTGAGACGGAACATCTCGGGGTTATCTCCGTGATGAATCTGTCTTCTCCGGTGTGTGTTCCGGTATTGGATCTGCACGCCTCGGGGTTATCGCTGAGGTTAGAATTGTTACTCTCGGTGTGTGTTCCGGAGTTGAAACTGAGCTTCCGATAGTATCCGGACTGGATGTGAGCTGTCTTCCAGGGTTATATTTGAATGACGAATCTGCCTTCCTGCAATATTAGTAACAGGTGTGCAGAAAATTTCGAGTGTCTACAATGACAATGATATAAGAATTCAATTAAATGAAAACAAATGATAAATTTTAAATATTTATAATTTAATTTATCCAAAATTTAATAATGTCCAAATTATCAACATGATACTGCTTTGTAGAGTAAAATTCAAGAATAATATTGTATCAAAAATAATTTGGACCGAATAGAAATTAATTTTTGTCATGAATAGTACTCTGGGTGAATAGTACCCGAGTGAATAGTATTTCGAGAATAATACCCCGTGAATAGTACTTTGTGAATAATACCCCGTGAATAGTACTTAATGAATAGTACCCCGTGAATAGTACTTTATGAATAGTACCGTATAAATGAATAGTACTCATGGACAGTACTCTGGCATGAAAAGCTTAAAATTTAACAAGAATATGCAGAAAATATCCTTGTGAAACGATACTAGATGAAACGCAAATTTCTAGGATATTCTACTAATTTCACGGAGTATAGAAGCAATATTTTAACAAAATGAGGGTATAATCAGGAATATGAGACGAAATAATATTCCTCACACACTACAGAGTATGGAAGAAAATATTATTCCTTATGAATACTGAACAAAAATAATATCCCTTACCTCAGAAGAAGACTGGATACTGAAATAGTGAAGTAGTAGAAGACTGGATACTGGAATATCACTGAGATTGGACTGCTGCCAGTGTTGAAGGTCCTCAGCATCATCTCTGAGGTGTGCCTGTCCTCCTGGTGTTATTACCAGGTCTTGTATTGAGTGCCTCGGTGTAAGCATTGAGGTTGAAGCTGATTGCATTTAAAACAAGCATTTTCGAGGTTATCTCCGGAACTACAACTGCCTTCCTTGGGGTTATCTCCAAGGTTGAAATCTGCTATTCCCAGTGTTGGGACTGAGACGGAACATCTCGGGGTTATCTCCGTGATGAATCGGTCTTCTCCGGTGTGTGTTCTGGTATTGGATCTGCACGCCTCGGGGTTATCGCCGAGGATGGAATTGTTACTCCCGGTGTGTTCTGGGGTTGAAACTGAGCTTCCGGCAATATTTAGACTAGATGTGAGCTGTCTTCTAAGGTTATGTCTGAAAGATGAATCTGCCTTCCTGCAATGTTAGTAACAGGTGTGTAGAAAAGTTTGAGTGTCTACAGATGCCCCTCTTTATCATATTCATGCAATGCAATGGCATGAATAGGATAAAGAATCCTAGACACTTGAAATGCAACAAGATAAATATGATGCAATATGGAGTAATATGATGCAAGTGTATGATGCATATGAATTGCTTTCCAATATGCTGGGGATGATTGCCGGCTCCCTGTGATGGTAATGACGGCGAGTTTGGATGTGTGATCCAAACCTATTAGGATGTTGACGTTGGGGTTATCACAAAAGTCCTTAATCCTGGATGCAAACTTTACTCCAAAGATGTGCCTCTCGTGTACAAGAGATCTGTGGGGATAAAACTTTATCTGTTTAAGGATGTGTATAACATATTCCATCATCGATCCTCCTCGATGATGTTGATCCTCCCTGGTCTGTATCGCCAGGACATATAATTGTTTTGCTGGATTTACTGCCAACAGTATGTGTTGTCAGGGCTACCCGACCTTCATTGACATGTGGACCAACGATTGACCACGCGTTGTAACCCCCGCCGAGTATCCATTTGATCCTCTGTTGACATGTATATCAACGAATGAATTTCCTGCTGGGGATAAATGCCAAGGCTGCTTGGACTTTATTGATGTGTATGTCCACTGATGCAATCATCGGATGACTTCTGATGCGGTGTTGGGTTTACTTGCCAATGGCTGAACTGACGTCAAGGTTGATTGACCTTCGTTGACGTGTGTATCAACGAAAAACATGTGTTGGATCATCGCTGATGTGCATATCAGCAGAACATTGCGTTGTAACCCCCGCCGGGGACTCTGTTTATGGACAGATGACCATGCGTTGTGACCCCCGTCGGGGATCTCCTTTTGAGATTGCGTTGTAACCCCCGCCGGGGACTCTGTTTATTGATAGATGACCATGCATTGTGACCCCCACCGGGGATCTCCTTTTGAGATTGCGTTGTAACCCCCGCCGGGGATCCATTTAAAGAGATTAGGGTGACGACCCTGAATTGACGGCATTGGACTAGCGTGTGGTATTGCCGAATGTGGTATGAAACGACTTGGATCATCGGTATAGTAATGTGAGAACCCAGAATTTCACATAATTCAAATTTTTCGAATAATTTTTTTTTTTTTTGAAAAAGAATGAAAAGAAAGTACTTGAATCATATAAATGTATATGATAATGAAGCTAGATAGTTAATTTATTAACTAAGAAGTATACTTAATCATTTTCAAGGAAGAGTAATGAAAGTTATGTAAGAAATTAACATGACTTGAATGTTAGCCTTGATTATTAAATTAAAAGGATTTACAATCCTTAAGTAATTGTATTGATGATTATGTGAGTGTTTATAACTTATTAAGTCAATTACGGCTATCAAGTTAATACACTAGAGGGATATGTTATGACATATGTGAGTTATGTACGTGATTGAGTAAATATGTATTATATAATGTGTATACATTTATTTTGTAAAGAGATGACGAATAAAGTTATGTAACCTAATACATTTATTAGGTATGATAATTAAATAACCTAACGTGTTATAATTTAAGAGAATGATAGTATTTAAAAACATATACTAATCCTAAGAGATTTACTTGATGCATCTCAATTAATTAATCTTATAACCTAAAGAATAGCAAGTCTAATTGGGTTATGAAATTAAAAATATATGAGTAAGAAATTAGCTTGCTAATGGGTGTAATGGAACCCTAATTAAATATTGGGGAATGAATAAAAATTACTAAGTATAGAACTATATTGATTTGCAAGTCCATAGAATTAAAATTTCTAGCCCAAAGAATTAAAGAAGTGGCCCAACCTTTAGCCCAAGTGGGAGGGGACATATTAGACATTAAGTAAGTTAATTAAAGCATAAAATGAAAACAACTTTGGGCAATAGAAAGGCCACTTGACCGAAATTTAGAGAGGAGAGAAAGGGGGGAAGAATGTAATGATGACTTACTTTAGTAAGTGGACAACTTATAACAAGTGTCCAAGTTCCATTCAACCAACACATTAAGCATTAAGTGTAAGAAACATCTAGGAGATGACTAAGAGAGAGAAGGGGAGAAGTATTGGGCAAATAATATACTTACATATCTTATATCTATACTTACTTTTCCAACAAATCAAAATCTAAGTCTTATCTTTTTCTTTTCATCTTATTATCTAGCAAAAGCTAAGAAAGAAAGAGAGAGACTAGAGAAGAGAAAGAGAAAGCCTAAGGAATTTCGGCTATAGAGAGAGAGGAGAGAGGGAGAGTTTTAGAAAGCTTCATAGTTCCTAATCAAGGTTTAGGAAGAAAGAGAAGAATGAAAGGCTAAGGTATAACCAAATTTCTACTTATATAGTATAATTTCTTTTTAGTTTGATTTGATTTTTATATAATTTGAAGTTTTGATCTTGAGGTTTAAAACCTTAGATCTAGGTGTATATAAGTGTTTCATGTTTAGATCTAACCTTTTTGAGGATCAAAAGTTAAATCTAAAGTATGAGATAGAAACTAGATTTTTCAAAATGTAGAGAACCTAATTTTTATTAGCCTTTATGGTGTTTAACTTTGTGTTTGATGCTTGATTGATGAAATAGATCATGTATTATGGTAGATTCATGGGTATATGAAGTATGAGTAGGTAGTATGATGAGGTATGTTGGTTATTATGTGAGGGCATAGAAGTTTTCTTTGAAACCACAAAGGATGGAAAGTCAGATTTTTGTAAAAACGAAACATGAAATTCAAATGACCATATCTCCTATTATATTTCGAATTTTTGAGTGTGGTCAAGTCCTAGAGTTAGATCTATAAGTTTTCTAACATCTCCAAGTGGAATCACTAAAAAATGAGTTGTAGATTTCCGTATGGACTAGTTTTACCAAAGGACTCCAAAACTGCAAAACGCCAAAACACTTCTGCCCAAAATTTTAAAAGGGCAATTTCGGCCACTTAATTTGCCAGAAAAATTCCGGCCTTTTAGGACATGAAAATATATGGTATTAAGTACCTCCTGTCCAAAAATGAGCGCATTCCGATTTAAAATGACCAAGTTATGACCATTTCAATTTTTGTGATTTTCCGACGAAAATCGCTATAACCGGAGTTCTATAACTCCGATGGCCACGAAATTTAAACCGGAGGCTCACGTTAACACGTATAAGATTATGTCAAGAGATGGGAATTTCCGGAGTTAAGCACGAGGTAGCTAATTTCTTAAGGAATTAACTAAAAATATTTTTTTGAAAAATACTAAAGGAAGTTGGAAAATTATGGAAAAATACTTTTTGTGTATGAAATATATGTATATGTGTTTGGACAAAGGATTGAAAAATAATAAGTTGATTTGGTATTTTCGTGAAAAGGATATGGAATCCAGCTTGCTGGATTGAAAAATCTGATGAATCCAACTTGCTGGATTGAAAACAAGTTTACTGAATTGAAAATATATTGAATCCAGCTCGCTGGATTGTAATCTAGTTGATGAATTTGGAATTCAGGTTGCTGGATTTGGAATCCAGTCTGCTGAATTGGTAATTTGATTGTTAGATTTAGCATCCAGGTTGCTAGATTAGTATGTAACTTATTAGATGTTAAAGAATAACTTATGAAATGAAAAAGTAAGTGTTAAATCATAATGTATATGATATATAGATTAAAGAATTAGCAAAGGATGATAATAATACTAATATTGTAAGGAGTTATTTAATATTTAATTATGTGATTAAGTGTTAGATAATTGATTGAAAAAGTAATTGTACTATGATACAAAGTATGATATGCTGATTAAAAGATCAATCTTATTAATGATAGGTATTACAAAAGAAGTTAACTTAAATTGCGTAGCAGTAGTCAACGAGTCAGGCAAGTTTCCTAACTCAACTTGAGTTACTATTTTTCAAGCATGGTAGTGAATAATTATTGATAGTTATTCACATCTATAATGATTATTGTAATTCGCACGTAGTGCAATTGATTCTTGTTCTATTATTTGAACTATTTATAAATCATGTCTCAGCTAATTATTTTAGCAAGACTAATATTTGTTAAAGCTTGAAATGTTCTATTTATTATGAACTGAATTGTTATTGGAAGATCTATGCCATTGGTTTCGGCTAGATTAGTATTGTTATTAATTATTGAAATCATAGTATTTCTTTGAAAGTAATCCAAACCATATTGTTGTGGTACGGACTCGTGATGTAAGACTGAGATGAACAAATTTTAATGTCGTAAATCGACCTATGCGCTATTATTGAGTATTATGCATAATATAGGGTACAAAGGAGTTGGTCGCTCCAGATACTTGCAGAAGAGTATAGTTTAGTTTTTATAACTAATTTATATTCTTGTGGTAGTTTAGTTTTAATAACTAAATGATTCCTCTAGTAGTTCATGATCCTTTTGTGATCACTCAGCATGAAATCTGGGTATATCCCACTTTATTGAGTAATGTTGCAGTATTGTTAATTCTTATTATTCAATTGAATATTATTGAATCTTTGAAAGAATTTTACTCTTTCATCTTTGATATGTTATTCAGTATGAAATGGGAGAAAGTTTTATTATTGAGATTGAATTATTATTCAGCTACTTCGAAATCTTTTGATTATTGTTGAAGTTCTAAAGAAGCTAGACCCTTCTATTCATGATATATATATATATATATATATATATATATATATATATATATATATATATATATATATATATATCATCTATTGTATATTTTAACTTGCTGGGCAAACTCGTTGCTCACCCTTGCTTAAATAAAATATTTCAGCTAATACCGAAGTAGCAGAAGGTTCTAACATGGACAAAGGCAAAGGCAAGGTTCAGGAGTAGTTAGTGTCAACTTTTAATGGTTATGTTTTATTATGTAATTATTTATGTAAACCTTTTGGTTATATAAGGGTATGTAAATTATGTCAAGGTTAGTTAACTTGGGATATTGCTATAAGTTGTATTAAGGAATATTATGAATGATGTTTTTCATTAATGAATGAGTAGTTAGATGTGATATATTTGATGGATCGTGAGCACCAAACCTGTGGTTAGGGAACCCGGATTTGGGGGCGTCACAAGTTGGAATCAGAGCTGTAGGTTATAAACCTTAGGTGGGGGGAAAAGCCTTAGGAATATAACCATAAACAGGATAGAGAAAACTCGTTTAGAGTTCTAGGTGATGGATTAGGAAAATTCATCAATAGTAATATATGGGGACACTCAGTGTTTATGGATTATGTTTAATAGTGATGTACTAATGAAGTTATTTAAAACTGGTAACAGGATGTCAGGAGATGATAAGATGACTACGGAAATGTTAGCAGCTGCACCAATGCCATTAGCCGAGGTGCCAGCTCAGAGTGAGTCAGTTGAGGAAGTTTTAAGAGACGAGCCTGCGGTAAATCTAGCAAGCGATCATGACGAGTACCCCGAGATGGAGCTGGATGAAGAGGAAGAAGTATATTCCAAAGAAACTAGGGTGGAGCCAGAAATAAAGATCAAAGATGGGGAAGAAGGCAAAGTAGCAATCGAAGAAGGTCAAGCATCTGCGGAAGTTCAAGATTTAAGGACTAAAGTACTTCTCCTAGAAGAATTATGGAAGACAGAAAGAGCATTACGTGAGATGACAGAAGAACAAAATAATCTAAAGGCACAAGTCGATAGAATGAGAGTTAAGCGTAATGTATCATCTAAAGATGTAAGTGAGAAAAAGAAGGGTAATAAAAGGAAAAAGAACAACGACAGTGACAACAACTCAGAGAATTCGCATTCAAAGAAGAAACAAGCATGTGGCAGGTGTGGAAAGAACCATTCGGGGGAATGTATGTGGGGTAAGAATGTTTGTTACAATTGTGGTCAAGAAGGACATCTATCACCAAATTGTCTTAAACCAAAGAAAGGAGGATGTTTTGCATGTGGTGGAATGGGTCATAGGATTAAGAATTGTCCTAAAAAGAAGACAGGTGAAGGAAGTAGATGTAAGAAAGATTAAGTGTGAGGAGTATAATATTTTGGGAGTATAATATTCTTTTGGTATGAATATTAAAATAACTTTTGTATGTCTCAACTTTTTGTGTAAAGTTGTAGTAATGAATCCCGACTTTTGTCGCACGGGAATAGTAATCGTTTGTAGCAGTTTGTGCTATGTACTGAAAAGTACTATGTACTATTTGCATGAATATAAATGCAATGAAATGATTATATGTTTGAATGAGTAATTAAATTCTGAGAATTAAATTATTAAGAGGATTATCTGAAGAATTTGATAATTCAGTAAGCTGGATTAAATAATCCAAGAAGCTGAAATTGGTTTAAGTTTAAAAGTTTTTTTTTACTACTAATAAGATGTTGCATAAAGACAAAGTATTAATGTAAGTCTTTATTTCATCAGATAATGCCGCCAAGACGACAAAATCGTAACCAAAGGGAGGAGCGATCTGTGAATAATGAAGTAAATCAAGCTGATCCAATGCAGAACTTCGCAGACATGATAGCTCAAGCTATGCAAACTAGAGCCCCCGCAACAAGAAATCGACCAGCTAATCCATTGGCTAACTTTAAAGACTTTAAGGCCGTAGGACCGCCGGAATTCAAGGGAACCACTTACCCTATAGAAGCCCAGACATGGGTAAAGGAGATGGAGAAAGCTTTTGTTATTGCTAGAGTAGCGGAGGAGCAAAAGACAGATTTTGCTACCTATTTGATGAAGGGTGAGGCGAATTACTGGTGGGAGACAAACAAAGCTAGAGCTGGTACAGAAGTAGTAACCTGGACAAGGTTTAAGGAATTATTTTTCGAAAGTTATTTCTCCGAAAGTATGCAAGCAAGAATGGAAGTAAACTTTTTGGAGTTGAAGCAGGAGAATTTATCGGTTGCAGAATATGCCGCCAAATTCAACGAACTAGCGAGATTTGCTCCGCATCAGGTGGACACTGAGGCACGAAAAGCGCGAAGGTTTGAGAATGGACTGAAACCAGGGATATATAGCAAGGTAGCTGTGTTGTAGATTAAGACATTTTCGGCTCTGTTGGAAAAAGCAATCATCGCCGAAGGAGGAAGTGAAGCTGTGTCGAGATATCATCAAGAGAAGAAGAAAAAGACGAATGAAGGAGGTAGCAGTGGAGGAAGTAACTCTAATAAGCGTAAGTGGAAGGACAATACTGAATCTGGAGACAAGTCAGGAGATAATAGGAAGAAAGGTGAGGCATGTGCAAATTGCGGTAAAAAGCATTTAGGAGTATGTTTGAAGGGAAAAGGAGTGTGTTTTAACTGTGGACAAGAGGGACACATCTCTCCAAATTGTCCAAGTCCAAAGAAGATACCAGGTTGTTTTTCATGTGGATCGCTAGAACATCAAATTCGTAACTGTCCAAAGAAGAATGCAGAAAGAGGAAGCAACAATAGAGGAAACAGCAGTGGAACACTGGCGATCAAAGGACCTGCTCAGCCGGGAAGACCGACAGCGCGCACGTTCAACATGACGTTGCATGATGCAGTAGCTGCCCAGGAGGTGGTGAAAGGTAATGATTTAGTTAAGTAAATGAGTTACGCGAAAAATATTAGATAGATATAGCTGTGAATGGTTTTCTTTTATAGAACTCAAGTCACAAATTAGTATATGAAACACAAATTAATATTGTGTTGATATAAATGAATTGATGATACAACTTTAAAAGATATTAGAGAGTAAGAAAGTGGTGATTCCGAGGACGGAATCCTTATAAGGAGGGGAGAATGTGAGAACCCAGAATTTCACATAATTCAAATTTTTCGAATAATTTTTTTTTTTTGAAAAAGAATGAAAAGAAAGTACTTGAATCATATAAATGTATATGATAATGAAGCTAGATAGTTAATTTATTAACTAAGAAGTATACTTAATCATTTTCAAGGAAGAGTAATGAAAGTTATGTAAGAAATTAACATGACTTGAATGTTAGCCTTGATTATTAAATTAAAAGGATTTACAATCCTTAAGTAATTGTATTGATGATTATGTGAGTGTTTATAACTTATTAAGTCAATTACGGCTATCAAGTTAATACACTAGAGGGATATGTTATGACATATGTGAGTTATGTACGTGATTGAGTAAATATGTATTATATAATGTGTATACATTTATTTTGTAAAGAGATGACGAATAAAGTTATGTAACCTAATACATTTATTAGGTATGATAATTAAATAACCTAACGTGTTATAATTTAAGAGAATGATAGTATTTAAAAACATATACTAATCCTAAGAGATTTACTTGATGCATCTCAATTAATTAATCTTATAACCTAAAGAATAGCAAGTCTAATTGGGTTATGAAATTAAAAATATATGAGTAAGAAATTAGCTTGCTAATGGGTGTAATGGAACCCTAATTAAATATTGGGGAATGAATAAAAATTACTAAGTATAGAACTATATTGATTTGCAAGTCCATAGAATTAAAATTTCTAGCCCAAAGAATTAAAGAAGTGGCCCAACCTTTAGCCCAAGTGGGAGGGGACATATTGGACATTAAGTAAGTTAATTAAAGCATAAAATAAAAACAACTTTGGGCAATAGAAAGGCCACTTGGCCGAAATTTAGAGAGGAGAGAAAGGGGGGAAGAATGTAATGATGACTTACTTTAGTAAGTGGACAACTTATAACAAGTGTCCAAGTTCCATTCAACCAACACATTAAGCATTAAGTGTAAGAAACATCTAGGAGATGACTAAGAGAGAGAAGGGGAGAAGTATTGGGCAAATAATATACTTACATATCTTATATCTATACTTACTTTTCCAACAAATCAAAATCTAAGTCTTATCTTTTTCTTTTCATCTTATTATCTAGCAAAAGCTAAGAAAGAAAGAGAGAGACTAGAGAAGAGAAAGAGAAAGCCTAAGGAATTTCGGCTATAGAGAGAGAGAGGAGAGAGGGAGAGTTTTAGAAAGCTTCATAGTTCCTAATCAAGGTTTAGGAAGAAAGAGAAGAAGGAAAGGCTAAGGTATAACCAAATTTCTACTTATATAGTATAATTTCTTTTTAGTTTGATTTGATTTTTATATAATTTGAAGTTTTGATCTTGAGGTTTAAAACCTTAGATCTAGGTGTATATAAGTGTTTCATGTTTAGATCTAACCTTTTTGAGGATCAAAAGTTAAATCTAAAGTATGAGATAGAAACTAGATTTTTCAAAATGTAGAGAACCTAATTTTTATTAGCCTTTATGGTGTTTAACTTTGTGTTTGATGCTTGATTGATGAAATAGATCATGTATTATGGTAGATTCATGGGTATATGAAGTATGAGTAGGTAGTATGATGAGGTATGTTGGTTATTATGTGAGGGCATAGAAGTTTTCTTTGAAACCACAAAGGATGGAAAGTCAGATTTTTGTAAAAACGAAACATGAAATTCAAATGACCATATCTCCTATTATATTTCGAATTTTTGAGTGTGGTCAAGTCCTAGAGTTAGATCTATAAGTTTTCTAACATCTTCAAGTGGAATCACTAAAAAATGAGTTGTAGATTTCCGTATGGACTAGTTTTACCAAAGGACTCCAAAACTGCAAAACGCCAAAACACTTCTGCCCAAAATTTTAAAAGGGCAATTTCGGCCACTTAATTTGCCAGAAAAATTCCGGCCTTTTAGGACATGAAAATATATGGTATTAAGTACCTCCTGTCCAAAAATGAGCGCATTCCGATTTAAAATGACCAAGTTATGACCATTTCAATTTTTGTGATTTTCCGACGAAAATCGCTATAACCGGAGTTCTATAACTCCGATGGCCACGAAATTTAAACCGGAGGCTCACGTTAACACGTATAAGATTATGTCAAGAGATGGAAATTTCCGGAGTTAAGCACGAGGTAGCTAATTTCTTAAGGAATTAACTAAAAATATTTTTTTGAAAAATACTAAAGGAAGTTGGAAAATTATGGAAAAATACTTTTTGTGTATGAAATATATGTATATGTGTTTGGACAAAGGATTGAAAAATAATAAGTTGATTTGGTATTTTCGTGAAAAGGATATGGAATCCAGCTTGCTGGATTGAAAAATCTGATGAATCCAACTTGCTGGATTGAAAACAAGTTTACTGAATTGAAAATATATTGAATCCAGCTCGCTGGATTGTAATCTAGTTGATGAATTTGGAATTCAGGTTGCTGGATTTGGAATCCAGTCTGCTGAATTGGTAATTTGATTGTTAGATTTAGCATCCAGGTTGCTAGATTAGTATGTGATTTATTAGATGTTAAAGAATAACTTATGAAATGAAAAAGTAAGTGTTAAATCATAATGTATATGATATATAGATTAAAGAATTAGCAAAGGATGATAATAATACTAATATTGTAAGGAGTTATTTAATATTTAATTATGTGATTAAGTGTTAGATAATTGATTGAAAAAGTAATTGTACTATGATACAAAGTATGATATGCTGATTAAAAGATCAATCTTATTAATGATAGGTATTACAAAAGAAGTTAACTTAAATTGCGTAGCAGTAGTCAACGAGTCAGGCAAGTTTCCTAACTCAACTTGAGTTACTATTTTTCAAGCATGGTAGTGAATAATTATTGATAGTTATTCACATCTATAATGATTATTGTAATTCGCACGTAGTGCAATTGATTCTTGTTCTATTATTTGAACTATTTATAAATCATGTCTCAGCTAATTGTTTTAGCAAGACTAATATTTGTTAAAGCTTGAAATGTTCTATTTATTATGAACTGAATTGTTATTAGAAGATCTATGCCATTGGTTTCGGCTAGATTAGTATTGTTATTAATTATTGAAATCATAGTATTTCTTTGAAAGTAATCCAAACCATATTGTTGTGGTACGGACTCGTGATGTAAGACTGAGATGAACAAATTTTAATGTCGTAAATCGACCTATGCGCTATTATTGAGTATTATGCATAATATAGGGTACAAAGGAGTTGGCCGCTCCAGATACTTGCAGAAGAGTATAGTTTAGTTTTTATAACTAATTTATATTCTTGTGGTAGTTTAGTTTTAATAACTAAATGATTCCTCTAGTAGTTCATGATCCTTTTGTGATCACTCAGCATGAAATCTGGGTATATCCCACTTTATTGAGTAATGTTGCAGTATTGTTAATTCTTATTATTCAATTGAATATTATTGAATCTTTGAAAGAATTTTACTCTTTCATCTTTGATATGTTATTCAGTATGAAATGGGAGAAAGTTTTATTATTGAGATTGAATTATTATTCAGCTACTTCGAAATCTTTTAATTATTGTTGAAGTTCTAAAGAAGCTAGACCCTTCTATTCATGATATATATATATATATATATATATATATATATATATATATATATATATATATATATATATATATATATATATCATCTATTGTATATTTTAACTTGCTGGGCAAACTCGTTGCTCACCCTTGCTTAAATAAAATATTTCAGCTAATACCGAAGTAGCAGAAGGTTCTAACATGGACAAAGGCAAAGGCAAGGTTCAGGAGTAGTTAGTGTCAACTTTTAATGGTTATGTTTTATTATGTAATTATTTATGTAAACCTTTTGGTTATATAAGGGTATGTAAATTATGTCAAGGTTAGTTAACTTGGGATATTGCTATAAGTTGTATTAAGGAATATTATGAATGATGTTTTTCATTAATGAATGAGTAGTTAGATGTGATATATTTGATTGATCGTGAGCACCAAACCTGTGGTTAGGGAACCCGGATTTGGGGGCGTCACAAGTTGGTATCAGAGCTGTAGGTTATAAACCTTAGGTGGGGGGAAAAGCCTTAGGAATATAACCATAAACAGGATAGAGAAAACTCGTTTAGAGTTCTAGGTGATGGATTAGGAAAATTTATCAATAGTAATATATGGGGACACTCAGTGTTTATGGATTATGTTTAATAGTGATGTACTAATGAAGTTATTTAAAACTGGTAACAGGATGTCAGGAGATGATAAGATGACTACGGAAATGTTAGCAGCTGCACCAATGCCATTAGCCGAGGTTCCAGCTCAGAGTGAGTCAGTTGAGGAAGTTTTAAGAGACGAGCCTGCGGTAAATCTAGCAAGCGATCATGACGAGTACCCCGAGATGGAGCTGGATGAAGAGGAAGAAGTATATTCCAAAGAAACTAGGGTGGAGCCAGAAATAAAGATCAAAGATGGAGAAGAAGGCAAAGTAGCAATCGAAGAAGGTCAAGCATCTGCAGAAGTTCAAGATTTAAGGACTAAAGTACTTCTCCTAGAAGAATTATGGAAGACAGAAAGAGCATTACGTGAGATGACAGAAGAACGAAATAATCTAAAGGCACAAGTCGATAGAATGAGAGTTAAGCGTAATGTATCATCTAAAGATGTAAGTGAGAAAAAGAAGGGTAATAAAAGGAAAAAGAACAACGACAGTGACAACAACTCAGAGAATTCGCATTCAAAGAAGAAACAAGCATGTGGCAGGTGTGGAAAGAACCATTCGGAGGAATGTATGTGGGGTAAGAATGTTTGTTACAATTGTGGTCAAGAAGGACATCTATCACCAAATTGTCTTAAACCAAAGAAAGGAGGATGTTTTGCATGTGGTGGAATGGGTCATAGGATTAAGAATTGTCCTAAAAAGAAGACAGGTGAAGGAAGTAGATGTAAGAAAGATTAAGTGTGAGGAGTATAATATTTTGGGAGTATAATATTCTTTTGGTATGAATATTAAAATAACTTTTGTATGTCTCAACTTTTTGTGTAAAGTTGTAGTAATGAATCCCGACTTTTGTCGCACGGGAATAGTAATCGTTTGTAGCAGTTTGTGCTATGTACTGAAAAGTACTATGTACTATTTGCATGAATATAAATGCAATGAAATGATTATATGTTTGAATGAGTAATTAAATTCTGAGAATTAAATTATTAAGAGGATTATCTGAAGAATTTGATAATTCAGTAAGCTGGATTAAATAATCCAAGAAGCTGAAATTGGTTTAAGTTTAAAAGTTTTTTTTACTACTAATAAGATGTTGCATAAAGACAAAGTATTAATGTAAGTCTTTATTTCATCAGATAATGCCGCCAAGACGACAAAATCGTAACCAAAGGGAGGAGCGATCTGTGAATAATGAAGTAAATCAAGCTGATCCAATGCAGAACTTCGCAGACATGATAGCTCAAGCTATGCAAACTAGAGCCCCCGCAGCAAGAAATCGACCAGCTAATCCATTGGCTAACTTTAAAGACTTTAAGGCCGTAGGACCGCCAGAATTCAAGGGAACCACTGACCCTATAGAAGCCCAGACATGGGTAAAGGAGATGGAGAAAGCTTTTGTTATTGCTAGAGTAGCGGAGGAGCAAAAGACAGATTTTGCTACCTATTTGATGAAGGGTGTGGCGAATTACTGGTGGGAGACAAACAAAGCTAGAGCTGGTACAGAAGTAGTAACCTGGACAAGGTTTAAGGAATTATTTTTCGAAAATTATTTCTCCGAAAGTATGCAAGCAAGAATGGAAGTAAACTTTTTGGAGTTGAAGCAGGAGAATTTATCGGTTGCAGAATATGCTGCCAAATTCAACGAACTAGCGAGATTTGCTCCGCATCAGGTGGACACTGAGGCACGAAAAGCGCGAAGGTTTGAGAATGGACTAAAACCAGGGATATATAGCAAGGTAGCTGTGTTGTAGATTAAGACATTTTCGGCTCTGTTGGAAAAAGCAATCATCGCCGAAGGAGGAAGTGAAGCTGTGTCGAGATATCATCAAGAGAAGAAGAAAAAGACGAATGAAGGAGGTAGCAGTGGAGGAAGTAACTCTAATAAGCGTAAGTGGAAGGACAATACTGAATCTGGAGACAAGTCAGGAGATAATAGGAAGAAAGGTGAGGCATGTGCAAATTGCGGTAAAAAGCATTTAGGAGTATGTTTGAAGGGAAAAGGAGTGTGTTTTAACTGTGGACAAGAGGGACACATCTCTCCAAATTGTCCAAGTCCAAAGAAGATACCAGGTTGTTTTTCATGTGGATCGCTAGAACATCAAATTCGTAACTGTCCAAAGAAGAATGCAGAAAGAGGAAGCAACAATAGAGGAAACAGCAGTGGAACACTGGCGATCAAAGGACCTGCTCAGCCGGGAAGACCGACAGCGCGCACGTTCAACATGACGTTGCATGATGCAGTAGCTGCCCAGGAGGTGGTGAAAGGTAATGATTTAGTTAAGTAAATGAGTTACGCGAAAAATATTAGATAGATATAGCTGTGAATGGTTTTCTTTTATAGAACTCAAGTCACAAATTAGTATATGAAACACAAATTAATATTGTGTTGATATAAATGAATTGATGATACAACTTTAAAAGATATTAGAGAGTAAGAAAGTGGTGATTCCGAGGACGGAATCCTTATAAGGAGGGGAGAATGTGAGAACCCAGAATTTCACATAATTCAAATTTTTCGAATAAATTTTTTTTTTTTTGAAAAAGAATGAAAAGAAAGTACTTGAATCATATAAATGTATATGATAATGAAGCTAGATAGTTAATTTATTAACTAAGAAGTATACTTAATCATTTTCAAGGAAGAGTAATGAAAGTTATGTAAGAAATTAACATGACTTGAATGTTAGCCTTGATTATTAAATTAAAAGGATTTACAATCCTTAAGTAATTGTATTGATGATTATGTGAGTGTTTATAACTTATTAAGTCAATTACGGCTATCAAGTTAATACACTAGAGGGATATGTTATGACATATGTGAGTTATGTACGTGATTGAGTAAATATGTATTATATAATGTGTATACATTTATTTTGTAAAGAGATGACGAATAAAGTTATGTAACCTAATACATTTATTAGGTATGATAATTAAATAACCTAACGTGTTATAATTTAAGAGAATGATAGTATTTAAAAACATATACTAATCCTAAGAGATTTACTTGATGCATCTCAATTAATTAATCTTATAACCTAAAGAATAGCAAGTCTAATTGGGTTATGAAATTAAAAATATATGAGTAAGAAATTAGCTTGCTAATGGGTGTAATGGAACCCTAATTAAATATTGGGGAATGAATAAAAATTACTAAGTATAGAACTATATTGATTTGCAAGTCCATAGAATTAAAATTTCTAGCCCAAAGAATTAAAGAAGTGGCCCAACCTTTAGCCCAAGTGGGAGGGGACATATTGGACATTAAGTAAGTTAATTAAAGCATAAAATAAAAACAACTTTGGGCAATAGAAAGGCCACTTGGCCGAAATTTAGAGAGGAGAGAAAGGGGGGAAGAATGTAATGATGACTTACTTTAGTAAGTGGACAACTTATAACAAGTGTCCAAGTTCCATTCAACCAACACATTAAGCATTAAGTGTAAGAAACATCTAGGAGATGACTAAGAGAGAGAAGGGGAGAAGTATTGGGCAAATAATATACTTACATATCTTATATCTATACTTACTTTTCCAACAAATCAAAATCTAAGTCTTATCTTTTTCTTTTCATCTTATTATCTAGCAAAAGCTAAGAAAGAAAGAGAGAGACTAGAGAAGAGAAAGAGAAAGCCTAAGGAATTTCGGCTATAGAGAGAGAGAGGAGAGAGGGAGAGTTTTAGAAAGCTTCATAGTTCCTAATCAAGGTTTAGGAAGAAAGAGAAGAAGGAAAGGCTAAGGTATAACCAAATTTCTACTTATATAGTATAATTTCTTTTTAGTTTGATTTGATTTTTATATAATTTGAAGTTTTGATCTTGAGGTTTAAAACCTTAGATCTAGGTGTATATAAGTGTTTCATGTTTAGATCTAACCTTTTTGAGGATCAAAAGTTAAATCTAAAGTATGAGATAGAAACTAGATTTTTCAAAATGTAGAGAACCTAATTTTTATTAGCCTTTATGGTGTTTAACTTTGTGTTTGATGCTTGATTGATAAAATAGATCATGTATTATGGTAGATTCATGGGTATATGAAGTATGAGTAGGTAGTATGATGAGGTATGTTGGTTATTATGTGAGGGCATAGAAGTTTTCTTTGAAACCACAAAGGATGGAAAGTCAGATTTTTGTAAAAACGAAACATGAAATTCAAATGACCATATCTCCTATTATATTTCGAATTTTTGAGTGTGGTCAAGTCCTAGAGTTAGATCTATAAGTTTTCTAACATCTCCAAGTGGAATCACTAAAAAATGAGTTGTAGATTTCCGTATGGACTAGTTTTACCAAAGGACTCCAAAACTGCAAAACGCCAAAACACTTCTGCCCAAAATTTTAAAAGGGCAATTTCGGCCACTTAATTTGCCAGAAAAATTCCGGCCTTTTAGGACATGAAAATATATGGTATTAAGTACCTCCTGTCCAAAAATGAGCGCATTCCGATTTAAAATGACCAAGTTATGACCATTTCAATTTTTGTGATTTTCCGACGAAAATCGCTATAACCGGAGTTCTATAACTCCGATGGCCACGAAATTTAAACCGGAGGCTCACGTTAACACGTATAAGATTATGTCAAGAGATGGGAATTTCCGGAGTTAAGCACGAGGTAGCTAATTTCTTAAGGAATTAACTAAAAATATTTTTTTGAAAAATACTAAAGGAAGTTGGAAAATTATGGAAAAATACTTTTTGTGTATGAAATATATGTATATGTGTTTGGACAAAGGATTGAAAAATAATAAGTTGATTTGGTATTTTCGTGAAAAGGATATGGAATCCAGCTTGCTGGATTGAAAAATCTGATGAATCCAACTTGCTGGATTGAAAACAAGTTTACTGAATTGAAAATATATTGAATCCAGCTCGCTGGATTGTAATCTAGTTGATGAATTTGGAATTCAGGTTGCTGGATTTGGAATCCAGTCTGCTGAATTGGTAATTTGATTGTTAGATTTAGCATCCAGGTTGCTAGATTAGTATGTGACTTATTAGATGTTAAATAATAACTTATGAAATGAAAAAGTAAGTGTTAAATCATAATGTATATGATATATAGATTAAAGAATTAGCAAAGGATGATAATAATACTAATATTGTAAGGAGTTATTTAATATTTAATTATGTGATTAAGTGTTAGATAATTGATTGAAAAAGTAATTGTACTATGATACAAAGTATGATATGCTGATTAAAAGATCAATCTTATTAATGATAGGTATTACAAAAGAAGTTAACTTAAATTGCGTAGCAGTAGTCAACGAGTCAGGCAAGTTTCCTAACTCAACTTGAGTTACTATTTTTCAAGCATGGTAGTGAATAATTATTGATAGTTATTCACATCTATAATGATTATTGTAATTCGCACGTAGTGCAATTGATTCTTGTTCTATTATTTGAACTATTTATAAATCATGTCTCAGCTAATTGTTTTAGCAAGACTAATATTTGTTAAAGCTTGAAATGTTCTATTTATTATGAACTGAATTGTTATTGGAAGATCTATGCCATTGGTTTCGGCTAGATTAGTATTGTTATTAATTATTGAAATCATAGTATTTCTTTGAAAGTAATCCAAACCATATTGTTGTGGTACGGACTCGTGATGTAAGACTGAGATGAACAAATTTTAATGTCGTAAATCGACCTATGCGCTATTATTGAGTATTATGCATAATATAGGGTACAAAGGAGTTGGCCGCTCCAGATACTTGCAGAAGAGTATAGTTTAGTTTTTATAACTAATTTATATTCTTGTGGTAGTTTAGTTTTAATAACTAAATGATTCCTCTAGTAGTTCATGATCCTTTTGTGATCACTCAGCATGAAATCTGGGTATATCCCACTTTATTGAGTAATGTTGCAGTATTGTTAATTCTTATTATTCAATTGAATATTATTGAATCTTTGAAAGAATTTTACTCTTTCATCTTTGATATGTTATTCAGTATGAAATGGGAGAAAGTTTTATTATTGAGATTGAATTATTATTCAGCTACTTCGAAATCTTTTGATTATTGTTGAAGTTCTAAAGAAGCTAGACCCTTCTATTCATGATATATATATATATATATATATATATATATATATATATATATATATATATATATATCATCTATTGTATATTTTAACTTGCTGGGCAAACTCGTTGCTCACCCTTGCTTAAATAAAATATTTCAGCTAATATCGAAGTAGCAGAAGGTTCTAACATGGACAAAGGCAAATGCAAGGTTCAGGAGTAGTTAGTGTCAACTTTTAATGGTTATGTTTTATTATGTAATTATTTATGTAAACCTTTTGGTTATATAAGGGTATGTAAATTATGTCAAGGTTAGTTAACTTGGGATATTGCTATAAGTTGTATTAAGGAATATTATGAATGATGTTTTTCATTAATGAATGAGTAGTTAGATGTGATATATTTGATGGATCGTGAGCACCAAACCTGTGGTTAGGGAACCCGAATTTGGGGGCGTCACAAGTAAACCCTATATTCGAGTGAATACCAATGGATGAAAAGAAAGCCATTTTCGGGTCCAGAAAAACTAGGGTTTCAGGCTATTTTGCTCAATCGCGTAGCATTTTTATCCCTGATTTGGCCTTTTCAGCTTGTGAGAACTCCTTTGTAACTCGAACTGGACCGAGCCGGAGGGGTGGGACCTACGTAAGGGTGCTGCAGGTACACCTGCTTCAGCCGTAGATGGACCCGCGGCCAACCGTGGATGTTAAAATCCTGCAGGTTGCTTTCATAAGTCATTTTTAAGTTGCGCCGCGAAGGAAATCTGAGAGCTCTTCTTCAGATTTACTGAGTTCGAATGTCTTTCTGCAAATTCTGTCACCGTACAAGTGTTCTACACTGTCCTGGTAACGTATGCATGTACTTTTTTCCAGTTTTTATCCGTTGAAACATGACTTATCATATGAAATGCATCTAAACACATAGTAGTGATTATGTATGCATAAATGACTTGATAAAAAATATTCAACATAGCAAATGTTAGTATTAAACCATGCTGAACATAATGATGTGAAAATTTTAACTTTTGAGACAGTCAAATTGGCACCCTTTTCTGCCATTTCTTATCCTATTTGAGGACAAATGAGCACAGGTGAAAAAGCAAAGTAATCCTGGCAATTAGTTTACCCTTATGGATTGATGACTTTGATTTTTGATGCAAATAGGATTTATGTGACTGTGTGCAGGTGTGCTACTGAATGGCCACCTAGTCATGCCTATGTGCATGTGGATAGTCCTATTTATAGAGGAAACTATGGCAAAATTATTTCAAAATATAGGCATTGAGTAGTCATGCATTTTTAACTCTACTATAGATGTATGTTAAAATGATGCATGCATGCATGTAGTCATTAAATGCATTTTGAAAAGCTCCAGGTTAGAAAATACCACACCCTTTCTAAGGTGATTTGGAGACTTGTTGTCCAGATTTTATGGATCCGGATCAGCCGAATAGTTCCCGCAGGACCACTTCTGGTGTACGGAGGAGGGCTTCTGAAGTGCCTCGACCCCGTTCTATTAGACAACCTCGTTGGTTGGTAGAGGCGGTGATACGTCCAGTCCGGGTTGATGTACTAGACGTCGAGGATGAGGAGGAGGATGTTCCAGTTGCGGACCCCGCTTCTGCTGCACATGCTCCCCGGAGGGACCTCCCGAGTATTCAGGTGGCAAGCCCAGAGCTTCTGGGTGATTTGAGCAGACATCCCTCGAAGTATTTGCACGTCAATGAGGTATAGAGTTAGATCATAATCTTCCTTCTGTCCTATTGATGAGGAGTGAAGGATTCTGATGTCGATCTACATCTTGCAGGTTCCCAGCTTTACACAGCCTCGAGGGAACTGGTTCAGCATTCACTCCATGTACCAGGCACTTCATCCTGACTATAGAGCGATTGTGCATGACTGGGGATTTGGAGCTTTCTTTTCCATCCTTCCCCGCCGTTGTCCCTGGGGTTACCTCAGGGCATTATTTGAGCGCTGGTTTCACCAGACCCAGTCTCTCCATTTACTGGATTGTGAGGTGATGATGACGCCGATGGATTGGCAGTTTATCACAAGTATGGAGTTTGGAGGGGCGCCAGTGCCTTGCACGGCTGATATTACCCCGATTACCATCAGATCCTTGTTAGGAGTTCCGGCGGAGGCGCTTAGGGGCAGGACAGTCCGTGCAGGTCCTTTGAGCGTAGATGCTATGAGTGGGCTATTGAGTGAGCCCATACCAGATGATGTCAGAGTCAGGGATCGCATTTTTTGGCTATTGTTCTTGATGATCATTAGGGGCTATTTCATAGCAGATAACTCTTCTACGGTGTCGTTCGCTTTGATTAGCGCCACTCGACATGTGGACTGTATTGGAGAGTATAATTGGAGCTCCTACACCTTTGCCTATTTCCTTAGGGGCATGCGTATGCGCTCGCAGGGCTTGACCAAGGCTTGATTAGGATTTTACCCATTTTTGCTAGTAAGTATTTCTCTTATCCTTTACCATGTATAGGTTAAAAGTGTTAACTGACATCAGATATTGCTCTTTGTGTTGGCAATTTTGGGCCTATAAGAGGCTCCCATGTCTACACCCAGTGAGTGTACTAGGATTGGATACCTATCCACAAGGACGGCGATGGCATCATTCCATATTGGCGGAGGTCCCTGTAGCTGAGGGTTTCACTCATTGTCACCTACAGTTGGAGTTGTTGACAGCAGATGTCATCACATGGATTCCATATTCTGGGGAGCATTTGGCCGTTGGATTTGAGGATGGGTACCCGACTGGTGTCGAGTACCTGATTTCCACCCGCATGGTTCCTCTCTTCACAGATGGAGGATGGGAGCTCTATTTAGGAGAGCGTGCTATTAGGAGCACTACAGGAGAAATCTGTATCCCGATCTTGCCTCCTGCCAGGCATTATTGGCCTGTGTCACAGTCACCCGTCATTGATATCCCATTGTTGGGCGTTGACGGTTTTGCATTGTCAGAGGGTCCTTGCACTCAGGATGTATTCCAGCATTGGTGGATCCCTTATACTATTGGAGCCCAGACCCGCGCCACTTAGTTCATGATGGATATGGTTCCAAGATCCGTGATGATAACGGATTGGCTAGCCTGTGTCCGAGATCTGACTCATGTGACACAAATTGACAGTTTGACCCATCGACTGGATCGGGCACATTTCTTTATCCGGCATTTGGGCAGAGATCCAGCAGAGGCAGATTCGTTTGATCCTTCCAGCGCAGGAGCTGGTCCCTCAGATAACCCTTTTGGCTTTGTCAGCACAGATCCTCCTTTATATAGGCCTGACATCCCTGTTGATAGAGATTCAGTGACTCAAGAGGAGTTACATCAGGTGGACAGGATTGATAATTTAGATATTGACACCATTATTTTCTTTTGATGTGTATTCTCGTTATCTCTTTTGATAGGCCTCTGTTAGCTGTTGGGTGGCTGTGCCCCATTCTATCTATATCTTTTGATAGGCCTCTGTTAGTAGTAGGGCGTCTGTGCCCCATTTCCCTGTATTTTTAGCTATACAGAGATGATGTATATAGATGATGATATACTTAGGAATATATGTACAGTTTTCCATTCCCTATATCATATTGCCATCTATTATCTGTTATGCATGTATCATGTTATGCATATGTATGTATGTCCAGAGATATTCAGCATTGACCCCTGAATGATATTATAACACGACCCACACATATGTCTTCTTTGACAGTCAGCCGCATAGATCACACCCCGCCATTATTGGTGGCATCCCGTATGAGATATTGGTATGATATTATGTCACCCTCAAATAGGGTGACCGTAGATCAACTGTTGCAGCATACCATGACCCTTTTGATGTTTCAGGTTCTCACAGGATTCGTGGAGGGCATGTTGGAGCACTAGGTACCAGAGAGGCAGGTTTTTCGGTTTGGGACCCAGGAGTTGACTCCTACTCTGGAGGAGTATGCACGTTTGACGATGCTGCCACTGGACAGACCTTCCGTGCATATGGCTTTGGGGGACATGAGTCGATGGTTCATGACCCTCACTGGATTGAGGCATAGGGTGGCGCAGGATGAGTTGACATCTGGCCACATTATATCCCAGCGTTTTCTGTTTGACAGATTTGGCTCTAAGGATAGTTATAGACGACATTCCGGGGATTTTACCACACCGGAGGCTCATTGGCGTCTGGCCAGAATTGATGTACTGCTGTGAGATCCCAAATTTTATGAAATGAAAGTATTCAATTTTCTTATAATTATTATTTTATTTCGTAAATGGTTAAATTGATAAAAGTTAAAGTTAAGGGTAATATTTGAAAATTTTTGCAAAGTAAGCAAGTTGTTATTCGTTGTGCCAGGGAATATTTGATTGGTCGGGGAATATTCGTTTTCACAGGGAATATACGTACGACGGCACAATCATTGGTGGACCCCACAACAGAAGTATTGTCGTAGTAAGAAAACGACAGAATTATCATTTTATAAAAAGAACGGCAAAAATATTACAGTTAAAACTGTTGAACTACCTGGTAGTAAAAGTACAGTAATACGCATGGTTACATAGTAGCACACGGTATTGATTATTGATGTTTACGTGAGAAGTCACTCAGTTATACTCAATTATTGCTACAGTAATTGCTGCATCATATCTCTCATTTTATTGATTCAATTATTGTCACAGTATCATCTGCATAATATGTTATATTATTAAATCAATAATTGAGACGACAAAATTATTCATATTATTATTTATAATATTTACAATGTCTAGAAGTTTTGTCAAGGAGAGGATAGATAATCTAATTGCGCGCCAATAGGGAGAAATCCTTATCGGAAAGCCCCCTCTTTCCTGGGAACGACCCGGTTGTTAAATAGTGTGAATTATAATATTAATGATTAATAAGTTCGTGTTGATTAAAGATGAAATTGATATTTCCATTGTGTTGGGATTATTAATGTTTGTGGAAATCGATATTTATTTCGATAATAATTGATGTCTGGAGGTTATAATGACCAATCGGGTAATTAACCGGATAAATGAGCAATTAATTGCTATTAATTCACATGCTTATAACTATGTGTTCACATGTGTGTACTATTGATTCACATGATTTACTATTAGAGGAGTTGGTGCAAGATTGATAATACTTGCATGACTAAATTAAAAATGGAGGTATAGTTGAAGGTACTATAACGTAATTAGTTTTTTCACATGATTAGAACTATTGAGTCACATGATTTACTATTGATTCACATGATTTACTATTAGAGGAGGTGGTGCAAGTTTGATAATACTTGCAGGACTAAATTAAAAATGAAGAAAAAGAGGAAGGTAGTATACTGTAATATTTTGAGCCCCAAAACGTGCAATTATCGAAACTATATTTTTTTATAAATAGAAGCTCATTCCTTCATTATTTTTCACCAATTCACTAAAGCTATAAGAGCAATTATTATAGAGAGAAATTATAGAGAAAAAGAAGAAGAGAAGTCTGCTGCCTCACTATTCCAGTATTCAGTTTTCTTCTCAGGTAAGGGATATTATTATTATAGTAAGGGGTATTATTTCTTTCGTATATTCATGAAGAGAGCTATTGTTATTCCATTCTTTATTATTATGTTGGAATAACCTGTCTATGCGAAGTACTGCATACATGGTGAAATTCTTCTGTTATTCCATTCTTTATTATTCTATTGGAATATCCTGTCTGTGCGGATTACGCATGACCTGGTTCCATTCTTTATTATTCTGTTGGAATATCCTGTCTGTGCGGATTACGCATGACCTGGTTCCATTATTTATTATTCTGTTGGAATATCCTGTTTGTGCAGATTACGCATGACCTAGTTCCATTATTTATAATTCTATTGGAATAATCTGTCTGTGCGGTCTATCGCATGCCTGGTGAATTCTTCTGTTATTCCATTCTTTATTTTTTTGTTGAAATAACATGTCTATGTGGATTACCACATGCATGGTGAATGATCCTTCGTATTCATTCTTTATTTAATTGTGAAAATGATCTGTCTACGTGGATTACCGCATGGCGGGTGATAATCCATTTGTAGTTTCGTATATTCTATTATACTCGTATGAGATATCATTTCTTTTGTACTCGTTATGGAATATCTTTTTCTTTGGTATTTTTTTACGAGTTACTATTCACAGGTTACTATTCACCTGGTTACTATTCACTCTAGTATTATTCACTCGGATATTCGGGACACTTTTTGTGTCGGAGTACTATTCACGAGTTACTATTTACAGGTTACTATTCACTCAAATATTATTCACTCGGGTATTTGGGGTACTTTTCATGCCGGGGTACTATTCCCGAAGTACTATTCCCAGGGTACTATTCACCCAAAAAATATATTTCTTTTCTGTCCAAATTATTTTTGGTACGTGAATATTATTCTTGAATTTTACTCCACAAAGCAGTATCATGTTGACAATTTTGATATTTTTAAACTCTAGATAAATTTAAAGTCTTTAATATTTATCATTGATTTTGTTTGATTAATTCTTATATCATTGTCATCATCTTCATGCTTATATTATGATGAAAGTCATCTTTGGCTTACGTGCAAAGATGGACTATTGATTATTGGTTTTGCAGTTGTATATCTTTGGCTTACGTGCAAAGATGGATTGTTGATTATTGGTTTTACAGTTGTATATCTTTGGCTTACATGCAAAGATTAACTATTGATTGATGAGTATCTTTGGCTTATGTGCATAGATAAACTGTTTATTGGTTTGATTATGACCAGGGATCATTCGGTATAATCATGACCTGTAATGTTATAGATGATGTGGTGAAAGTCCTCATTGGCCCGTAGTGCATTGATGGACAGTTATTGGTATGATTATAACAAGGAATTATTCGGTATAATCATGACCATTGATGATTACATGAATATCCTTGGCCGTAGTGCAGGGATGATTCGATGATGTGGATTATTTATTAGGCTGAGTCTCAGCGATAAAATATTGATTATACACTTTTAATTCGTAAAAGATAGTAGATATCATGCTCTACTTGACTCTTCTAAAATACAGTTGTATGTCTTTGGCCTGTAGTGTAAAGATGAATTGTTAATGAATATCTTTGGCCGTAATGCAAAGATGAATTTATTAGTATGATTATGAGCAGGAATTGTGATTTGGTATAACCATAATTTTTGATGTTTCAGGTGATGTGACACCCCCAAATCCGGGTTACCTGACCCCCGAGTTTGGTGTTCACGATCCATAATATAATACCATTTAACTACCCATTCATACAAAAATAGGATTACATAAGTCATTAACATATATTGTTAATACATAAGTCCCAGGTCCACTAACCTTAACATTACTGAAATACCCCTTTAGATATACAAAAAGGGTTTACAATACAATACAACATAATAATATTGTTCATCATAACTAATTTATAACTATGCCTTTTCCCTTGTTCTTCTTAGCAGCATATTCTGCAACTTCGTCCCTAGCTGAAAAGTTTTATTTATAGCAAGGGTGAGCAACAAGTTTGCCCCGCAAGTTAAGACATACAATAAAGGTGTAGAAATCAATATCAATTGTTCTAACATTCTCCGCAATAATAATCTGATAATGAAAGAGTACAATGCTTTCAAGGTTTTCTACGATATTCAATGAATAATCAAAAATTAATTCTACGAAACAGCAAAGTGGAATGTTTTCCAGATTTATGCTGAGCGATCACACTAGATCTAGAACTTATTTTTCTCGGGTGTCTATCAAAGATTTACTTTGATACATACGCAGGAGTATCAGATAACCATAAAGATTAAATTATACCCCTCTGCAAGTACTTAGAGCCGGCCAACTCCTTGTACCCTATATTATGCATAATACTTAACAGCGCGCAATGGTCGAATATACGACCCAAAATGTTCCCTTTATATAAAAGGTTGTTCTTCTCAGTCTCAGAATCAAGATTTTTGATTTAACAACGAAATACTGTGATTTCAAATTCTATCTACTTATTGATCTAGCCGAAACTATTGGCATCAATCTATCAATAACAATTGATTTCTCTTCTCGTATTTATCAAGTTCTAACAATTGTTCGTCTAGCCAGTATAATTAGCTAAGACATTTCTCAATATAATTTGACAATAAACAGGAATTATCTGTACTGTCAAAATTAGTTTCTGCAGATATAAATATCCAACAATAGTAATTCTACGAATATATATTTTCCGAATCAGTAATTCAATTTGAATTTTAATCGTGCACTAACTGTGAATAATCAACAATAAATTCCCTGGACATGGTATAATTATCAATAATTAACCATTAAAATAATTGAATGAATATAACTCAAGGTTGAGTTAGGAAACTTGCCTTTCGCGTTGATTACAGCTACACAATATAATTAACTGCTTTCGTAAGACCTATATTCAACAATATCGGTCTCAGAATTAGCACAATCATTTATAACACGTAACATTATATTTTACAGTCAAACTTCTCCAAGACACATTACCACATAGCCACATTAGTGTTTATAACCTATATAAACACTTATTCAGTCTAACTATTTCGGTCTGGTTGGACTTCGGTCCATTCTCGGTGTTTTGGTTACCCTATCCGACAATTAACACATTGATTGTCAATTAAACTTGGTCTCCAAGCTTCAATATTATTTTAGATAAGTCAAATATCGTTTATAATATTTTCCGGAAGCTTTTAATAATTTATAAACAATTATTATAATTTATAATAATTTTTCAAACACTTAAATCATTTTTAAATGATTTAATTATTAAATAATCTTATCATTATTAATATTTAATAATATAAAAATATTAATAACATACTTGTTAAAATATTAAAGTTATTATTAATAACTTAAAATATTTTTAAATCATCAATATTCTACTTAAATGATTTTTAAAGTAATTAAAAATCATTTTTAAATCATCACCATTAATATATAAATATTAATGAAATTATTACCCAAATATTAAAGGTCATTAATTATAACTTAAAATACTTTTAAAACATTTTTCTCATTTTTAAATGATTTTTAAATCAATAAAATCATTTTTAATTCATTTATTTAATTTAATAAATAAATAATCTAATATCATTAATATTAATTTATTAATGAGAATTCTCCAAAAATATTAAAAATTATATTTTATAATTTAAAATATTTTCTAACACTTTATTCTTATTTAAAATAATTTTTAAATCATTAAAATCATTTTTAACTTATTTATTTAATTTAGTAATTAAATAAACATAATATCATTAATATTAAATTATTAATGAAAATGCTACAAAAATATTAAAAGTCACATTTTATAACTCAAAATATTTTTAAATACATTATTCATATTTAAAATGATTTTTCATAATATTAAATCATTTTTCTCTAATTTATTTAATACACTAATTAAATAAATTAAATACTTTTAATATTTAAATAATTATAAATATTAAAAAAAAATATTCCAATTGGTCAAAATTTATTTTTTATAATTTAAAACAATTTTTAAAAATCATTTTTGGTAATTTTTATAATTTATTTCTATTTTTTATTAATTTTCGGAATAATAGAAATTAAAAGATAATTAATCCGTCGCTGTAGGCCTTTAGCGACACAAAGCGTCGCTGTTGGTGTTCTTGAGCTCAAGAACACTGACAGCCGGCAGTGCTAGGGTCAACATTTGACCACCCTTAATTCTCTGTGTAAATCATTTTTGGGCTTGTTTGTGCATGGATCGTGTAGCTGGATTGTAAGACTACAACAACCAACCATCAACTAGGCCATAACACAACACAACATGACAATCTGGGCAATCAAACATGCTGTCAGACGTCACCTGGGTTTTCCAGAAACCCAGGCAGTTCGAGTGGCTTCCTTGGAGCCAAATTTTGTAATCGTTCTAGACATGATTCTTGTAATCTAATTGTTTTAGGTTGTAGTATTTATGTCAAGGAACAACACCAAAGCAACAAATCGGTCCAACAACAAACAAATCACAAGTTATTAAGCAGTCAAAGTATGTCAGAAAAAAATGTTCATACGTTTTTCTGGAATTTCCAGAAATTCAAGTCATGGCCTTATGGCCTAGTTTGACCACTTACCCCGATCAATCTACTGATTATATACACGATATGAAGCCATACATGTACAGTACAAATGTCAGGCTACAAGCTCGATACAAAACCACCCTAAAAAAGAATCAAAAATGTCAGATCTGAGCTGTTCAAAAAGATGTCAGACGCTGAATTCAATTTCTGGGCTTGCCCAGATTTTAGTTGGTCAACGTCGGTCAACGGTGTTTGACCATAAATAACTTGAAATCTAGCTATTAACTGACCCTGATTTCACTTGCAGATCCAAGACAACATGTCAGGCTCCAACTTACAACATTAAAACATTACAAAGCATGAACACTTGAAGATCTAAGCCAACTGACATTTGCTTGTCAGACAACTTTAGAGCTCAAGAACAGATTTTGAAAAAAATCATTTTAAGGCACTTTGATGCTATGGATTCATGATAGATCATCATAGATCTTCATAAAACATCCATTACCAAGATTATAAACACATAAACACAATTTTTGTCTTAGCAACTTGGATCAAAAAATAAAAATTTGCTTTATACCTTTCTTATCCAATGTTTGATCTCAACTCTCCAATCTGATCTTGGGTTTCTAGGAGGGGTTTATGTGACTGATTTACTTGAGATTTTCGGAGCTTTGAGAGAGAATGAGAGTTGGGGAGAGTTAGAAAGAAAAATGAGCTTATTTTGCATACTTTCTCTCTCTTAATCTATATATATTGCTTGACAAGGTGCTAAATCTGATAAATTCGGCTGGGAGGCTGAGATTGGAGTCTCTCCAAGTCAACAAAGTTGTTCAACAACTAAAGGGGCTAGCATTTTTGCAAGTTACCATTTAAAGAATATAAAAAGGATATTTTGGTCATTTAGAAAATAATTTTATGGGCAATCTTGTTCAATGCACAAACCCTTAGGGTTTAGAGTTTGGGTTAGGATTTAGGGTTTAAACCATTTAGATTTGTAATTTAATTTCCAAAATTTTCAAATTTTGGTTTCCAAAATAGAAAATTAATTTTCCAAAATTATAATTCGGATTCAATAAATATATTAATATTTCCTAATCATAAAATTCAATCTTGCTAATTAGGATTAATATCCCTAATTAAAATGGTCATTAGGGTTTATAACCCACGAATTAGGGTTTTAATAAGAAAAATAATTTTCTAAATTATAATTAGGGTTTGTAAAATAGAAATTAAGATAACTAAAATATAATTAGAGTTTTCTAATTATATTTAAGTTTAATACACACATTAGGCTTGCCAATTAGAATTAGGGTTTCCTAATTTAGGGTTTAGGATTCTCGAATATTAAATTAGGGTTTCTCGGCATACAATTAGGGTTTCTAAAAGTACGTTAGGGTTTCTAATCCTGAGATTAGGGTTTCTAATCTCCTATTAAGTTTTATTAATTTCAAACCTTATACGATATATTATTGATCAAAATTCTATTTAGTACAAACACGTACTCATTAATATAATTATTTTAAATATATTTTCTATCGAATCTCTTTCCAAAAATTAGGGTTAGGGTTTCTAAAGCTGTTAAGCACAACTCTACTCTAATTTTATTAGTCAATACACAAATTGACTTTCTCGATACATGTACCACCGATACTTGTCACATAAATGATAATTAATATTAATATTAATTAAAAAAGAAATTTATTCGCAAATTTTTGGATTATTTGAAATCCCGGGTTATCACAGGTGAAGATAGGTGATGAAAATTATCTTCATCCTGGGTGCGAAGAGGAATTTAGAATCACAATTATGATTATGAGTTATTCATATGATTGTGGACAGGAATTGTTGATTGATATTACAGGGATAAAACATTATTGGTGGACTTTTAACATGGAGAAGATAATAAATCTGATGGTCTATTTGACTCTTCTAATGGATTGCTCGTTCCGCTGCAACTATGGTTGAAAAGTTTTATCATCTACCATATGTCCTAAATCTCTGATTTATTACTAATGAAGGCTATTGATGATGTAAATTATCTTTAGTCATGATATTCTTTGCTGGGCTAGTTGTGCTCACCCTTTTTGCTTCACAATTTCTTTCAGGTAATAAGAGTGTAGCTGGGTTGAGCGGGGATAACAGGGGAATAGAACGGTGGTCTATAGCTATTGAGGTTCTACCTAAATAGTATGGAAATAATTTTGTTGAGAACTTTAGATAAGTGTGTCGTATTGTATACATCATTTGATATTTAATTTTGGTGAACTGAATCGGGTGAATTGAACCCAACTTTGGAAGGGTGTTTTGACACAATCATACAAGATGTCTAATGATATACAACCCCGTGTTATCATAAGACAGGGTTCTACACATCCACTTGCTGAATATATCTACGAGCACTACCTATATGATCTTGGAGTTTATTTGAAATATAATTTTCACTTGAAGACAATGGAGATAATTATATGTCAAGAGAAGACTCACCATTGGAAAGAAGATGATAGTAATCTTCTTATTTTTCTTTGGGAACTTTAGGGTCAACCAAGAATAATTCTGCGGACATATGACATCTATCATAACCTAGACGCATGGCCTCTCATGTACGAAGGTTTTCTTGAGTATTTTCCAAAGATTTTAATTTTTAAAACAATTATTGACGGTACTTTTATGTAAGGTACCATTATAAGGTCTTGTGGTCAAGGCACCACGAGAGTATTATATATATTTGTATTAAAACTCACAACTTATCTGTTGTTGTACTCTGCACGACAGTTCAATAGTTGTATAAATGAAGTTTATATTTGATTTTTATAGTGCGATATCTGGCGACTCAGAATGGGTCGTGTAGACCTATTTTGGTGGCGTCACAAATGGTATCAGAGCTTAGGGATATGATCGCTGGTGGAGATATGAGTCTAGAACTAGGAGGGGAGAGACGAGTAATATACTTCGCTAGTGTGTGACTTACCTAAGCTAAAATTTTTACTTGATAAGTTGACAAATTGTGATATGTCAATTAACCTTTGTTTTGAAGATATATTCTAGAATGATATCTGAAATATAGGAGATGAGTAATGGGAAAATTATGGTACAGAGGAAATAACCGGGAAGGAACAATTCGAAAAGAAAGCAAGGTATTTTCATCTCTTCGAATACCAGGTACGTACGTAAATTTTGAGGGCGAAATTTCATAAGGAGGGGAGATTGTGAGATCCCAAATTTTATGAAATGAAAGTATTCAATTTTCTTATAATTATTATTTTATTTCGTAAATGGTTAAATTGATAAAAGGTTAAAGTTAAGGGTGATATTTGAAATTTTTTGCAAAGTAAGCAAGTTGTTATTCGTTGTGCTGGGGAATATTCGTTTGGTCGAGGAATATTCGTTTTCACAGGGAATATACGTACGACGACACAATCATTGGTAGACCCCACAACGAAAGTATTGTCGTAGTAAGAAAACAACAGAATTATCATTTTATAAAAATAACGGCGAAAGTATTACCGTTAAAACTGTTGAATTACCTGGTAGTAAAAGTACAGTAATACGCATGGTTGCATAGTAGCACACGATATTGATTATTGATGCTTACGTGAGAAGTCACTCAATTATACTTAATTACTGCTACAGTAATTGCTGCATCATATCTTTCATTTTATTGATTCAATTATTGTCACAGTATCATCTGCATAATATGTTATATTATTAAATCAATAATTGAGACGACAAAATTATTCATATTATTATTTTCAATATTGACAATGTCTAAAAGTTCTGTCAAGGAGAGGTTAGATAATCTAATTGTGCGCCAATAGGGAGAAATTCTTATCGGAAAGCCCCCTCTTTCCTAGGAACGACCTGTTTGTTAAATATTGTGAATTATAATATTAATGATGAATAAGTTTGTGTTGATTAAAGATGAAATTGATATTTTCATTGTGTTGGGATTATTAATGTTTGTGGAAATCGATATTTATTTCGATAATAATTGATAACTGGAGGTTATATTGACCAATCGGGTAATTAACTGGATAAATAAGCAATTAATTGTTATTAATTCACATGCTTATAACTATATGTTTACATGTGTATACTATTGATTCACATGATTTACTATTAGGGGAGTTGGTTCAAGATTGATAATACTTGCATGACTAAATTTAAAATGGAGGTATAGTTGAAGGTACTATACTGTAATTAGTTTTTTCACATGATTAGAACTATTGAGTCACATGATTTACTATTGATTCACATGATTTACTATTAGGGGAGGTGGTGCAAGTTTGATAATACTTGCAGGACTAAATTAAAAATAAAGAAAAAGAGGAAGGTAGTATACTGTAATATTTTGAGCCCCAAAATGTGCAATTATCGAAACTATATTTTTTTATAAATAGAAGCTCATTCCTTCATTATTTTTCACCAATTCACTAAAGCTATAAGAGCAATTATTATAGAGAAAAATTATAGAGAAAAAGAAGAAGAGAAGTCTGCTGCCTCACTATTCCAGTATTCAGTTTTCTTCTCAGGTAAGGGATATTATTATTATAGTAAGGGGTATTATTTCTTTCGTATATTCATGAAGAGAGCTATTGTTATTCTATTCTTTATTATTATGTTGGAATAACCTGTCTATGCGAAGTACTGCATACATGGTGAAATTCTTCTGTTATTTCATTCTTTATTATTCTGTTGGAATATCCTGTCTGTGCGGATTACGCATGACCTGGTTCCATTCTTTATTATTATGTTAGAATATCCTGTCTATGCGGATTATGCATGACCTGGTTCCATTATTTATTATTCTGTTAGAATATCCTATCTGTGTGGATTACGCATGACCTGGTTCTATTATTTATTATTCTGTTGGAATAACCTGTCTGTGCGGTCTATCGCATGCCTGGTAAATTCTTCTGTTATTTCATTCTTTATTATTCTGTTGGAATAAATGTCTATGTGGATTACCACATGCATAGTGAATAATCCTTCGTATTCATTCTTTGTTAAATTATGGAAATGATCTGTCTACGTGGATTACCGCATGGCGGGTGATAATCCATTTGCTGTTTCGTATATTCTATTATATTCGTATGAGATATCATTTCTTTTGTACTCGTCGTGGAATATCATTTTCTTTGGTATTTTTTTACGAGTTAGTATTCATGGGTTACTATTCACTCTAGTATTATTCACTCGGGTATTCGGGACACTTTTCGTGTCGGAATACTATTCACGAGTTACTATTCACAGGTTACTATTCTCTCAAATTACTATTCACCCGAATATTATTCACTCGAGTATTTAGGATACTTTTCATGTCGGGATACTATTCACGAGGTACTATTCCCAAAGTACTATTCATAGGATACTATTCACCCAAAATATATTTTTTTTTGTCCAAATTATTTTTGGTACATGATTATTATTCTTGAATTTTACTCCACAAAGCAGTATCATGTTGACAATTTGGATATTTTTAAACTCTAGATAAATTTAAAGTCTTTAATATTTATTCTTTATTTCGTTTGATTAATGCTTATATCATTGTCATCATCCTCATGCTTATATTATGATGAAAGTCATCTTTGGCTTACGTGCAAAGATGGACGGTTGATTATTGATTTTATAGTTGTATATCTTTGGCTTACATGTAAAGATGGACGGTTGATTATTAATTTTACAGTTGTATGTCTTTGGCTTACGTGCAAAGATGAACTATTGATTGATGAGTATCTTTGGCTTATGTGCATAGATGAACTGTTTATTGGTATGATGGTGACTAGGGATCATTCGGTATATTCATGACCCGTAATGTTATAGATGATGTGGTAAAAGTCCTTATTGGCCCGTAGTGCATTGATGGACAATTATTGGTATGATTATAACCAGGGATTATTCAGTATAATCATGACCATTGATGATTACATGAATATCCTTGGCCGTAGTGCAGGGATGATTCGATGATGTGGATTATTTTTTAAGCTGAGTCTCAGCGATAAAATATTGATTATACACTTTTAATTCGTAAAAGATAGTAGAAATCATGCTCTACTTGACACTTCTAAAATATAGTTGTATGTCTTTGGCCTGTAGTACAAATATGAATTGTTAATGAATATCTTTGGCCGTAGTGTAAAGATGAATTTATTAGTATGATTATGAGCATGAATTGTGATTTGGTATAACCATGATTTTTGATGTTTTAGGTGAAGATAGGTGACGAAAATTATCTTCGTCCTGGGTGCGAAGAGGAATTTAGAATCACAATTATGATTATGAATTATTCATATGATTGTAGACATGAATTGTTGATTGATGTTATAGGGATAAAACATTATTGGTGGACTTTTAATATGGAGAAGATAATAGACCTGATGGTCTATTTGACTCTTCTTATGGATTGCTCGTTCGGCTGTAACTATGGTTGAAAAGTTTTATCATCTACCATATGTCCTAAATCTCTGATTTATTACTAATGAAGGCTATTGATGATGTAAATTATCTTTAGTTATGATATTCTTTACTGGGCTAGTTGTGCTCACCCTTTTTGCTTCATAATTCCTTTCAGGTAATAAGAGTGTAGCTGGGTCGAGCGGGGATAACAGGGGAATGAAACGGTGGTCTATAGCTGATGAGGTTCTCCCTAAATAGTATGAAAATAATTTTTTTGAGAACTTTAGATAAATGTGTCGTATTATATACGTCATTTGATATTTAATTTTGGTGAACTGAATTGGGTGAGGTGAACCCAACTTTGGAATGGTGTTTTGCCACTATCATACAAGATGTCTAATGACATTCAACCTCGTGTTATCATAAGACAGGGTTCTGTACATCCACTTGCTGAGTATATCTACGAGCACTACCTATAAGATCTTGGAGTTTATTTGAAATATAATTTTCACTTGGAGACAACGGAGATAATTATATGTCAAGAGAAGACTCACCATTGGAAAGAAGATGATAGTAATCTTCTTGTTTTTCTTTGGGGACTTTAGGGTCAACCAAGAATAATTCTGCGGACATATGATATCTATCTTAACCTAGACGCATGGCCTCCCATGTACGAAGGTTTCCTTGAGTATTTTCCAAAGATTTTAACTTCTAAAACAATTATTGACTGTACTTTTATGTAAGGTACCATTGTAAGGTCTTGTGGTCAAGGCACCACGAGAGTATTATATATATTTGAATTAAAACTCACAGCTTATCTGTTGTCGTACTCTGCACGACGGTTCAACAGTTGTATAAATGAAGTTTATATTTGATTTTTATAGTGCGATATCTGGCGACTCAGAATGGGTCGTGTGGACCTATTTTGGAGGCGTCAGAAATGGTATCAGAGCTTAGGGATATGGTCGCTGGCGGAGATATGAGTCTAGAACTAGGAGGGGAGAGACGGGTAATATACTTTGCTAGTGTGTGACTTACCTAAGCTGAAATTTTTACTTGATAAGTTGACAAATTGTGATATGTCAATTAACCTTTGTTTTGAAGATATATTCTAGAATGATATCTAAAATACAGGAGATGAGCAATGGAAAAATCATGGTACAGAGGAAATAACCGGGAAGGTATAATCCAAAAAGAAAGCAAGGTATTCTCATCTCTTCGAATATCAGGTACGTACGTAAATTTCGAGGGCAAAATTTCATAAGGAGGGGAGATTGTGAGATCCCAAATTTTATGAAATGAAAGTATTCAATTTTCTTATAATTATTATTTTATTTCGTAAATGGTTAAATTGATAAAAGGTTAAAGTTAAGGGTGATATTTAAAATTTTTTGCAAAGTAAGTAAGTTGTTATTCGTTGTGTCGGGGAATATTCAATTAGTCGGGGAATATTCATTTTCACAGGGAATATACGTACGACGACACAATTATTGGTAGACCCCACAACGAAAGTATTGTCGTAGTAAGAAAACGACAAAATTATCATTTTATAAAAATAACGGCGAAAGTATTACTGTTAAAACTGTTGAACTACCTGATAGTAAAAGTATAGTAATACGCATGGTTGCATAGTAGCACACGGTATTATTTATTGATGCTTACGTGAGAAGTCACTAAGTTATACTCAATTATTGCTATAGTAATTGCTGCATTATATCTCTCATTTTATTAATTCAATTATTGTCACAGTATCATTTGCATAATATGTTATATTATTAAATCAATAATTGAGACGACAAAATTATTCATATTATTATTTACAATATTGACAATGTCTAGAAGTTCTGTCAAGGTGAGGTTAGATAATCTAATTGCGCATCAATAGGGAGAAATCCTTATCGGAAAGCCCCCTCTTTCCTGGGAACGACCTGGTTGTTAAATATTGTGAATTATAATATTAATGATTAATAAGTTCGTGTTGATTACAGATGAAATTGATATTTTAATTGTGTTGGGATTATTAATGTTTGTGGAAATCAATATTTATTTCGATAATAATTGATGTATGGAGGTTATATTGACCAATCGGGTAATTAACCAGATAAATGAGCAATTAATTGCTATTAATTCACATGCTTATAACTCTGTGTTCACATGTGTGCACTATTGATTCACATGATTTACTATTAGGGGAGTTGGTGCAAGATTGATAATACTTGCATGACTAAATTTAAAATGGAGGTATAGTTGAAGGTACTATACTGTAATTAGTTTTTTCACATGATTAGAACTATTGAGTCACATGATTTACTATTGATTCACATGATTTACTATTAGGGGAGGTGGTGCAAGTTTGATAATACTTGCAGGACTAAATTAAAAATAAAGAAAAAGAGGAAGGTAGTATACTGTAATATTTTGAGCCCCAAAATGTGCAATTATCGAAACTATATTTTTTTATAAATAGAAGCTCATTCCTTCATTATTTTTCACCAATTCACTAAAGCTATAAGAGCAATTATTATAGAGAAAAATTATAGAGAAAAAGAAGAAGAGAAGTCTGCTGCCTCACTATTCCAGTATTCAGTTTTCTTCTCAGGTAAGGGATATTATTATTATAGTAAGGGGTATTATTTCTTTCGTATATTCATGAAGAGAGCTATTGTTATTCTATTCTTTATTATTATGTTGGAATAACCTGTCTATGCGAAGTACTGCATACATGGTGAAATTCTTCTGTTATTCTATTCTTTAATATTTTATTGGAATATCCTGTCTGTGCGGATTACGCATGACCTGGTTCCATTCTTTATTATTCTGTTAGAATATCCTGTCTGTGCGGATTACGCATGTCCTGATTCCATTATTTAATATTCTGTTGGAATATCTTGTTTGTGCGGATTACGCATGACCTGGTTCCATTATTTATTATTCTGTTGGAATAACCTGTCTGTACGGTCTATCGCATGCCTGGTGAATTCTTCTGTTATTCCATTATTTATTATTCTATTGGAATAACATGTCTATGTGGATTACCACATGCATGGTGAATGATCCTTCGTATTCATTCTTTATTAAATTGTGGAAATGATCTGTCTACGTGGATTACCGCATGGCGGGTGATAATTCATTTGCAGTTTCGTATATTCTATTATATTCGTATGAGATATCATTTCTTTTGTACTCGTCATGGAATATCATTTTCTTCGGTATTTTTTTATGAGTTACTATTCACAGGTTACTATTCACTCTAGTATTATTTACTTGGATATTCGGGGCACTTTTTGTGTCGGAGTACTATTCACGAGTTAATATTAACAGGTTACTATTCACCTAAATTACTATTCACCCGAATATTATTCACTCGGGTATTTGGGTCACTTTTCAAGCCAGGATACTATTCACGAGGTACTATTCCCAAAGTACTATTCACAGGGTACTATTCACCCGAAAAATATATTTCTTTTCTGTCCAAATTATTTTTGGTACATGAATATTATTCTTGAATTTTACTCCACAAAGCAGTATCATGTTGACAATTTAGATATTTTTAAACTCTAGATAAATTTAAAGTCTTTAATATTTATCCTTTATTTCGTTTGATTAATGCTTATATCATTGTCATCATTCTCATGCTTATATTATGATGAAAGTCATCTTTGGCTTACGTGCAAAGATGGACTGTTGATTATTATTTTTACAGTTATATATCTTTGGCTTACGTGCAAAGATGGACTGTTGATTATTGGTTTTACAGTTGTATGTCTTTGGCTTACATGCAAAGATGAACTATTGATTGATGAGTATCTTTGGCTTATGTGCATAGATAAACTGTTTATTGGTATGATTATGACCAGGGATCATTCGGTATAATCATGACCCGTAATGTTATAGATGATGTGGTAAAAGTCCTCATTGGCCCGTAGTGCAATGATGGACAATTATTGATATGATTATAACCAAGGATTATTCGGTATAATCATGACCATTGATGATTACATGAATAACCTTGGCCGTAATGCAGGGATGATTCAATGATGTGGATTATTTTTTAAGCTGAGTCTCAGCGATAAAATATTTATTATAAACTTTTAATTCGTAAAAGATAGTAGATATCATGCTCTACTTGACTCTTCTAAAATACAGTTGTATGTCTTTGGCCTGTAGTGTAAAGATGAATTGTTAATGAATATCTCTGGCCGTAGTGCAAAGATGAATTTGTTAGTATGATTATGAGCATGAATTGTGATTTGGTATAACCATGATTTTTGATGTTTCAGGCGAAGATAGGTGATGAAAATTATCTTCATCCTGGGTGCGAAGAGGAATTTAGAATCACAATTATGATTATGAGTTATTCATATGATTGTGGACAGGAATTGTTGATTGATGTTACAGGGATAAAACATTATTGGTGGACTTTTAACATGGAGAAGATAATAGACCTGATGGTCTATTTGACTCTTCTAATGGATTGCTCGTTCCGCTGCAACTATGGTTGAAAAGTTTTATCATCTACCATATGTCCTAAATCTCTGATTTATTACTAATGAAGGCTATTGATGATGTAAATTATCTTTAGTCATGATATTCTTTGCTAGGCTAGTTGTGCTCACCCTTTTTGCTTCATAATTCCTTTCAGGTAATAAGAGTGTAGCTGGGTCGAGCGGGGATAACAGGAGAATAGAACGGTGGTCTATAGCTGTTGAGGTTCTCCCTAAATAGTATGGAAATAATTTTGTTGAGAACTTTAGATAAGTGTGTCGTATTGTATACGTCATTTGATATTTAATTTTGGTGAACCAAATAGGGTGAGGTGAACCCAACTTTGGAAGGGTGTTTTGCGACTATCATACAAGATGTCTAATGACATTAAACCTCGTGTTATCATAAGACAGGGTTCTGCACATCCACTTGCTGAGTATATCTACGAGCACTACCTATATGATCTTGGAGTTTATTTGAAATATAATTTTCACTTGGAGACAACGGAGATAATTATATGTCAAGAGAAGACTCAACATTGGAAAGAAGATGATAGTAATCTTCTTGTTTTTCTTTGGGGACTATTGGGTCAACCAAGGATAATTTTGTGGACATATGATATCTATCATATCCTAGACACATGGCCTCCCATGTACAATGGTTTCCTTGAGTATTTTCCAAAGATTTTAATTTCTAAAACAATTATTGACTGTACTTTTATGTAAGGTACCATTGTAAGGTCTTGTGGTCAAGGCACCACGAGAGTATTATATATATTTGTATTAAAACTCACAGCTTATCTGTTGTCGTACACTGCACGACAGTTCAACAATTGTATAAATGAAGTTTGTATTTGATTTTTATAGTGCGATATCTGGCGACTCAGAATGGGTCGTGTGGACCTATTTTGGGGGCATCACAACTACTATTATGCGTACTATCATATGTCTACATGCCACTGTATACGGATGAGTTGGACATTGGAGTTATCATGGCGGTGAGAGCTCTCAGGGAGGGTCGTACCATCATACCGATGATTATAGCTGAGACATTAAGGTCAGCTACATACTGCTGCACTTATCTGACAGGAGTATTTACGGGCAGTTCGGTCATGCTATACGTGTGGTTTATGTCACATCTGAGACCGATTGGCACTTTTAGACGGCTTGGGTATTGTTTCACCCATGATATAGCCATGTCATATTCATTTCAGCCTGCGGAGTGTACGGATGCTATGTCTTGGTCCACTTTCTTAGCTAATATTGTAGATCCGTTTAGTATATTGCCGTGCTCAGGGCTCAAATCACCTTACAGCTTTATTACTCATGCTCCGGGCATGGATTACATCCCTTTGGCTGGTTTGAGGGGCATGACTACTTACCATCCACTGGCCGTGATGTCACCGTTTGACCAGTTTTAGGATTTTCATCCTTTCGAGGGGGCACTGGGCCAACGTTTAACTTCTCGCTATCTTTCAGCAGAGGACAGATCCCGTGTGTATGCATGTTGGGATTAGCGTGAGATAGCCGCTTTCTCCATTAGTCATCCAGGTTATTCTGCAGAGTATTCCGCATGGATGGAGACAAAGACTTCATCGGCTAGGGTAGTATCCATCATGCCGAGAATTGATTCAGATGGTGTAGAACCAATGGAGGACATTGATTCTCACACAGAGGAGGAGCCATCTACTGGGTTGCCAGTAGCTCTCTTAGATTCTCCCAGTATTAGCACTATCGTGATTCAACATTCAGCACAGTACTTTGAGTAGAGTCTTCATCTGATGACCTTTGAGAGAGATCAGGCTAGAGCCTGATGTTGACAGCTCTTGATGGGAGAGATGCAACCCTGTTAGAGAGGGACGAGGCATTAGCTCATAGAGATACCGCTGTTGTGGAGTGGGATGAGGCCAGATAAGCCAGAGATGCAGTGATAGTTGAGCGGGATAGCACCATATCTGCCCGGGATGTAGCCGTCACAAATAGTACTGCAGTGAGGTCCCTTACCACTGGCATGCTTGCAGAGATGAACACTTACATTGATGAGCATATGGTCACTGTGACAACCCCAAAATAGGTCCATTTCACCCAACTTATTTTGAGTCGCCAAATACATGGTACAGAAAACAACTACAACTTTATTACAACAATTGTCGTACAAAATACAACACATATGCTGTGAGTTTGGATACAAATATATACCAACTGTGACTCGTGTCCCAACCGTAATGTGACAAATGTCCCATCAGTGGACAGCACCTCACAGTGATACCTACATAAAGGTATAGTTAAAAACTGTTTTAGAAATTAGAATCTTTAAGAAGTGCTCAAGGAAACCTTCGTACATTGGAGGCCATGCTTCCAGGTTATGATAGATATCATATGTCCACAGAATTATCCTTGGTTGACCTAATAGACCCCAAAGAAAAACAAGAAGATTACTATCATATTCTTTCCAATGGTAAGTCTTCTCTTGACATATCATTATCTCCACTGTCTTTAATCGTGAATTATACTTCAAACAAATACCAAGATTATATAGGTAGTACTCGTAAATATACTCAGCAAGTGGATGTGCACAACCCTGTCTAATAATGACACGAGATTGTATGACATTAGACATCTTGTATGATAGTGGCAAAACACCCTTCCAACGTTGGGTTCGCCTCACCCAATTGGATTCATTAAATATAACTACTAAATGATGACCACCGTTCTATTCCCCTGTTACCCCCGCTCGACCCAGCTACACTCGTATTACCTGAAAAGAATTTTGAAATAGAAGGGTGAGCACAACTAGCTCAGTAAAGAATATCATGACTAAAGATAAATAAATTATCAATAGCCTTCAACAGTAATAAATCAGAGATTTAGAACATATGGTAGATGATAAAATTTTTCAACCATAGTTGTAGCGGAACGAGCAATCCATTAGAAGAGTCAAATAGACCATAAGACTATTATCTTCTCCATGTTAAAAGTCCACCAACAATGTTTTATCCCTGTAACATCAATCAACAATTCCTGTCCACAATCACGTGTATAACTCATAATCATAATTGTAGTTCTAAATTCTTTTTCTCATCTAGGACAAAGATAATTTTCATCACCTGAAACATCAAAGATCATGGTTATACCAAATCACAGTTCATGTTCATAATCATACTAATAAATTCATCTTTGCACTACGGCCCAAAGATATTTATCAACAAGTCATCTTTGCACTACATGCCAAAGATATTCAACAACAGGTCATCTTTGCATTACGAGCCAAAGATATTCATCAACAACTCATCTTTGCACTACAGGCCAAAGATATTCAACAACAAGTCATCTTTGCATTACGGGCCAAAGATATTCGTCAACAGTTCATCTTTGCACTACTGGCCAAAGATATTCAACCACATGTCATCTTTGCACTACAGGCCAAATATATTCAACAACAGTTCATATTTACACTACAGGCCAAATATATTCATCAGCAGTTCATATTTGCACTATAGGCCAGATATATTAATATCTCAAAGAAATATATAATCATTTAAGAATTTATATAAACAATAATTATAACCATGTTGATCAATTCACCTTTGCACTTAAGCTAAAGATATTCAATTATAAATTCAATGGTCATGATCATACCAGTCAACAATTCAACTTTACACTACTGGCCAAAGGGAACCCATAGTCATGATCATACCAAAAATCTACCCATCTTTACACTCAAGTCAAAGAGAAATATCATCATTAGGGTTATAAAAATGTTATATATATGATAATAAAATCAATATAATCAACATATAGATTTAATCTCAAGAGTAATATTCATAAATCAACTATAATTTGGTCAAAAAAAGAAACTAATTTTATCGTGAATAGTAACTCATGAATAGTAACTCATGAATAGTAACTTATGAATAGTAACTCGTGAATAATGATATTGAAAGAATAATGATATTGAAAGAATAATATTTCTTAAGCTTATAAACAATTTAATTGTTTACAATTTACTAAATAATGCATTTAATCATCCTAAAATGCCAAACTCATAAGATTTCATTATCAATAACCAAAACCCTCATCAAAAATCTGCATATACCTCATATAGGATTCTCAAGCCATAAAATCCTATTTTTCAATTTTCTTACTTCACATAACATATTTAATTCATTTACTCATAACTAGTCTATTTTTATGAAAAATATCAAATCAGTTCCAAAAATATTTCTTTTCTGGGATTTAGCAGAATATAGTCCCATATTGAACATATATTTTTCTCAGAATTTTTAAAACTCATTTACTATTTTTCATATGGCCAAAACAACCGAATATTTAGACATTTATCATAAATTGTACTTTTATCCAAAAATTCCGAAATTCACAGAGTACACTGATATTATATAGATATACTTCCAATAAAAATTTCATCAATTTTGGAGTTAACCACAAGGAGTTATAAGCGGTTACTTTTAAAATAGTCTTTTTCCGTAAAATTCATAACTCTTAATCCATACATCCAAAAATCACCATTTTTGGACACAATCAATAAACCTCATCAAAATATCATTTCAAATTTTTTCAGAATTTTCTGAAGGTCAGAAGAATTACGAACTGAAAAACATAATAACCCTTAAAATCCCTTACTATCCCTTACCTCAAAAGAGCAGTACTTCTGATTGCTGAAGGAAACTTGCACTGATAAATAGAAACTCACAAAGTATCTAAATCCTCACAAAATACGCTCGATAATATAGAGAGAGAAAGAGAGAAAGCTTATGTTTCTGGTGTGATTTTCAATTCTAAATTAGCCCTTTATTTATAGGAAAATGTTAACATGCCGAAGCAGACTTGACCTGCTATGTGACACCCCCAAAATTAGGTATACATCACCCATCTTGGGTCGTCAGATACATAGTACAAAATACAAATACAACTTACTAATACAACTGTCGTGTACAATACGACAAAACATAAACTGTGAGTTTGAATACAAATATTATCTTCTAGAGAGTATTCATACTCAAAAGGAGTCCTCATTACATTTATTAACACACCATTACATAGAATAGTGAGGACTACTAACTAATACTATCATTCGGACCATCACTCCGTTCCCCGACTTGTCCCAGCTACGTTCTCATTTCCTGAAGAGAACAGTGAAAGAAAGGGTGAGCTCAACTAGCCCAGTAAGAAATATTATGACTAAGATAATGCAGAATAAATTATCATTAGCCTTCAACAATGTTAAACTGATAAAATATAATAGACATCAAGTTTAACTGCAGCGGAACAAGCAATCCATTAAAAGAGTCAAGTAGAAAATAAACTCTACTATCTTTTATGATTTAAAAAGTTTTTCAACACTGTGATCGCTGAGACTCAGCTTAATAAAATAATCCACATCATCGAATCACCCCTACACTACGGCCAAGGATATTCGTGTATTCATTAATGGTCATGATCATGCCAACAACTGTCCATCACTGCACTACGGTCAATTAGACTTTAACCACATCATTTGTAACATTACGGTCATGATTACACCGAATAATCCCTGGTCATAATCATACCAAGTCCATCTATGCACTACAGGCCATAGATGACTTTCAACAGAATATAAACACGAGGATGATGACAATGATATAAGAATTCAATAAAACAAGTTCACGAATTAATTTATCCAGGAATTAATAACGTCCAAATTGTCAACATGATACTGCTTTGTGGAGTAAACTTCAAGAATGCTTAGAAGAATATTTTCATGAAAAGATACTAGATGAAGCGCAAATATCAAGGATATTCCACTAATTTCATGGAGTATAGAAGTCAAAGCTTTAATCAACTGAGTATAATAAAGAATGGAATAACAAAAGAAATCACCATGCATGCGATAGACCACACAGACAGGTTATTCTTAACAGAATAATAATAATGGAACCAGGTCCGGCGTAAACGCACAGACAGGATATTCCGACAGAATAATAAATAATGGAACTAGGTCCGGTGTAAAATACACAGACAGGATATTCCGACAGAATAATAATAAAGACGAAACCAGGTCCGGCGTAAAGCACAGACAGGATGTTCCAACTGAAAATAAAGACAGTATAATAAAGACGGAACCAGGTCCGACGTATAGCACAGACAGGATGTTCCAACGGAATAACAAAGACAGAATAATAGAAGAATGTCACCAAGTATAGGGTATTCCGCATATACAGGTTATTCCAACAGAATAATAAAGAAATGGAATAACAGAAGTTCTCTTCTTGAATACAAAAGAATAATATCCCTTACCTTAAAAGAACTGGATATTGGAAAAGTGAAGTAGCAGAATACTTTTATTCTCTCTCTCTTATTCTCTCTCTCTTATTCTCTCTATACTTTCTCTCTCTATAGCTTGAATGAATTCGTGAAAAATAATGAAGCCCTAAGCCTCTATTTATAGAAAAACTGAGGGTGGCTCTTGGTCTTAACGAAGGGTCAAATGACTCTTGGTCTTAACGAAGGGTCAAATGACTCTTGGTAATATTGAAGGGACAACTACTATTGACGAAAGTAATTACTATTGACCAAGGTAAATACTATTGACGAAGGTAATTACTATTGACCAAGGTAAATACTATTGACCAAGGTAAATACTATTGACGACGGTAATTACTATTGACGACGGTAATTACTATTGACGAAGATAATTACTATTGACCAAGGTAAATACTATTGACGACGGTAATTACTATTGACGACGGTAATTACTATTGATGAAGAGACTCTTAGATGATGACATATGGCCCCCCATAAAAATAACCAAACTTACCACAACGTCTCAATTATTGATTTAATAATATAGCATATTATACAGATGATACTATGACAATAATTTAAGAGATATGATGCAGCAATTACTGTAACAATAATTGAGTATAGCTGAGTGACTTCTCACGTAAGCATCAATAATCAATACCGTGTGCTACTATGCAACCACGCGTATTACTGTACTTTTACTACCGGGTAGTTCAACAGTTTTAACAGTTTTAACTGTAACACCTCAGCCGTTATTTTTATAGAAAGATAATTTTGTCGTTTTCTCAATCCGACAATAATTCCGTTGTGGGGTCCACCAATGATTGTGCCGTTGTACGAATATTCCCTGTTAAAACGAATATTCCCCGACCAATCGAATATTATATAACAACTTGCGTACTTTGCAAAATTTATAAATATTACCCACAACTATAACATTATATCAAATTAACTCCATAATATTCAAAAATGATATTTATAGAAAATTCATCTTTATTTATAAAAGTTGGGGTCTTACAACCTCCCCTTCTTATGAAATTTCGCCCTCGAAATTAGGGTACGTACCTGGTATATCGAAGAGGTAAGGATACCTTGACTTCATTTTAGATTCTAACTCCCAGGTCATTTCCTCAATATCGTGGTTTCTCCACAAAACTTTGACTTGAGGTATAACCTTGGAGCGTAGAATATGTTCCTTCTTATCCAAGATTTGAACAGGAACTTCTTCATACGTCAAATCTTCCGCTATTTCGTCCGGTTCTAACTCAATAATGTGGTTCGGGTCTTCCACATATTTGCGTAACATGGATATGTGAAAAACATTATGAACACGAGACATACTTGGCGGTAAAGCGAGTCTATAAGCCACAGTTCCTACTCGATCGAGGATTAAAAATGGACCGATGAATCGAGGATTGAGCTTTCCTCTCTTTCCAAATCTCGTAACTCCTTTCCATGGAGCAACACGTAAGAACACATGATCTCCTACATCAAATTCCACGTCCTTTCGATGAAGATCAGCATAACTCTTTTGTCGATCTTGTGAGGTTTTTATACGTTGTCGGATCGTTTGAATCTTTTCTTTAGTCATACGTACCAACTCCGATCACAACAACGTTGCTTCACCCACCTCATCCCAGCATACTAGAGAACGACCATTTCTTCCATACAATGCTTCAAATGGAGCCATGCCAATACTTGCTTGATAACTATTATTGTAGGAAAACTCCACCAATGGTAAGAACTTGTCCCAACTTCCCCTGAAGTCAAAGACACAGAGTCTTAATAGATCTTCAAGAGTTTGAATAGTCCTCTCTGATTGTCCGTCCGTCTGAGGATGATATGCTGAACTAAATCGTAACTCCGTGCCCATAGCTTTTTGTAAACTAACCCAAAATCGTGAAGTGAATCTTGGGTCTCGATCAGAAATTATGGATACTGGCATACCATGCAGTCTTACAATCTCGTTTATGTACATACGAGCAAGACGTTCAAGTGTATAAGTTTCTCGTATCGGTAAGAAATGAGCAGACTTGGTCAATCTATCAACAATGACCCAAATCGCATCAATACCTTGAGAAACCCTAGGAAGACCGGTAACGAAATCCATGGTAATGTGCTCCCACTTCCATTCTGGAATTTCAAGTGGTTGCAATGGACCTTTTGGTACTTGATGCTCCGCTTTGACTCGTTGACAAGTTAGACACCTTGAGATAAACAACGCTATCTCTCTCTTCATATTGCTCCACCAAAATGTATGACGAAGATCATGATACATTTTGGTACTTCCAGGATGGATTGCAAACGGTGTGTTGTGCGCCTCCATCATGATTTCATACTTTAAATCAGGGTTGTTAGGAACACAAAGTCTGGAGTTGACTCGAAGTATTCCTTCTTCATCGATTCTTGCTTCCGGCATAGAACCTTCTTGCACTTTCTTCCTCATACGCATCAGCTCCAGGTCTGTAGCTTGAACAACTTTAACTTTATCGATTAAAGTTGGTTCTACTCGTATATTCGACATCGTCACATGGGTCCCTGGAGTCTTTAACTCTATCTCCATCCTTTGCAAGTCACACAAAATGGGCATTTGCGTTATTAATATTGCACTTGTACCCACATATGATCTTCTACTCAATGCGTCAGCTACCACGTTCGCTTTTCCAGGATGGTATTGAATGATATAATCATAATCTTTCAACAGTTCAAGCCAACGTCGTTGTCGCATGTTGAGTTCCTTTTGAGTGAAGAAATATTTGAGGCTTTTATGATCCGTAAAGATCTCCACTTTCTCCCCATACAAGTAATGCCTCCAAATTTTAAGTGCAAAGACAACAGCTGCCAACTCTAGATCATGAGTAGGATAATTCCTCTCATATTCCTTGAGTTGTCTTGATGCATAGGCTATGACTTTTCCATGTTGCATGAGAACACATCCCAACCCTTTGCTCGAAGCATCACTGTAGATGACAAATCCCTCCGAGCCAGATGGTATTGTTAGAACAGGTGCTGAAATGAGTCTCCTCTTGAGTTCTTGAAAACTCTGCTCACATTCTTCGCTCCAACCGAACTTTGTATCTTTCCGAGTCAGCTGAGTTAATGGAGTAGCGATTCGAGAAAATCCTTCCACGAATCTCCGATAATAACCAGCTAAACAAAGAAAGCTACGTACCTCGGTCACTGATTTAGGTTGCTCCCAGCTTTGAATAGCTTCAATCTTTGTCGGGTCAACCGATATTCTACGACTTGATACTACGTGCCCAAGGAATGCTACCTCTTCCAGCCAGAACTCGCATTTCTTCAACTTGGCATAAAGTTTGTATTCACGAAGCTTTTGGAGTACCAGCCTCAAGTGTTGCTCATGATCTTCACGGCTTTTGGAATAAACAAGGATGTCATCGATAAAGACGACCACAAAGTGATCCAAATATCCTTGAATACCCTGTTCATCATATCCATGAAGGCAGCAGGAGAATTAGTCAATCCAAAAGACATAACTAAGAATTCATAATGCCCATACCGAGTTCTGAAGGCAGTCTTTGGAATATCCTCAGTTCTAACCTTCAGCTGATGATATCCAGAACGAAGATCGATCTTTGAAAAGAATTGTGCTCCTTGCAACTGGTCAAACAGGTCATCAATACGTGGCAATGGGTACCTATTTTTGATGGTGACATGATTCAACTCCCGATAATCAATACAAAGTCGCATACTCCCATCTTTCTTCTTCACGAACAGAACAGGAGCACCCCAAGGAGAAGTACTAGGACGAATAAAACCAATGTCTAACAATTCCTGCAGTTGGGTCTTTAACTCCTGAAGTTCAATAGGAGCCATTCGATATGGGGCTTTGGAAATGGGTTTTGTACCGGGTTCAAGGTCGATACAAAATTCAATTTCACGCTCTGGGGGTAGGCCAGGAAGTTCTTCGGGAAATACGTCAGGAAATTTATTAACAACAGAAATATCATTCAAAGCTGACGTATTTTTGTTTAGATCCGTGACATGAGCTAAGAAAGCTTGACATCCGTTTTTCAATAAATGAATAGATTTATGGCTTGAGATGACAATGATTGATTTTAATGATTTGGTTGCTTGAATTCGCATAATAGGTCGATTAGGAATATGAAAGCTAACAACCTTACGAAAATAATTAATTTTTGCATGATGAGTAGTTAACCAATCAATCCCTAGAATAACGTCAAATGCAAGTATTTTTAATGAAATCAGATCGATAGGTAATGTGTGGGTACAAACTTGAACCAAACAAGACTTATAAATCGTGGATGTAATGAAGGTTTATCCCAATGGAGTTTCAACAGATAAGTCAAAGTCTAATTTCTCCGGAATCAAATTTAATCGATGAGCGCAAGTAGGAGAAATAAAAGAATGGGTAGAACCGGTATCAAATAAAGTATAGACTTCGTTAGAGTTTATGATAAGCTTACCCGTGATGACCTCATTCGGGTTCCTTGCTCTCTGGGAGTTCACAACAAACGCTCTCCCTTGCACAACCGGTTTTGACTTTTCTGGGACGGCCTTTGGTGCCTCCATCCTAGCTGAATTTGTCTTCGGTAAACGACAAAATCGGGCTAAATGACCTTCTCTTCCATAATTATAACATGCTTTGGACGGCATTGCGCAGTTTGGACTGATGTGCCCCTCCCCTCCGCATTTGAAACATATGATAGGTGGTCGTTCTCCTTCCTTAACGACAGGTGCTGGTGCTGACGTCTTTCCATCATTGTTAAATCTCCTCTTCTTGAAATGCCCATTCTTATTGTTTTGGCCCTGATTACCACCGAAGTGGTTACCATTTCTGGCCTGTTGATTCCCTCCACGCTTATTGTCACCGCTTCGATGACTGCTTTCACTGGTATTATCATTTTGTCGGCTGCTCTCTTTTGGTTGCGTTGTCTCGTTATCGCGCTCCACCAACTGAGCCCTATTTACAACATCTGAATACAAACACAGTTTATGAGAAACAAGATGTTGACGTATCTCCGGCTTCAAACCTCTTAAAAACATCCGCGTCATTCTTTCTTCATTATCCACCAGGTGGGACGCAAACCGGGATAACTCCGCAAATTTTGCCTCGTACTGCGACACGGTCATATTATTCTGCTCCAATTTGATGAACTCCACCTCCTTCATGTGACGAATACTCTCGGAAAAGTATTTGTCGTTAAACAGCTCTTGGAACTTCTCCCAAGACATCTTCAGTGCGGCAGGTTGAGTACGCTTTATCGATTCCCACCAGTAATCTGCCTCTCCTCGCAACATAAAGGCGGTAAAGGGAACCTTTTGCTCCTCGGAGCAACCCAAGACATCAAATATCTTGGTGATCTGCTTTATCCATGTTTCAGCTACAAGTGGTTTGGGTTCTCCCTTAAACTCCGGTGGTCCCAGCTCCTTAAACTGTTTAGCGGTGACCGCCTGAGAGTTTCCAGTATTTCCACCTACGTTGTGGACAGGAGCCGCTTTCACCTGTTGTTGCATGAATTGCATAAAACCTCTGAACATTCCATCATTCATCATCTGGTCAGTGTTGTTGTTTGCATGAGGATTGTCACCTTCCTGATGAACATTATCCTGATTATTGATATGTGGTGAATCAATAGTCGCCTGTGCTCCATTGCTATTCTCAACATTCTCAGATGCCATTTTCAGATACTGCCACAAAATAAAAGTTAATTGATATGTCATATATTATCCTTATATTATGACCGACCAATTAAATACCATGCAAATAAACTTAGGTAGGTCATACTAGCGAAGGAATTCCCCGTCTCTCCCCTCCTAGTTCTATTCTCACATCTTAGCCAGGGATCATATCCCTAAGCTCTGATACCAACTGTGACACCTCTAAAATTAGGTATACATCACCTATCTTGGGTCGTCAGATACATAGTACAAAATACAAATACAACTTACTAATACAACTGTCGTGTACAATACGACAAAACATAAACTGTGAGTTTGAATACAAATATTATCTTCTAGAGAGTATTCATACTCAAAAGGAGTCCTCATTACATTTATTAACACACCATTACATAGAATAGTGAGGACTACTAACTAATACTATCATTCGGACCATCACTCCGTTCCCCGACTTGCCCCAGCTACGTTCTCATTTCCTGAAGAGAACAGTGAAAGAAAGGGTGAGTTCAACTAGCCCAGTAAGAAATATTATGACTAAGATAATGCAGAATAAATTATCATTAGCCTTCAACAATGTTAAACTGATAAAATATAATAGACATCAAGTTTAACTGCAGCGGAACAAGCAATCCATTAAAAGAGTCAAGTAGAAAATAAACTTTACTATCTTTTATGATTTAAAAAGTTTTTCAACACTGTGATCGCTGAGACTCAGCTTAATAAAATAATCCACATCATCGAATCACCCCTGCACTACGGCCAAGGATATTCGTGTATTCATTAATGGTCATGATCATGCCAACAACTGTCCATCACTACACTACGGCCAATGAGACTTTAATAGTTCAAGCCAACGTTGTTGTCGCATGTTGAGTTCCTTTTGAGTGAAGAAATATTTAAGGCTTTTATGATCCGTAAAGATTTCCATCTTCTCCCCATACAAGTAATGCCTCCAAATTTTAAGTGCAAAGAAAACAGCTGCCAACTCTAGATCATGAGTAGGATAATTTCTCTCATATTCCTTGAGTTGTCTTGATGCATAGGCTATGACTTTTCCATGTTGCATGAGAACGCATCCCAACCCTTTGCTCGAAGCATCAGTGTAGATGACAAATCCCTTCGAGCCAGATGGTATTGCTAGAACAGGTGCTGAAATGAGTCTCCTCTTGAGTTCTTGAAAACTCTTCTCACATTATTCCTTCCAGCCGAACTTTGTATCTTTCCGAGTCAGCTGAGTTAGTGGAGTAGCGATTCGAGAAAATCCTTCCACGAATCTCTGATAATAACCAGCTAAACCAAGAAAGCTACGTACTTCGGTCACTGATTTAGGTTGCTCCCAGCTTTGAATAGCTTCAATCTTTGCCGGGTCAACCGATATTCCACGACTTGATACTACGTGCCCAAGGAATGCTACCTCCTCTAACCAGAACTCGTATTTCTTCAACTTGGCATAAAGCTTGTATTCACGAAGCTTTTGGAGTACCAGCCTCAAGTGTTGCTCATGATCTTTATGGCTTTTGGAATAAATAAGGATGTCATCAATAAAGACGACCACAAAGTGATCCAAATATTCCTTGAATACCCGGTTCATCATATCCATGAAGGCAGCAGGAGCATTAGTCAATCCAAAGGACATGACTAGGAATTCATAATTCTCGTACCGAGTTCTGAAAGCCATCTTTGGAATATCCTCAGTTCTAACCTTCAGCTGATGATATCCAGAACGAAGATCGATCTTTGAAAAGAATTGTACTCCTTGTAACTGGTCAAACAGGTCATCAATACGTGGCAATGGGTACCTGTTTTTGATGGTGACATGATTCAACTCCCGATAATCAATATAAAGTCGCATACTTCCATCTTTCTTCTTCACGAATAGCACAGGAGCACCCCAAGGAGAAGTACTAGGACGAATAAAGCCAATGTCTAACAATTCCTGCAGTTGGATCTTTAACTTCTGAAGTTCAATAGGAGCCATTCGATACGGTGCTTTGGAAATGGGTTTTGTACCGGGTTCAAGGTCGATACAAAATTCAATTTCACGCTCTGGGGGTAGGCCAGGAAGTTCTTCAGGGAATACGTCAGGGAATTTATTAACAATAGAAATATCATTCAAAACTGACGTATCTTTGTTTAGATCCGTGACATGAGCTAAGAAAGCTTGACATCCGTTTTTCAATAAACGAATAGCTTTATGGCTTGAGATGACAGCGATTGATTTTAGTGGTTTGGTTGCTTGAATTCGCATAATAGGTCGATTAGGAATATGAAAGCTAACAACCTTACGAAAATAATCAATTTTTACATAATGAGTAGTTAACCAATCAATCCCTAGAATCACGTCAAATGCAAGTATTTTTAATGAAATCAGATCGACAGGTAATGCGTGGGTACCAACTTGAACCAAACAAGACTTATAAACCGTGGATGTAATGAAGGTTTATCCCAATGGAGTTTCAACAGATAAATCAAAGTCTAATTTCTCCGGAGTCAAATTTAATCGATGAGCGCAAGTAGGAGAAATAAAAGAATGGGTAGAACCGGTATCAAATAAAGTATAGACTTCGTTAGAGTTTATGATAAGCTTACCCGTGATGACCTCATTCGGGTTCCTTGCATTCTAGGAGGTCACAACAAACGCTCTTCCTTGCACTACCGGTTTTGACTTTTCTGGGACGGCCTTTGGTGTCTCCATCTTGGCTGAACTTGTTTTTGGTAAATGACAAAATCGAGCTAAATGACCTTCTCTTACACAATTATAACATGCTTTAGACGGCATCGCGCAGTTTGGACTGATGTGCCCCTCCCCTCCGCATTTAAAATATATGATAGGTGGTCGTTCTCCTTCCTTAACAACGGGTGCTGGTGCTGACGTCTTTCCATCATTGTTGAATCTCCTCTTCTTGAAATGACCATTCTTATTGTTTGGGCCCTGATTACCACCGAAGTGGTTACCATTTCTGGCCTGTTGATTTCCTCCAAGCTTGTTGTCACCGCTTCGATGACTGCTCTCACTGGTATTATCATTTTGCCGACTGCTCTCTTTTGGTTGTGTTGACTCGTTATCGCGCTCCACTAACTGAGCCCTATTCACAACATCTGAATACAAACACAGTTTATGAGAAATAAGATGTTGACGTATCTCAGGTTTCAATCCTCGCAAAAATATTCGCGTCATTCGCTCTTCATTATCCACCAAGTGGGACGCAAACTGGGACAATTCAGCAAATTTAGCCTCATACTGCGTCACGGTCATATTATTCTGCTTCAATTTGATGAACTCCACCTCCTTCATGTGACGAACACTTTCGGGAAAGTATTTGTCATTGAACAGCTCTTGGAACTTCTCCCAAGACATCTTCAGTGCGGCAGGTTGAGTACGCTTAATCGATTCCCACCAGTAATCTGCCTTTCCTCGCAACATAAAGGCGGCAAAGGGAACCTTTTGCTCCTCGGAGCATCCCAAGATATCAAATATCTTGGTAATCTGCTTTATCCATGTTTCTGCTATAAGTGGTTTTGGCTCTCCCTTAAACTCTGGTGGTCCCAGCTCCTTGAATTGTTTAGCGGTGACCGTCCGAGAGTTTTCATTGTTTCCACCTATATTTTAGACAGGAGCCGCTATCGCCTGCTGTTGCATGAACTGCATAAAGTTTCTGAACATTCCATCATTCATCATCTGGTCAGTGTTGTTGTTTGCATGAGGATTGTCACCTTCCTGATGCACATTATCCTGATTGTTGATATGTGGTGAATCAACAGTCGCCTGTGCTCCATTGCTATTCTCAACATTCTCAGATGCCATTTTCAGATACTGTCACAAAATAAAAGTTAATTGATATGTCATATATTATCCTTATATTATGACCGACCAATTAAATACCATACAAATAAACTTAGGTAGGTCATACTAGCGAAGGAATTTCCCGTCTCTCCCCTCCTAGTTTTATTCTCACATCTTAGCCAGGGATCATATCCCTAAGCTTTGATACCAACTGTGACGCCCCCAAAATTAGGTATACATCACCCATCTTGGGTCGTCAGATACATGATACAGAAAACAAATACAACTTACTAATACAACTGTTGTGTACAATACGACAAAACATAACTGTGAGTTTGAATACAATTATTGTCTACTAGAGACTATATAAACTCAAAAGGAGTCCTCATTACAATTATTGTCACACTATTTAATAGAATAGTGAGGACTACTAATACTATCATCTGGTCCATCACTCCGTTCTCCGACTCGTCCCAGCTATATTCTCATTTTTTGAAGAGAACAGTGAAAGAAAGGATGAGCTCAACTAGCCCAGTAAGAAATATTATGACTAAGATAATGCAGAATAAATTATCATTAGCCTTCAACAGTGTTAAACTGATAAAATATAACGAACATCAAGTTTAACTGCAGCGGAACAAGCAATCCATTAAAAGAGTCAAGTAGAGAATAAAATCTACTATCTTTTATGATTTAAAAGGTTTTTCAACACTGTTATCGCTGGGACTCAGCTTAATAAAATAATCCACATCATCAAATCACCCCTGCACTACGGCCAAGGATATTCGTGTATTCATTAATGGTCATGATCATGCCAACAACTGTCCATCAATGCACTACGGGTCAATGAGGACTTTTACCACATCATTTGTAACATTACGGTGTAAAACGCACAGACAGGATATTCTAACAGAATAATAATAAAGACGGAACCAGGTCCGGTGTAAAACGCACAGACAGGATGTTCCAACAGAATAATAATAAAGATGGAACCAGGTCCGGTGTAAAACACACAGACAGGATGTTCCAACAGAATAATAATAAAGACGGAACCAGGTCCGGTGTAAAACACACAGACAGGATGTTCCAACATAATAATAGAAGAATGTCACCAAGTATAGGGTAGACCGCGTATACAGGTTATTCCAACAGAATAATAAGAAATGGAATAACAACAGTTCTCTTCATGAATAAGAAAGAATAACACCTCTTACCATTTTAAAGAAGACCTGAAATAAGGAAGTAGTTAAGTAGCAGAATACTCTTCTTCTCTCTCTATAGTTTCTCTCTCTAGAGTTCAGTGAATTCGTAAGAAATAATGAAGGAATGAGCTGCTATTTATAGAAAAATAGAATGCATAGTAACTAATCCATGAACGGTCCAGATTGATTACTTTAATCTGACGGTCCATATTTAAAAAAAAAATCTTTTAAATAAAATATAATATATTCTATTTATAGAATAACTTTAATAAAGTATTCTGTTTTATATAAAAAGATGTTTCTGTTTTATTACGTTAATAATACGAATAAAACAAAACGTCATTATCGCTAAATAATTCATATTATTAACTGACAATAATTGAATCAAACTGAGTGACTTCTCACATAAGTATTAATAATCAATACCGTGTGCTACTATGCAACCACACGTATTACTGTACTTTTACTATCGAGTAGTTCAACAGTATCAATGGTAAAACTTCTGCCGTTATTTTTAATAAAATATTTTTGTCGTTTTCTCAATCCGACAATAATTCCGTTGTGGGGTCCACCAATGATTGTGCCGTTATACGAATATTCCCTGTTAAAACGAATATTCCCCGACCAATCGAATATTATATAACAACTTGCGTACTTTGTAAAATTTATAAATATTACTAACAACTATAACATTATATCAAATTAACTCCATAATATTCAAAAATGATATTTATAGAAAATTCATCTTTATTTATAAAAGTTGGGGTCTTACAACAGTGATGTTTTAAAAGAGGTTTTTCAAACCCTTATGCTCAATAGTAATTGAGACCTTTTACACTTCCATTTTATTATTAAATGTTCGGCTTGATTGCTTTTATTTTCGAGATGCGAAGCATCTTCAAGAAAATAATGTACAAAACAGTACCGAACTTCTCATGGGTATGGAAACCATCAGAGGAAATTCGAACATCGGGAATAAATTTACAAGCTGTTTACAACTGAAAAGGTCCATCACAGGAACCGAATCTAGATTCAGTAGACTGAATCTGTGATCACATGATTTCTAGGCTCACATGATTCCTAGGCACACATGATGCCGCAATTGATAAAAAGCAGTAAGCAAGTATATATATAAAAGTTGTAAATATATGTATACAAACATGATCACCAACCACGAAGCACCTCCATGGGGGATCAGAAATGTAAATAAAGCTATAAAAGCGATCAACCGCCACGGAGGAAACTCCAGGCGGGACGAAATGTATAGAAAGCAGTAAAAACGGTCAACCACCACGAAGTAACCTCTAGGTGGGACGAGATGTAAAGATATATATATATATATATATATATATATATATATATATATATATATATATATATATATAAAAGCGTGTAAACGCATAAGATATAAAATCCAGGCTTATCTAACAAAGTCCGACAACATTTCATATATAAGTATATATATATTAAAGAAGTAAACGCACCGGATGTAAAATCCAGGCTCATCGAACAAAGTTTGACACACAGTTCGTATATATATATATATATATATATATATATATATATATATATATATATATATATACGACAACATTTAAACACACCAGACGTAAGTCTAGACTCATCGAACAGAGTTCGACACACAGTTCATATATATAAGTATATATATACGAAAGCAATTAAACGCTCCAGACATAAGTCTAGGCTCAATCGAGGCATAACTCGATAATGTTAGTCCATATATATATATATATATATATATATATATATATATATATATATATATATATATATACAAACTGAAATGAAACCACGGACCGAAGTTTGGGCATACACACACAACACGACTCTCAATGTGAAGAACAGTGTGTGTAAAGATGAAGAGAAAGGCTTAAAAATGTGTAAGAAGGCTTACAGTGGGTTGCCAAAGAAGACTTCAATAACTTGAAATTGATGAACACTCGGCTCCCGCCAGTAAAAAGTAGCTATATATGAGCTTACAAGTGTATAAAATGAGAAAGCACTCAGTTTGGGGTGTGTACAGAGCAAATTAGACAGGGCTTTCTCGCCTTTTCTCTTTAAAATGGCCACCCCAAGCCCTCTATTTATAGAGGGGGAAGCTACAGGTGTACCTACGGCTGGGCCACAGGTGTACCTGAGACTGCCCGAGGTGCCCCGAGCTTTGCGGGTCCCACCGTCTAGAACGTGCACGCAAGGAACGTGATGTCCGCTAGAACTTTCAGAATTGCAATCTGGACATCCGACTGAGGTATGTAAGACCTATTTCAGACCGTCGTTGTTGAGAGTTACGCAATAACATGGGATTAGAGGTTGTACAAAGTCATGAAGATGGGACGATGTCCTCTGGTCTTCAGCTTCAAATTCTATCCGTTACCATGCATAATAGTCACTCGGGATTGGTTTTTCTTAGTTCTTGTGGGACATTGTTGTGTAGAAATGTATGTTTGAAATGTTGAGACAGCATGATGTGGCGTCAAGGTGGCAAGATGACGACTTTGCCCCTTACCGGGGTTATCTCCGGTTTGGGCTGATAAAGCAAACGTTGCTCAAGGTTATCGCTGAGATTGGACTGCTGCCACTGTTGAAGGTCCTCAGTGTCATCTCTGAGGTGTGCCTGTCCTCCTGGTGTTATTACCAGGTCTTGTACTGAGTGCCTCGGTGTAAGCGCTGAGGTTGAAGCAGATTGCATTTGAAATAAGCATTTTCGGGGTTATCTCCAGAACTGCAACTACCTTCCTTGGGGTTATCTCCAAGGTTGGAATCTGCTATTCCCAGTGTTGGGACTGAGACGGAACATCTCGGGGTTATCTCCGTGATGAATCGGTCTTTTCCGGTGTATGTTCCGGTATTGGATCTGCACGCCTCGGGGTTATCGCAGAGGTTAGAATTGTTACTTTCGGTGTGTGTTCCGGAGTTGAAACTGAGCTTCTGGTAGTATCCGGACTGGATGTGAGCTGTCTTCCAGGGTTATATCTGAAAGACGAATCTGCCTTCCTGCAATGTTAGTAACATGTGTGCAGAAAATTTTGAGTGTCTACAATGACAATGATATAAGAATTCAATTAAATGAAAGCAAATGATAAATTTTAAATATTTATAATTTAATTTATCCAGAATTTAATAATGTCCAAATTGTCAACATGATACTGCTTTGTGGAGTAAAATTCAAGAATAATATTGTATCAAAAATAATTTGGACTGAATAGAAATCAATTTTTATCATGAATAGTACTCTGGGTGAATAGTACCTGAGTGAATAGTATTTCGGGAATAATACCCCATAAATAGTATCCCATGAATAGTACTTTGTGAATAGTACCGTATAAATAAATAGTACTCATGGACAGTACTCTGGCATGAAAACCTTAAAATTTAACAAGAATATGCAGAAAATATCCTTGTGAAACGATACTAGATGAAGAGCAAATTTCAAGGATATTCTACTAATTTCACGGAGTATAGAAGCAATATTTTAACAAAATGAGAGTATAATCAGGAATATGAGATGAAATAATATTCCTCACATACTACAGAGTATGGAAGAAAATATTATTCCTTATGAATACTAAACAAAAATAATATCCCTTACCTCAGAAGAAGACTGGATACTGGAATAGTGAAGTAGCAGAATACTCTTCTTCTTCCTCTATATAGCTTCTCTATCTATAGCTTCTCTCTCTATAATTGCTCTTATGTGTCTTAGTGAATTGGTGAGAATGAAAGAAGAATGAGCTTCTATTTATAGGAAAACATAGTTTAGATAATTGCACGTTTTTGGGCTCAAATTATTACAGTATAGTACATTCATCTTTTCTTCTATTTTTAATTTAGTCCTAAAAGTATTATCAAACTTGCACCAGCTCCCCTAATAGTACATGCATGTGAATCAATAGTTCCATTCATGTGAACAAATAGTAAATTTGTATGTGAACTAATAACAATTAATTGCTCATTTATCCGATTAATTACCCGGTTGGTCAATATAACCTCTAGAAATCAATTATTATCGAAATAAATGTCGATTTCTACTAACACAAATAATTCCAACACAATAGAAATATTAATTTCATCTTTAATCAACACGAACTTAATCATCATTAATATTATATCTCACAATATTTAACAACCAGATCATTCCCAGGAAAGAGGGGGCTTTTCGATAAGGATTTCTCCCTATTGGCGCGCAATTAGGTGACCAAACCCCTTTCTTCGACAGAACTTTCTAGACATCGTCAACAATATAAATAATAATATGAATAACTTTGTCATCTCAATTATTGATTTAATAATATAAAATATTATGCAGATGATACTATGATAATAATTGAATCAATAATATGAGAGATATTAAGCAATAATTACTGTAGCAATAATTGAGTATAACTGAGTGACTTCTCACGTAAGTTGATGAGTGAGTTTTATACACATGAATTGGATACATTCGGGCTTAATTTATTGTTGTTCTCAAGTCTTTTAGGATGTTTTTATGTGTTTGTGTCTATTCATGCATGTTTTATATTATTTTGTAGGAATTGAGACAAAAGTTACATGGATCGACGTTCGGGGTGGCTAGATGCACGTTTTTGGCTTGCCATTTACACATCAGTCACTTCAGAGCCAACAAGTAATAAAGTGATAAGAAAAGTATCTCTCCCACGAGGAATTATTTAATAAAAATTACCAAGTACTAACTCTTAACCAAATCAATTTTATTTAAACAACCATAAATTGTGATTTTTCTAATTAAGAAAACTAAATTAATCAATTAAATCTAGATTACTCTAAAATTAATTCAAATAAATAAAGATTAAGACTTCAATATCCCAAATTATGAACTATAAATCAATTATCCAATTATCTCAATTATTATGCCTACTGAATTGTTAACAGGAATTCTCAAATGCCAAAAGTCCTTTTCCAAGTGATCAATTGACTTCTATTTAATCCAGATTAATCTTGCTATATTCCTACGCAAAATAATTGAATTAAACTCTTTTCAATCCCAATTCCTTATGTGTTACATGCGGTAAACAGATATTTCCATTCTATTCACAAACCTAATTATTCACCATGCAAATAACTAAGTCACATGTTATCATGCCCAGTTCTAACCCTAGAATTCCTCTTCCGATTCCTTCTAGAGTAACAAGGTAATTACTGATCAGATAATTAATCAATAAGCTCAAGACAAGATAAACAATTCACTATGACATAAATAATTGGAATAAATCAAATAACTAATTTATAGCCATAAAAAGTTCAGTTGAAATCTTAATAAAAGAGTTAGTTCATAATTAATGAATTAAAACCAAGAATCCACAATTGAATAGACATTAAAAGATAAAAGTATGATAAGAGAAGAGAATAGAATCTGTTGTCAGCAAATCTGATGCTCCCCTCTTGCTCCTGCTCTTGATCTTCAATGATCTCCAATTTGTTTCAATCTCTAATGGCTAATTAAGAACTAGGGTTTAGATTCTAATCTAATAGAGTGTTTAATCTAGTCTAATCTATGTAATCCCCCTTTATTTTATGTCTTACATCATATATTTATAGGTTACAAGTCTAATTTTTAGGTTAGGAACAAACCCAATCCAATTTGGAGTCAAAAAGATGTCAAAATTCGCCCCAAAACGCGTCCAAGCCTTTCCACTGACTTCCCCAGCGCCCCGGCGCTGGGCACGGCGCTGGGATTCTGCCCCCCAGCGCCCCGGCTCTGGAAATGAACTACAAATGGGCGCCCCGGCGCTAGAACATTTTCTGACATTTTCTGCTCCGACATCCTTTGGGAAAATAGCCATAACTTCTTCATACGAACTCCGATTTTGATGATTCAAGATGTTCCGGAAAGAGAAGAAGTAGATCTACAACTTTCGTTCTTGAAGTTTTCCGAAATAAGGTCAGTAGCTATAGTAAAATTGGCTCTGAAGTGACTGCTGTGTAAATGGCAAGCCAAAAACATGCATTTAGCCACCCCGAACGTCGATCCATGTAACTTTTGTCCCAATTCCTACAAAATAATATAAAACATGCATGAATAGACATAAACACATAAAAACATCCTAAAAGACTTGAGAACAACAATAAATTAAGCCCGAATGTAACCAATTCATGTGTATAAAACTCACTCATCATAAGTATCAATAATCAATACCGTGTGCTACTATGCAACCACGCGTATTACTGTACTTTTACCACCGGATATTTCAATAGTTTAACGGTAAAACTTTCGCCGTTATTTTTATAAAAAGATATTTCTGTCGTTTTCTAACTACGACAATACTTCTATTGTGGGGTCCACCAATGATTGTGTCGTCGTACGAATATTTCCTATTAAAACGAATATTTCCCGACCAATCGAATATTTTATAACAACTTGCTTACTTTGCAAAATTTGTAAATATTACCCACAACTATAACATTATATCAAATCCACACCATAATATTCAAAAATATATTTCGAGAAAAAATATTCTTTATTCATAAAAGCTGGGGACTTACACCTGAACCGAACGAAAGGATGTTCTGGCATCTCGAAGTCGATTGGGTCGCCATCCCTCTTTACACCTTGAAGTACGGGGTTCGATTTCCTCTTCATGAGTTCATCTCATCTTTTTTCTATTTTGTGGGGATCGGGTTCGCCCAGCTGGTGCCGAATTTGTACATCCACCTCATTAGTTTTATCGCCCTATGCCAGGAGGCAGACATCACCCCTGGCTTGGACTTCTTCTTCTTTTTGTTCACCGTTGGCAAATCCAAGGAACCTGGCCTTCGGCAACTTAACTGTGCGGCCGACTGAGCCACCTTTATGAAGACCCCTTCCAGCAACAAAGGGTGGCATCCACAGTGGTTCTTCATGAAGGGGACCGACCTCAAACTCTTGCCGAACTGGGCCAGCCCTGAAGACCCCATTGCAAAGGTGTCCAAATTCTTAAAAGATCGGGCCGATGCCTTCAAGAAATTTTACAAACTCCTGCAGAAGACTGATTGGGGTTTGGGGGTCGTATCCAAAGAGGTCTGGCTCTAAAAACATGGCCATAAGTTATAACCCCCGAACCCTTTCATGCCTTAACTTTATCTTCTGTTGTTCTTTATTGACTGTCTTATATATCTTGCAGTTACTATTTTCAAACCCGAGGGGGGCTGATGCATCCTTGGTGCCTCTGTCCATCCCGACTGAGCCCATTTGACCCCCGGCCACAGACAATTCTCCTGACGAAGAGACCATCCCGATTGCAGAGCTCTCAATTGGTTCTACATCGGGTCCAGCCCTTTCGACCACCTCCACCTCCAGACCTGCCAATAAAAATGTGCTGAAGATGGGTTGGGCGGAGAAGATGGCTTTGTTGAAGAAGAATAAGAAGAGACCTTCTCCTACTTAGGGTCCCTCCAAGCCATCTTCTTTGGTCGCTTCGAAGCCGAGCCCACTCCTCCTGTACCGGTGACAGTCCTTGAGGATTCAGAGGATACCGAAAAGGAAGCTCTCGGATAGACCTGGTAAACAGGCCCAAAGCCCGCGGGCCGGCCCGACCAGCCAGCCAAAACTCGGGTTTTGGGCCGCATTTTTTAAGCCCACGAAAACCCGGGCCATTTTGGCCCGACCCATTTTTGGCCCGGCCCGTGAAGGCCCGGCCCGTGGCCCATGACTTTTTTTTTAAAAAAAAAAATGTTACTAATGGGTTGTGAGGCTTGAACACAAGACTTGTAAGTAAATAAATAAGAGTTCAAACCAACTGAGCTACAACAACTATTTTTTGTAAGTAAATAAATAAGATATGTAGTTAATGTAGGTAATTAATTAATAATACTAATTTATAATACTATTAAAATTTTGTAGGCAAAAGTGTCTGGCTACATCTTTGTAACAAAAAATGCCTATGTTACTTTATTGATAACTTTATTTGGTCAGGAGTCTAGACAAAACCCTTTCTGAATATTCATGATCAAGTACTTGACGAGGATGGATGCTGGACATGTCAATATTTGAGTATGTATACATATATGTATCACCTTAATTATAATACTTATATGTGGATATTCTCATGTATATATACACACACGTTCGACTCTCTCTCTCTCTCTATATATATATATATTCAGTTTGGCTCATAAAAAATTTCTTGAGAATTATTTTCAGCAGTTCAGCACCGGAATGAGGAATATATATTCCTCCTCATCTATTAATTAATGAAAACTATAATTAAGATATGTAGTTAATGTTGGTAATTAATTAATTATGTTTGTTTGTATTATTGTTTATTATTAATTATTTTATTATTTTTAATATTTATTATTATTACTATTTCTGGTGTAGCAAAGAGGTTGCAAAAAAAAATTAAAGAGAGAAGCCAGCGGGTCGGGCCGTCCTGCCACGGGCCACGGGCCTCATATTTCCAGCCCACCAAAACCCGGGACTTTTTAACCCGGCCCGCCGTTGGCCCGACCCGCACGTTTGCCAGGTCTACTCTCGGACTTCAATCCAAAAGGGCGCGTCGAACCAAAGAGCCCAAACTGCCTATCGTGGAAGCCGTTCGTCTTCCAACTTCGACACCCACTTCCAAGCCAACCACTGAATCGAGTTCTTCACCAGGGACACCGAAGACTTTTTGGCCAAGGAGTCCCTTGAATGTCTTCCCCTTTACCCAACTCAAACACTTCAAACTTCCTGGAGATGACGAGCGATTTAGGGGATATTCATCCGAGGAGTATCTAGTAGCCTACATCAAGGCCCAATGTCAGGTAAATCAGATAAACGAAAATATTTCCTTTACTGATCCTTTGTTCATCATGGCTGATGTATTCTTGTACTTAACTGCAGACCAATGCTATCCTCGCTCGAGCCGTTCTGCCTCTGGCCCGTGCCACGAAAATAGAGGTTCAACTGAAGACCGATGTGGAATTGCTCGAATTTGAGGTTTGAGGTTTGATGTCAGACTTGAAGAAAGAAAGGGATCTCCATGCTGATACCCAAAATAAAGTGACCAAGGTTGAACGCCAGACCGATGAGCTCAAGGAGTAATATGCACTTCTATAGCAGGAGTTCGTCAATCTTGATAATCATGCCAATAAGCTCATCCAGGAGAAAGATATTCTGTCAGAAGAAAACAAGGATCGGGAGAAGGCCATTCATGCCCTTGAGGACAAGCTTATCGAGATGCACAACAAGATGACGCACTTGATTCGGGCAATGAATATTATAAGTTTGGGGGTATTGGGGTTGTAGGGTAGGTTAGTGCATATAGTATTTGCATGTTTAGTTTACAGTTTCATGTTTAGCTTAAATTGTGCATGTTTTATGTGTTAGAGAATATTTGCATATTATTTTTCTATTTTCAGTCATTATTATTATGCGTGTTAGTTTATGTTTAGTTGCATTTGATGTTAAGTGCATGTCTCACAAATTCTATGTCTCACACATTCTAGCTTTATGGAAATTATGTGTAGCCGACGATGAACTTGAATTTTGAAGAATTGTGGAGTATTTTGGATAACATGAGCTTAGATATAATGTTTTACACGATGTAATACATAATGCTATCTAGATGCTTTCGGTTTGCACTGCCATGTTCACAATTGCTTGGAGGTATAAGAATTATGTGTTGCATTGCTCGATAGAAAATGTGGTTGTAAAAAGAGAATGATGTGGAAAATGGACTTAGACTGTACAAAGCATTGATAATCAAACTTTGGGAAAACTTGGGTATGCACTAAAAAAAAGAAAAAAAAGAAAAAAAAATATAGCAATAAACACCGCGGGAAAGAGCAAAAATCACCCTCGTGAGTAGCAATAAAGCAGTTAAGCCCATTGTCGAACCTTAGTTTGTTTTGATATGTTGGAACAGTCTTTGTTGCATAAGTATACATGAGTCTTAATTTAGACTGTAATTTTCTGTTTAGAGCAGTTTAGCATGTGTATTCTTTGCTTAAATCAAGTTTTGGTGAACACAACACACACACACAACATCTTTATAGCATATATGAATTATTTGAGTGTATGATATTATGCCTATAGTTTGGTTTGAAATTGTATTCTCGAATCTGGATAATTCGCCGAGGCATGTTGGACTGAAATTCTGTTATAGCTGGAACAATGTGAGACTAGTTGCATCATGATTCAGTTGTATAGCATATAGTTGCATTTTCAGTGTTTATATAGTATGCATTGCTTTAGGGCAAGCAATAGTTCAAGTTTGGGGGTATTTGATAAGTGAATTTTATACCTACTTATTGGATATCAATTCACGAGAACTATGCCCATCTCAAGTACATTTTAGTATGTTTTTAGTTGCGCTTAGTGTTATTTTGCATTGCTTATACTGAGAACTCCTATGTTGTGAAAGTGCAAAAATGGCACAGCTCGGCGATGGTAGGTGGCAATGAGGCTAATGGAGGCATGGCAAGAGGAACAAGTGGAGATCAGGAATGGAACTTTGAGGAAGAATCAGGTGACAAGCAGTGGAGTAACATGAAGTAGCAGCAGAGCAAAAAATTACAGACTGCAGGAGCCGCGCGGCTATAAGAACTATGAAGCGCGCACCCGCGCCACACACGCTTGCAGAGCCAGAAAGCCAATCGCGCGCCTGCGCCATGATAACGAAGGGACCGTGCGCGGTCGCACGCGGTAACGAAGGGACCGTGCGCGGTCGCACGCGTAGTTGACCGAAGCTGCTGACTTTATTTTAATTTGCGTAACTGAGAGGGGAGTGGAATTAGGGCTTATATATTAGACGTATTTTCATGATGAAAGGGATACCACCCTTTGGGGGATCAATAAGCTATTATTGTTTTCATATCTTTAATTTCCATATTAGATTAGAGTAGATTAGAGTATTGATTTCTAGAGTTGATTAGATCCGAAGACTTGAAGCAATTGGAAAGCATCAGAGATTCTATCTTGGATCAGGAGAACATATTTGCACTACAATTCTCTACTCTTATTTTCTCTTTGATTCATATTTATATCTTACGATGTTTATTCTATATGTGGATGATAGATTTGATTCAGCTATGAGTTAAACTCTATTCTGAGATTGCAATGGATACTATGGATTAGTTTATTCTGATATATGTCGTTATTAGCTTTATTGATTGCTAAGAGATTGTCTAATTAGATTCATGCTTATTTGCTTAGTTGATTGGCCATCAATTACTGTGATACTCCATATGGAGTCGAGAGACAAAGTACGGGTTTAGATTTGATCTAATTAGCTTAAGATTGTATATTCTACATTGTGATAGGATGTTTGATTTGTGCTTAGGATAGACATATACTGAAGCGCCATTCGTAGTCAAATGAGAACTTAGGCTTAAACCCTAATTATTTGTAAATCACATAGACATATAGTGGTTTAGGTAATGTGGGTGTTCATGTGTATTCTGTCATCTGTGGGTTATATGTGATATAGGTATGGTACATTGAGAGATGGCTATACTTTACTTTCGTGTTCTTGACTAACAATCCGGTAAAATTAGTTTGGCTTGATAGGGAGTATGTTGGTTTAAATGAGTCAATAGATGAAATTGTGATCTCAGGTTTTCATTATCTAGTCTTACTCTAGGAATAGTTAGGTTTATTTAATTTCATAGTTTAAATAGAAAATATTAAATCATTCATTTAAATAAGACTGAAGTGGTTATGGACTAATGCTTGGTGAAATTTATTAGTTAATTCTCCGTGGGAACGATACTTTACTTACTCTTTATTACTTGTTGACCGTGTATACTTGTACGCATATATTGATCGGTAAAACGACCAACATCGATCCCCCATATAGCAAATGGAATAGGGGATAAAACTGAATACAACTCTTCGAGGGGCTGATGAGGGATGGAACTATTCAGCTGACATTTAGAACATTTTTTGACAAAATCTTTGGCTTCCTGAAAGATGGTCGGCCAATAGTATCCTTGCCTCAAAATTTTGTATGCCAATGATTTGGCCCCATGTGATCTCCATAAATCCTTTCATGTACTTCTCGAAGTGTATACTCTGCTTTCGAAGGCGTTAAGCACTTGAGGAGTGGAGAACTAAAAGCCCTTCGGTATAAGTCTTCGTCGATAAGGATGAAGTTTGAGCTCCTGTGCTTGATCTTTTTTGCATAGAGGCGATCCAAAGGTAGGACCCCATCAGCTAGATATGAGATGTATAGGGTGAGCCAGCAATCCAACCGATCCAAAGTTAAGACATCTACCTTCGGGACGCTGGGTTGTTCTAACACCTTTAGATATACTGAATCGTTGAAGGAACGCACTTCGGTTGTGGCCAATCGGGCTAAGGCATCCGCTACTGTGCTGTCTAACTGATCAACTCCCTGACAACTATGTGAAGTGAAGTATGAGAGTTTGTCCTTTACCTCAGTTAGGTATCTTGTCATTCTTGCCCCCCGAGTCTCATATTCCCCAGATATCTGCTTGACGACCAGTTGAGAATCGCTGTAGATGACTAACTTCTGAACCTCCAAGCTTCGAGCCAACCGAAGTCCAGCTAGAATGGCTTCATATTCTGCTTTGTTGTTTGTGGCTTTGAACTGAAACCGCATGACTTGCTAAAATTTGAACCCTTCGGGACTTGTCAGAATAACCCCTGCGCCGCTGATATTCGAAGTTGCTGACCTATCCACATAGTGAGTCCATGACGTTTGCACCTGTTGTATTTTAGTAATCGACCCCACATCCGGTTCTGCGAATGAACATTCTACTATGAAGTCTACCAAAGCCTGTCCTTTGATTGCTGTTCGAGGAAGGTATTCCAAAGTGAACTGAGTCAATTCCATCGCCTATACAGCAAGCCGATCCGAGACTTTAGGCCTATGCAGTACCTTTTTCGATGGTTGATCTGTATATACCACCACCAACCGACCCTGGAAATAATGCCGAAGCTTCTTGCTTGCAATGATTAAGGCGTAGGCAAATTTTTCCAGGTTCGGGTATCAGGTTTCTGCATCTCAAAGAACGTGGTTGGCGTAATATACTGGGAACTCTTTTCCACCTTTGTCCCGTACTAGTGTCGCACTCATTGCCATCGAGCTTGTAACCAAATATAAGTACAAAGGTTCCGAAGGGATCGACTACATCAATAATGGTGCCGAGGACAAGTATTTTTTTATCCCTTGAAACGCATCTTCACAATCCGAAGTCCACTGAAAACTCTTCTCGTTTTTTGGCCCCTTCAAAGTATCAAAGAATGGCAGGCATCTCTCTGCTGATTTTGACACAAACCTCCGTAGGGCAGCAATCCGACCTGTCAACCTCTGAACATCCTTGTAAGACTTAGGGGATTTCACATCCAAGACCACCTGAATCTTCTCTGGTTTCGCTTCGATTCCCCTTTTGCTGACTAGATACCCCAGAAACTTCCCAGATCCCAATTCGAAGGTACACTTGGTCGGGTTCAAACGCAACTTATGTCTCCTGACTGTTTCAAAGCAGCTTTCTAGGTCCTCGAGATGGTCTCGGACTGACATGCTTTTTACAATCATGTCATCTACATAGACCTCCATGCTTCTGCCTAACTACCTCATGAACACGAAGTTCATCATTCGTTGATACATCGCCCCATCGTTTAACAGCCCGAAAGTCATCTTCCGATACACATAAATACCCCGATGTGTGATAAAATTGGTCTTCAGGATGTTCTCCTTACTCATCAAAATCTGATGGTACCTTAAAAAGGCATCCATGAAAGTTAGCATGCCATATCCCGAAGTGACGTCAATCAACTGTTATATATTGGGCAAAGGATAGAAATCTTTCGGGCATGCCTTGTTCAGGTCCATATAATTGATACATAATCTCCACTTCCCACTCTATTTCTGAACCAAAACCACATTAGCCAGCCACTCGGGGTAATCGATCTCGAAGATAAATTCTGCCTCCAGGAGTTTGGCTATCTCTTCGTCTATGAATCTTTGCCTTTCTGGAGCAAAAGTCCTTCTTTTTATATAATTGGCTTTCTCTTAGGGTCCACATGCAACCGGTGTAGTGCTACCGATTCATCCACCCTCGGCATGTCACTGGGTTCCCATGCAAAGATGTCGGCGTAAACTCGAAGTAGATCTATTAGCCCAGTCTGAAGCGGTTCTATCAACCCCGATCCAATCTTGACCAATTTCTCACCATTCCTCGGGATCAGCTCCACATCCTCCGTCTCCTCGGTAGGCAAGGCAAGTTGTTCTGTGCTACTTTCAGTGAATGGCTCTACCTCGATGGTCATTGTCTGCTTCTGCTTACTTACCCCGACTCTCGATAAGATCAAAGTATTTCGATAACACCTTCGGGCGATATCTAGATCGCCTTTTACCTCCCTGATCCCATTCGGTGTTGGAAACTGAAGCGTTTCGGAACATAAAATGCAGCGAAAATAAACCAATTTAAAGGCAATTCTGAACCGTAAAACAGGATCCATGCGAAAAACAAATTAACTCAATGGTTAGAAATTATACTGATTATGAAAATAGAATTGATACCCTCGAATCTCCAACGCAATCTAAACGAATCGCGCCTCTACGGTATCCACACGAACGCCCCGCGAATTGTTGTACGATCTACAGTAAAAGGAACTGCGGTGCTAGCCACAAAGATGAGGATTTTTCCTTTTCGAAATTGTTTATCTCTAGTCTCTCTCTAAGAGCGGCCATGGTTTTGGTTATGATGATTATTCTAATATGGCTGCTACATATCATATATATAGCGGTTAAAAGGAATTAATCAAAACCCTAAAATAATATCCGAATATATATATATATATATATATATATATATATATATATATATATAAATTATCCAATTAATTTAAATTCAAAATTTAAAAACTATCAATCATATTGACATATTTAAATCTTTACAATTTAAATTAATTCCCTTTTAATTACGTTCTATGTGTGTGACCCTATAGGTTATTACTACGTTGGCAATAATTTTAAAATTATATTATAAAATTATAAACAGTGAGCAGCATCTAGTAATGCATCATTGCTACCCAAGTAATAATAAGATATATGAATCGATGCAACTTTTTCGTGACCAATGTTTGAATGTAATTTAATCCTTTTAACCTTAATATCCTAGATTAAACTCGAGTCATGGAATGCGTCATACTCTTCATAATTTAATCTGAGTTTTTCTTGATCAATGAGTAGACTATATGAAACAAATCACTATTTGAGCATGACCATGCATTTCATAGTCCTACTCATTCAAGAGGCCTATGGATATCACCCCTAATAAATAGGAGGGTTAAATTCCATCTAGATCACTCATATTCCTCACACGATTCATGATGTACCCAATAATCACCTTTATAGTCCACCCTATTAAAGGTGACCTTTGATTATATCAAAGTACATAAATTCTCGTGTAGTAATATAGTGATTTCAGGTTGGAGGACCATTACATCATTGTCACAATGAGAATCGCTAATGACACTTTGCATACTGTTCCACATAGAATTCTCATGGTGGGTCTGTTCAGCACATCGTTCCCTAACATGTACCTACGCATTGACTTAATATCTCATATATTTATGACCAATGAGATTTGGTCATCAGTCAATTCACATACTAGTCTCAATGCATCATTGTTGTCCCATCAATAATAATACTCGACTAGGGACATTTAAGAGCAATGATACTAATTGTAATTATATAATCTCATGTTCAAGTCACATTACTTGAAACTATATAATTTGTATCACTATTCTAAGGAATTTTATTATGTTAACATTTATATAACGCAGTAAATAAAATTATAATAAAATCATTCATTCATTCAATCAAACATAATATCGAAATGTTAACCAATTATATCAAATAATTGGCCTCTAGGGCACAAACTCTAACAGAAACTTGATTTTAAATTGAGGTATAGACGTGACTGCTTGCAAGGCTGCCAGGTTCGGCCTTCCCAAAATTGCATTGTATGCCGAATCCACTTGGACAACAAAAAATATGACCATGACCTCCACTTGCTGAGGTGCTGTGCCAAACTTGACATGTAACTCAATGGTGCCCGACACATGCACCGGATCTCCACTGAAGCCATATAGGGGACTTTCTCCTCCTAACTCCATCTTTTTTCCCTCCAAATCCATTCTCTGGTAGGCATGGGTGTACAGTATGTCGATCGAGGATCCGTTATCGATCATCATCCTTCTCATATCCACTGGTCTGACTTGAGCCGTTATCACCAATGCCTCGTCATGTGGGTTTATGTGGTCTGTGGGATAATCTTCGTCAGAGAAAGAGATTGATTTCCCCGGGAATGCTCGATCCTTCCTTGCCGGAGATCTTGAAACTGATAATACCGCATCGAGGTGCCTGCCTTTCTTCTTACAAGTTACACACCCTATAGAACCTCCTGATATGACATCAATCACGCCTCGAGCTGGCGGGTTATATTTCTGTTGTGTGTCATGAGCCGGCCCTCCGTTTTCTTCCCTTTGTGTCTCAGTATTCTCCCGACCTGCTACGTACTGGACTAGCTAACCACTCTGAAAATTTTTCTCTATCAGGTCCTTCAGATCATTACACATCTCTATTGTATGTTCGGGACTCTGATGGTATTCACAAAACTTATATCAACCCCTCTTCTCGGGCTTCTGACGTGTCGAGCAAGGCTCATAAAATGACTTATTCAGTATCTCCTCCAATATCATCGCCCGATCTGTATTGAGGGGAGTATAAACTTTATTGACATTTTTTCTTGGGAAAGGTGGTCGACCACTGCCCGATCCCCCACCATTATAGTTCTTCCTTCCTGAATTATCCGTCCTCCCCTGGTTGTTGTTCGGACGCTGATAGTTCTATTTATACCGATCCTTACTTTTTTCGTATGATTGAGAGTGGGGCTTAAAGTTTCCCAAAGCCTCCTCTATGGTGATAAATCCTTCGGCCCGGTGGAAGGCTTTGGTAAGGTCGGCCGGAGGGTTGATTACCAGATCCTTCATAAGTTTCTTCGACCTCCCGATGTCCAGACCTGTTGTGAATAATCCAAAAGCCTGAGGGGAGTTCAGCTCCGCCACCTATCCCACTGCCTCTCGAAACCTTTTGACGTACTGACTAAGGCTTTCACCGGATCGTTGTCTCACCTGCATGAGGGAAGCAATGATCTTCCCTCTTCTTTTGTTACTCCCGAATCGAGCATGAAACTTTTCTCGAAGGTCATTCCATGAATTGATTGATCCCGCTGCCAAAGTTCCCATCCATTCTCGAGCACTATTCTTCAACGTCGTGGCAAACATATAGTATTTGGCAGCATCTGAATGCCCATACTAAGTCATCAGCTGATCATAACCATCAGAATGATTATAAGGATCCCCCATCCCATCATACGTCACCATCGGGGGAATTTTCTTCTTCGGGTCGGCCGTGACCTGATTGATTTCTAGTGAGAATGGTGATCTGGGGCAGCTCGAAGGTGTTCCTATCGGGCTTTTTGCCGCCAGCAGCTTCTCCAACTCCGCAACCCTTCGAGAGAGGGGATTGGACTCCTCTTTACGAGGGGACGACCTATGCCTGTCTCTCTCATATTCAGGAGATGCGACCTTCCTCCTTTGCCCCGATCTGTCTGTGTGACACCCCCAAATCTGGTACTTTTTACCTCAGATCTGGTACATCATTTCTATAACTATTGCGGAAGATATAAATAAAAATTGTTTATACATTAAACTTTTACACATCATTTCCAAGGTCTATAACTTTAACTAAATACATACCTTCAATATTTAAAAAGGTTTACAATGCTATTTTCGTCAGAAAATTTAATAGATCTAACTGCACCATAATTTAATCTTGCACTTTGTTTTTGCTTCTGTCTTTACTCGAGCTTTCATCTTAATCTGAAAATTCCAATCATGATATATTTTTATTGTATTTAAAACTTGCTGGGCAAATTTGTTGCTCACCCTTGCTATATCATGATAAAAATTTTTAGATTAAGACGAAAGCTTGAGAAAAGACAGAAGCAAAGGCAAAGTGCAAGATTAAATTATGGTGCAGTTAGATTTATTAAATTTTCTGACGAAAATAGCATTGTAAACCTTTTTAGATATTGAAGGTATGTATTAAGTTAAGGTTGTAGGACCTTGGGAATGATGTGTAAAAGATTAATGTATAAACAATTTTTGTTTATATCTTCCGCAGTAGTTATAGAAATGATGTACCAGATCTGAGGTAAAAAGTACCCGAATTTGGGGGCGTCACAGTCTGGGTGCTCGGATTTTCTGTCTACGGAATGACTCCTCCTTTGGCTCCTTCCTTCTCGAGAGCGATTCTTGGGTCTGCTCCTTTCTCTTCTAGCCTCCTCCTGACGAGGCGACCGGGATCGACTCCGATGCCTATGCCTCTTTGAAGATGCCTACGACTCCGATGCCTACGCCTCTTTGAGTTCCTTACTCAATCAGCATGCTTTACTCAATCAACGTAGTCATAAGTTGACTTTGACGTTTCATGCTTTCAACTTAAATATAACACATCATGTTATTTACAATAAAGATTTAAAACAGTTAACCATCAAGTTCACATAGCAAATAGGAACTGAAAGACTTGTCTGATTCGTAGTTTATGAACTATGACTTAACTGCTTATCGCTTATAAGCACTTCGTGTATTCCTACACAGTTATATCATTATTCACATTAACTATTAGTCACATAATAACGTATAGTAGCTATAATGTAAACTTTACTCTACATCTCATAACCATTCTTACTAATCAATATACAATGTACTAATATCCTTTTTCCAACATAACACTCATTTTTAGTCAAACTTGTTATTTCGGTACAAGTCTTACATTGCCATTTACATTTCAGAAATTCCATGTGTGGACTTCACAACACTTGTCTAACATTCATTGTGTATACTAAGTTATCACATAACGTGTTTGTAACTTACTAATCATTCTCACAACTTTGAATTTATCAATCACATATCATGGTTCTGTTTTAACCTTCTTACTACATGTTTGACACACTATCATAACCTTAGACCAAGTGGTAAGGCTACCCAAAATCTGTAGCAGCAGCAGAAGGCTCTGCCTCAGATCAGTATATGGCGCAGCTGTGCCACACACAGCGCAGCTGCGCAATTTTTAGCCTTGGCACCAGCGCAGCTGCGCTGGTGCATAGAAAGAGGTAGAGTCGGCTATGAACAGTAGCCGACTTTAGCCCAACAAACACGAATTTCACCCACAAAACAATGAAATTAACATATACAATTGATATAGAACTATCACAAACATGTTTCCTCACATATATATCAATATAGAACAATTTAACAACAATTATACTAGTTTAATTTCTCAAATTTCTCATTTTCATATAAAAACTCAATTTTTGACATCCTCTACAAAAATCAACACTGTGATTACAATTTCACACTGAATCACTTCGTTCAAACTACGCTATCTTCATTTCTTAATGAACTAGCATAAACAAGCTTCAATTTGCAGTTTAACATATGAATTGATCATCAAAATTGGTACTTTTCATGAACCATATAAAAAAATATTCATTGACATTATTTTCTTCCTTTTAACTGTAATACGCATACAATTTCCTATCTAAACATAAACTCTAGCATCATAAACGCGTATCATCACAATTACCAACTATATATCTCCACAATTTGATTTCACAGAACATAAGAAAATTTTGCCGTAACTCATATGTGCATATACATATATATATACTACGGAGATTATGGAAAATACCTTTTGTTGCTTAAGAAATCCTTGATAATCAACTGCTAATTACTTGATGAACTCAGAACTTACTCTCTTGATTCTCTCTCAGGCTCTCTCAACTCTCTCAAAACTCAGTATGCTAAACCAAATATAACTCTAGACAACGCAAAGTTTCAAACGTCCAAAAATCGACGTTATACTAATGATCCTAATAAATCATCAGTTATAAATATTTATTTATATTTATTTTATTTATATTATTATAATTCACATATAAAAAAATCCAAAAGCCATAAGGCTTTGTTTGACAAAAAGTCTTTAAAATATAAAGACTTAATATTTTAAGCCTTGTTTGGGTTAAATCAATTTAAAGCTACCTTAGTTATTTTAATAAACAATTTAGTTTATAATTTATAATTATAATTACATCTTATTTATTTGGATTACTATATCCACATTAACCAAATAAATTAATTATACAAACTATATTTTAAATAAATATTCCACTTAAACAATTATCACAAAATTATAATTTCATTATAATTTTTATTTAATAACTTATCATACCATCTTGAATTATTAAATTAAAACAACAATATAACATCTCGTGTTATTTTACAACGCTCTAAATTATAAATTAATTTAATTCATAATATTATCTAGTCAAAAATATTTACTAATAATAACCACATCAATAAAATATTTATTTCAATTAATAAATATTTTAAATTACAATTATTAAAATCTTGGATTGTCACATTCTTCTCTCTTTACAAAGATTTTGTCCCCAAAATCGAAAATACAGATTAAACAAATAACTTGGGGTACTATTAAACCTCACTTTCCCAATATATGAATATATATTTCTCTTCACACCAAATCACATATTTCAAAATACACAGCGCATACATATACATACTCAAATTCAAAACATCTCATAATAAGAATTTTAATTATTAAATTCCTATTTTAATAACTTCAAAAAATTCGGGTTGTCACATCCTTCCCTCCTTAAAAGGATTCCGTCCTCAGAATCAACGAAACCTCCCTTACTCGGTTTTCACCAAGTCTCTTTTCAAAATTTATCGTTGAATATCTTCAACACATTACCTTAATAAAGGTTTTATATTTCTTATCCCCACCTTTCTTGATAATAAATTTTTGTAAGTTTTATTTCATAACTTTCATTTGGACTCAATTATATTTTGAGTATTATATATTCTTTAACCCATTCATTTCCTTCTCTAAGGATCGTTAGATATTACATTCACCAATTCTTCTAAGAATTTCGTCCTCAAAATTTTATTTATTAATCCTCATTCATTCAATCTATCAAAATAGATTTTACGTTAATACTTTATTCATTCATTGGGTTCTATAACCACTTATTCCCACAAAGATCTTTCTACAATTATTAAACTTTTCTATTAAAAGTTTTACATTATTCTTTGATAACTCATCTCCTTCTCATTTCAAAATTTCTTTTCTCACTTATTCAATATATTTATCATTTCGTGTCGCATTCTACGACTTACTTCTTTCTAAGGAATATCAACCTTACCACATTCGCCTTTTAGAATAGCAAGAATCTTTCACAATTGTTCAATAATTGGGAAGCAGTATGAATAACTCCGAAATTTAAAAGATTCCAAATCATGATGAGGGGTCACAAGACCGTGAACTCTATTCTCGATTTACTAGTGCTTCAACTCAATTCTTCACACTGCAAACCAGAGTGTTTATCAATCACAAAGACTGAAAACACCCTCCTCACGTACACTAGGTGGCCAGCCTATTATACCACTACGTTGGGCCGCAACGTAATGTTTTGTAACGACTATATGCGTTACGCTCGGAACCATTGTCCCCGAAAACGTATCCCCTTATAGGGTTGTTCGCCTCAGCTTTTTAACATCTGAATCCGCACCAACACAATTTGGTTTGACATAACTTTTCGATAAACGCTTGAATTTCATGATCATCTTTCAATAATTGTCTAGCTGAATGAAATAGCATAAACTTCTACAATAATTCGAACATCAATCGAAATATACATACAAACACACACACACACACACACACACACACACACACACACACATATATATATATATATATATATATATATATATATATATATATATATATTCTCATATCTTAAAGAAATCTCAAAAATCTTTTTATGACGTCATGATACCGCACTGTATTTATAGTCCGTTTGAGGATTCCGTCATTTTGTGACTTTATCATACTATATCATACCATAGTGGGTTGACGATCCTTAGATCACATCCAACACTAAGTAATACTGCATTGATGACTTCATCATTTTTATCATCTCCGCACCAAGTTCTATGATGCATTGATAATAAAAAAAATATATTTTGATATATTTCAAATCATTTTTGTCTAGCTGAAGTAATTAGCATAGACATACGAATAACGGTATTGTTTTTAAAATTCATTGGTTCCATCATTTGATCCAATGTTTTTCAAGAAAATAGAAGTGCAAACATCAGCACGAAGTCAATAAATTTCGAAAGTCTAGCATAGCTAGTAGATTTAGAAAACCTATGTCTCCACCATCAACTCCACTTTTTATAATGATCCATTGCTTAATCAGTCTATTTATTTCTATCATCCTCAATACTCCATTCACATTTATCTATACCTCAGTTCATCAAACTTACCACACTTTGGAAGTTCAAGAACTTGCCACAATAATATGAGTTTAAGAACTTATCCTAGTAAGACCATAGGCGTCCATTCGCTGAGGGGTTCAAAATATACCATATTATTATGAGTCATAAACATACCATATGCATTAGTTTTAAGAACCGCACCTAATCCTAATATTATTTGACTAATCTTAATAGTTTCTAACTATCAAACATACACATGAGAAAAGAATCACCTTTTCACCACATATACATTGATAGCGCGACGCCAACATTCCAATGATTATCAACGTGATAAACTGAGTGCAAGCACAAAACTCTCGCCCATAAAAAGATTTGTACAACTCAGCCATCACATGGGTTCTCAATTGAAATCCCACCTAACTCAATCTTACTCCTAACTTGCTCTTTGCTAGATACGAATTCCTCGTATCACATCATCTATAACTCCTCGTGAGTTATCTCGTACTATTTCATAGTACAACATCTTCATAGCATCAAACTATAATTATTCAAACATTACAGACCATCTTTCTTTTATAACTTAAACAGATCACGTCGTGATCTTATTCTATAATCATCTCCCTTTAAATTCTTTTCTTAACTCATGATCGTTTTGTTTTACGATCTCCTTTCTTTCCTTTCATTTACGACATTATTCGTTATCTTGGCTATTGGAGTTAAGGCAACTCCCATTTTTTATCTTTATATCTCTTCAAGATTCTTCTTTGAATTTTCTTGTTTATATAACAATTATTCCTTTTAAGAATTTCTAACTTCATTTACATTGCTCAACATTTCATTCGAGTTCCACATTTTCATCATACGTATCCATTTTCTCTACTTGGTACACATTGAGTCTCTAACAGTTTCAATATGGTACGCTGAGTGGTTTCCCACAAATAACCAACAAACTAGGTTCTGAGTTGCTAGTTCGTATATACCTCCGCTGTATGAAGGAATCGTTTAGCCCAGATACCATACATCAACTATTAAAGAGTACGATTGTACCATACTTAAACATAACCTTTTATTCTTAACTTCCTTACTAATCTCTTCTTATTGACATTGTCTATTTATTAACACCTTATATTCTTATTATTGGAGTTGGGTAACCCCATAACTCTGCGAGATTCTTCTTTGAATCCTCTTGCGCATGTTTTAAATCCCTTCTTTATAACTTTCTTAAATTACTTCTTATTGTTCAAACTCTATTTGAGCTTATTCGTTCATTATCTTCACATCTCTTCTCTAAGGTTATAGCCTAAGGTACTCTTACCTAAGGTTTGTAACCTATCAGCTTTGATACCAACTATAACGACCCCAAAAATTCATACAATTTAATTCTCGACTTCGGTCGTTAACAATACATTCAACCTATAATTTTACATCATTAAATGATAATACAACCATTGAAATTTGCGGAATAATTAAAATTTTATATTACAAACTATTCTCGTTTCCAAAACCTTCAACCTTTACATATAACTGTTTTAGAATCATTTTAATACTACAAAAGTTTACATCGCAAAAAGATATTACAATTCAACATTAATACATTATTCAAAACCTTAAACATGGTTCATATACTAATAACATAACCAACGTGTATAAATCTTCAAGTACCACATCGGATTCATATCTTTCAGGTAACACATAACTCTACCTTGAAATCTTGACCTACAAAAATGGTTATTTGCAAGGTTGAGCTCGACAACCCAGCAAAATCTAACAGTTTTCATGCATCACATAGCACATAATAACACGCTCAACATATATTTCATAAACATTGGACTAACATAACATACATGATACAGTTCATATAACAAGTATAAAGATTGAGTTCCTTACTCAATCAGCATACTTTACTCAATCAACGTAGTCATAAGTTGACTTTGATGTTTCATGCTTTCAACATAAATATAACACATCATGTTATTTACAATAAAGATTTAAAACAGTTAATCGTCAAGTTCACGTAGCAAATAGGATCTCCTTCACCCAAGTTTGGGCTTCAATAGGATCTGTGGTCCCTTTGAACTCAGGCAGTCCCACTGCTTTAAAGTCTTTAAAATTTGCTAATCTTTCAGCTGGCTGATTCCTCGCTCTTCCTCTTGCAGCTGGAGCTCTATTCTCCATAGCTTCGGCTATTATATTTGCAAAGTTTTGCATCGGGTCAACTTGACCTCCTTCATTATTCACCGACTGTTCTTCTCGTTGGTTTCGATTCTGTCGTCTAGGCGGCATGATCTGATTTAAATAAAAATCTTATATTAATTTTCTTTCTTTACAGAAATTCTTAACACAATAAGAATTCAACACATAATTCTTATATAATTGCATATTTATTCAAACAGCACATAGTACTTATAGTATTTAACATATTTACTATCCCTTTTTAAATCATAACAGGATTAATAACACAACTTTACACAAAAAGTTGTAATTCTCCATTCACACACAGTTATTACCAGTTCGTCAAACTTACCACACTTATGAGTTCAGGAACTTGCCATAATTATATGAGTGTATGAACTTATCCTAGTCAGACCTTTGGCGTCCATTCGCTGAGGGGTTCAAAATATTTCATATAATTATGAGTCATTAACTTACCATAAGTATGAGTTTTAAGAACAAATAAATTAATCGTAATCTTGTATTCATATAGAAAATAAGGATTTCATTCATACAAACATATATATATATATATATAGATATATATATATGCTTACACATCATTCTCGATATTACAACACTTAATATCATAAACTTCTACCCAAAAGATACTATTACATATATCTAAGTTATCTACCGACCACTCCCTTCACCAGTCTTCTTCTTGATGGGACATTTGCTGAATCCGTGACCCGTCTGCCCACATGAAAAATACTTCCTCAAATTCGGCTTAGGACAATGCAGAGAAATATGTCCTTCCTGCTTGCAGTTAAAGCACACGTTCTTCCACATCAAACATTCTCCCGCGTGAGTCTTCCCACACTTGATACAGGCTTGCTTCTTCTTCGGGCTTGATTTTTCAAATTTAGGGCTGTCTTTTTCCCTCTTTCTCTTCTTCTTGTCCTTCTTGCTGGTTCCTTCAGATGATCCACCACCTTCAGCCTTCATTCTGTCCACCTGTGCCTTGAGCTCGTTCCTTTCTTCAGTCATTTCGCGTAATGCTCGCTCCGTCTTCCATAATTCCTTCAAGAGAAACACTTTGCTCTGAAGTTCTTGAACCTCTGCAGATTCGCGATCTTGTTCTCCAACTTTGATCTTATTCTTTAAATCCACCTTAGCTGGCTCAGACTCTGCCTCCTCATCTCCACTCAGATACATCTCGGGATAATCATCATGATCGCTCCCCAGATAACCATGGGTTCATCATCTGCCACCTTCTCAACTGATTCACTTTGCGCTGGCACCTCGGCTTCTGGCACCGGTGCAACAGCCGCTAACATCTCTGCACTCTTTTCACCTTCTCCAGACATCCTATAATTAGTTTAAATAGCTTGATTAGTACTTTACCAGTACAAAATTCTCACACTATGTGTCCACATATCTCACTATTGATGTACTTCGGCAATCCCTCACTTAGAACTCTAAATGAGTTTTCTCTATCTCGCGTATGGTTATAATCCTAGGGTTTTCCCCCACCCCACTTAAAGTTTATAACCTACGACTCTTCTACTAACTGGTGACACCTTGGTCACTACAACTCTGATACCAACCTGTGACACCCCCAAATCTGGGTTACCTGACCCCCGAGTTTGGTGCTCACGATCCATAATATAAATAACATTTAACTACCCATTTAAATATAAATAGGATTACACCAGTCATTAACATATATTGTTAATACATAAGTCCCAGGTCCATTAACCTTAACATTACAGAAATACCCCTTTAGATATACAAAAATGGTTTACAATACAATACAACATAATAATATTGTTCATCATAACTAATTTATAACTATGCTTTTTCCCTTGTTCTTCTTCGCAGCACCTTCTGCAACATCGTCCCTAGCTGAAAAGTTTTATTTATAGTAAGGGTGAGCAACAAGTTTGCCCCGCAAGTTAAGACATACAATAAAGATATATGAATCAACAAGAACAGACTATCTATTTTGATAGAATGAAACTAAAGTTCGGGGAACTTTGTAATAGCTGAACAAATCGTTAATCAATAACAATTCTTCTTATATTCTAGGCAACGCAATAATTTGATAATGAAAGAGTACAACGCTTTCAAAGTTTCTACGATATTCTATTGAATAATCAAGAATCAATTCTACGCAATTACAAAGTGGAATGCTTTCCAGATTTATGCTGAGTGATCACACTAGATCTAGAACTTATTTTTCTCGGGTATCTACCAAAGATTTACTTTGATACATACGCAGGTGTATCAGATAACCATAAAGATTAAATCATACCCCTCTGCAAGTACTTAGAGTCGGCCAACTCCTTGTACCCTATATTATGCATAATACTTAACAGCGCGTAATGGTCAAATATACGACCCAAAATGTTCCCTTTATATAAAAGGTTGTTCTTCTCAGTCTCAGAATCAAGATTTTTGATTTAACAACGAAATACTGTGATTTCAAATTCTATCTACTTATTAATCTAGCCGAAATAATTGACATCGATCTATCAATAACAATTGATTTCTCTTCTCGTATTTATTAAGTTCTAACAAATGTTCGTCTAGCCAGAATAATTAGCTAAGACATTTCTCAATATAATTTGACAATAAACAGGAATTATTTGTACTGTCAATATTAGTTTCTACAGATATAAATATCCAACAACAGTAATTCTACGAATATATATTTTCTGAATCACTAATTCAATTTAAATTTTAATCATGCACTAACTGGGAATAATCAACAATAAATTCCCTGGACATGGTATAATTATCAATAATTAACCATTAAAATAATTGAATGAATATAACTCAAGGTTGAGTTAGAAAACTTGCCTTTCGCGTTGATTACAGCTACACAATATAATTAACTGCGTTCGTAAGACCTATAATCAACAATGTCGGTCTCACAATTAGCATAATCATTTATAACACGTAACATTGTATTTTACAGTCAAACTTCTCCTAGGCACATTACCACATAGCCACATTAGTGTTTATAACCTATATAAACACTTATCCAGTCTAAATATTTCGGTCTGGTTGGACCTCGGTCCATTTTCGATATTCTGGTCACCCTATCCGATAATTAACACATTGATTGTCAATTAAACTTGGTCTCTAAGCTTCAATATTATTTTAGATAAGTCAAATATCGTGTATAATATTTTTCGGAAGCTTTTAATAATTTATAAACAATTATTATAATTTATAATAATTTTTCAAACACTTAAATTATTTTTAAATGATTTAATTATCAAATAATCTTATTATCATAAATATTTAATAATATAAAAATATTAATGTTATCCTTGTCAAAATATTAAAGTTATTGTTAATAACTTAAAATATTTTTAAATCATCAATATTCTGCTTAAATGATTTTTAAAGTAATTAAAATTATTTTTAAATTATCACCATTAATATTTAAATATCAATGTAATTATTATCAAAATATTAAAAGTCATTAATTATAACTTAAAATATTTTTAAAATATTTTTCTCACTTTTAAATGATTTTTAAATCAATAAAATCATTTTTAATTCATTTATTTAATATTATAATTAAATAAATATAATATCATTAATATTAATTTACTAATGAGAATTCTCCAAAAATATTGAAAATTATATTTTATAATTTCAAATATTTTCTAATACTTTATTCTTATTAAAAATAATTTTTAAATCCATAAAATCATTTTTATCTTATTTATTTAATTTAATAATTAAATAAATCTAATACCATTATTATTAAATTATTAATGAAATTTTTCCAAAAATATTAAAAATTATATTTTATAATTCAAAATATTTTTAAATACATTATTCTTATTTAAAATAATTTTTCATAATATTAAATCATTTTTCTCTAATTTATTTAATACACTAATTAAATAAATTAGATACTTTTAATATTTAAATAATTATAAATATTAAAGAAAAATATTCCAATTGGTCAGAAATTATTTTTCATAATTTAAAATAATTTTTAAAATCATTTTTGATAATTTTTATAATTTATTTCTAATTTTTAATCATTTTCCGGAAATTCATAAAATAAATAAATAGGAACCGTCGCTAAAGCCTTTAGCGACACTTGTCTGTTGCCTTTGGTGTTCTTGGCTCAAGAACACTGACAAAGTCAGTGTTCAAGGTCCAAGGTTTGACCGCTTGCAATCCTCTGATTATGCATGTTCTGGGCTCGCTAAGACACTTATTTGGTAGTGTATATGTAATACTATAATTATAAGCTAACATATTGGTCCAACAACAACTCAGATGCAAGATCTGAGCCTTACAGAACACTGTCAGAGCTGTCCTGGGTTTTCTGGGTAACACAGAAACCCAGGCAGTTTCGTGGTGCTACTTTGAAGCTCAATTTCTAAGGTGTTCCGTTTATTAAACGAGCAATATTATGGTTCATATCTATATACCACATATCAAGGAACATTTTTAAATCAAAATCACAGTTCATCATCATCCAAATCTCCAAATACGATCCGGTCAAACATGGTCAGAAATCATGTTCTTCCCGTTTCTGGAATTTCCAGAAACGCTAAGTCATGGTCGTCTGGCCTAGTTTGACCGTCTACCCTGATCAATCTTGTAAGACCCCAACTTTTATAAATAAAGATGAATTTTCTATAAATATTATTTTTGAATATTATGGAGTTAATTTGATATAATGTTATAGTTGTGGATAATATTTATAAATTTTGCAAAGTACGCAGGTTGTTATATAATATTCGATTGGTCGGGGAATATTCGTTTTAACAGGGAATATTCGTACAACGGCACAATCATTGGTGGACCCCATAACGGAATTATTGTCGGATTGAGAAAACGACAGAATTATCTTTCTATAAAAATAACGGCTGAGGTGTTACCGTTAAAACCGTTAAAACTGTTGAACTACTCGGTAGTAAAAGTACAGTAATACGCGTGGTTGCATAGTAGCACACGGTATTGATTATTGATGCTTACGTGAGAAGTCACTCAGCTATACTCAATTATTGCTACAGTAATTGCTGCATCATATCTCTTAAATTATTGTCATAGTATCATCTGTATAATATGTTACATTATTAAATCAATAATTGAGACGTTGTGGTAAGTTTGGTTATTTTATGGGGGGCCATATGTCATCATCTAAGAGTCTCTTTGTCAATAGTAATTACCGTCGTCAATAGTAATTACCGTCGTCAATTGTATTTACCTTGGTCAATAGTATTTACCTTGGTCAATAGTAATTACCTTCGTCAATAGTATTTACCTTGGTCAATAGTATTTACCTTGGTCAATAGTAATTACCTTCGTCAATAGTATTTACCTTGGTCAATAGTAATTACTTTCGTCAATAGTAGTTGTCCCTTCAATATTACCAAGAGTCATTTGACCCTTCGTTAAGACCAAGAGTCATTTGACCCTTCGTTAAGACCAAGAGCCACCCTCAGTTTTTCTATAAATAGAGGCCTAGGGCTTCATTATTTTTCACGAATTCATTCAAGCTATAGAGAGAGAAAGTATAGAGAGAATAAGAGAGAGAGAATAAAAGTATTCTGCTACTTCACTTTTCCAATATCCAGTTCTTTTAAGGTAGGGAATATTATTTTTTTTATATTCATGAAGAGAACTTCTGTTATTCCATTCGTTATTATTCTGTTGGAATAACCAGTATACGCGGTCTACCCTATACTTGGTGACATTCTTCTATTATTCTGTTGGAACATCCTGTCTGTGTGTTTTACACCGGACCTGGTTCCGTTTTATTATTATTCTGTTGGAACATCCTGTCTGTGTGTTTTACACCGGACCTGGTTCCGTTTTTATTATTATTCTGTTGGAACATCCTGTCTGTGTGTTTTACACCGGACCTGGTTCCATTATTTATTATTCTGTCGGAATATCCTGTCTGTGCGTTTACGCCGGACCTGGTTCCATTATTTATTATTCTGTTGGAATAACCTGTCTGTGCGGTCTATCGCATGCATGGTGATTTCTTTTGTTATTCCATTCTTTATTGTACTCAGTTGGTTAAGTTTTGACTTCTATACTCCATGAAATTTGTGGAATATCCTTGATAATTGCGTTTCATCCAGTATCTTTTCATGAAAATATTCTTCTAAGCATTCTTGAATTTTACTCCACAAAGCAGTATCATGTTGACAATTTGGACGTTGTTAATTCTTGGATAAATTAATTCTTGAACTTGTTTTATTGAATTCTTATATCATTGTCATCATCCTCATGTTTATAAAATGTTGAAAGTCATCTGTGGCCTGTAGTGCATAGATGGACTTGGTATGATTATGACCAGGGATTATTCGGTATAATCATGACCGTAATGTTACAAATGATGTGGTAAAAGTCCTCATTGGCCCGTAGTGCATTGATGGACAGTTGTTGGCATGATCATGACCATTAATGAATACACGAATATCCTTGGCCGTAGTGCAGGGGTGATTCGATGATGTGGATTATTTTATTAAGCTGAGTCCCAGCGATCACAGTGTTGAAAAACCTTTTAAATCATAAAAGATAGTAGAGTTTATTTTCTACTTGACTCTTTTAATGGATTGCTTGTTCCGCTGCAGTTAAACTTGATGTCTATTATATTTTATCAGTTTAACATTGTTGAAGGCTAATGATAATTTATTCTGCATTATCTTAGTCATAATATTTCTTACTGGGCTAGTTGAGCTCACCCTTTCTTTCACTGTTCTCTTCAGGAAATGAGAACGTAGCTGGGGCAAGTCGGGGAACGGAGTGATGGTCCGAATGATAGTATTAGTTAGTAGTCCTCACTATTCTATGTAATGGTGTGTTAATAAATGTAATGAGGACTCCTTTTGAGTATGAATACTCTCTAGAAGATAATATTTGTATTCAAACTCACAGTTTATGTTTTGTCGTATTGTACACGACAGTTGTATTAGTAAGTTGTATTTGTATTCTGTACTATGTATCTGACGACCCAAGATGGGTGATGTATACCTAATTTTGGGGGCGTCACAGTTGGTATCAGAGCTTAGGGATATGATCCCTGGCTAAGATGTGAGAATAGAACTAGGAGGGGAGAGACGGGGAATTCCTTCGCTAGTATGACCTACCTAAGTTTATTTGCATGGTATTTAATTGGTCGGTCATAATATAAGGATAATATATGACATATCAATTAACTTTTATTTTGTGGCAGTATCTGAAAATGGCATCTGAGAATGTTGAGAATAGCAATGGAGCACAGGCGACTGTTGATTCACCACATATCAATAATCAGGATAATGTGCATCAGGAAGGTGACAATCCTCATGCAAACAACAACACTGACCAAATGATGAATGATGGAATGTTCAGAGGTTTTATGCAATTCATGCAACAACAGGTGAAAGCGGCTCCTGTCCACAACGTAGGTGGAAATACTGGAAACTCTCAGGCGGTCACCGCTAAACAGTTTAAGGAGCTGGGACCACCGGAGTTTAAGGGAGAACCCAAACCACTTGTAGCTGAAACATGGATAAAGCAGATCACCAAGATATTTGATGTCTTGGGTTGCTCCGAGGAGCAAAAGGTTCCCTTTGCCGCCTTTATGTTGCGAGGAGAGGCAGATTACTGGTGGGAATCGATAAAGCGTACTCAACCTGCCGCACTGAAGATGTCTTGGGAGAAGTTCCAAGAGCTGTTTAACGACAAATACTTTCCCGAGAGTATTCGTCACATGAAGGAGGTGGAGTTCATCAAATTGGAGCAGAATAATATGACCGTGTCGCAGTACGAGGCAAAATTTGCGGAGTTATCCCGGTTTGCGTCCCACCTGGTGGATAATGAAGAAAGAATGACGCGGATGTTTTTAAGAGGTTTGAAGCCGGAGATACGTCAACATCTTGTTTCTCATAAACTGTGTTTGTATTCAGATGTTGTAAATAGGGCTCAGTTGGTGGAGCGCGATAACGAGACAACGCAACCAAAAGAGAGCAGCCGGCAAAATGATAATACCAGTGAGAGCAGTCATCGAAGCGGTGACAACAAGCGTGGAGGGAATCAACAGGCCAGAAATGGTAACCACTTCGGTGGTAATCAGGGCCAAAACAATAAGAATGGACATTTCAAGAAGAGGAGATTCAACAATGATGGAAAGACGTCAGCACCAGCACCTGTCGTTAAGGAAGGAGAACGACCACCTATCATATGTTTCAAATGCGGAGGGGAGGGGCACATCAGTCCAAACTGCGCGATGCCGTCCAAAGCATGTTATAATTGTGGAAGAGAAGGTCATTTAGCCCGATTTTGTCGTTTACCGAAGACAAATTCAGCTAGGATGGAGGCACCAAAGGCCGTCCCAGAAAAGTCAAAACCGGTTGTGCAAGGGAGAGCGTTTGTTGTGAACTCCCAGAGAGCAAGGAACCCGAATGAGGTCATCACGGGTAAGCTTATCATAAACTCTAACGAAGTCTATACTTTATTTGATACCGGTTCTACCCATTCTTTTATTTCTCCTACTTGCGCTCATCGATTAAATTTGATTCCGGAGAAATTAGACTTTGACTTATTTGTTGAAACTCCATTGGGAGAAACCTTCATTACATCCACGTTTTATAAGTCTTGTTTGGTTCAAGTTGGTACCCACACATTACCTGTCGATCTTATTTCATTAAAAATACTTGCATTTGACGTGATTCTAGGGATTGATTGGTTAACTACTCATCATGCAAAAATTGATTGTTTTCGTAAGGTTGTTAGCTTTCATATTCCTAATCGACCTATTATGCGAATTCAAGCAACCAAACCATTAAAATCAATCGCTGTCATCTCAAGCCATAAAGCTATTCGTTTATTGAAAAACGGATGTCAAGCTTTCTTAGCTCATGTCACAGATCTAAACAAAAATACGTCAGCTTTGAATGATATTTCTATTGTTAATAAATTTCCTGACGTATTTCCCGAAGAACTTCCTGGCCTACCCCCAGAGCGTGAAATTGAATTTTGTATCGACCTTGAACCCGGTACAAAACCCATTTCCAAAGCCCCATATCGAATGGCTCCTATTGAACTTCAGGAGTTAAAGACCCAACTGCAGGAATTGTTAGACATTGGTTTTATTCGTCCTAGTACTTCTCCTTGGGGTGCTCCTGTTCTATTCGTGAAGAAGAAAGATGGGAGTATGCGACTTTGTATTGATTATCGGGAGTTGAATCATGTCACCATCAAAAATAGGTACCCATTGCCACGTATTGATGACCTGTTTGACCAGTTGCAAGGAGCACAATTCTTTTCAAAGATCGATCTTCGTTCTGGATATCATCAGCTGAAGGTTAGAACTGAGGATATTCCAAAGACTGCTTTCAGAACTCGGTATGGGCATTATGAATTCTTAGTTATGTCTTTTGGATTGACTAATGCTCCTGCTGCCTTCATGGATATGATGAACAGGGTATTCAAGGAATATTTGGATCACTTTGTGGTCGTCTTTATCGATGACATCCTTGTTTATTCCAAAAGCCGTGAAGATCATGAGCAACACTTGAGGCTGGTACTCCAAAAGCTTCGTGAATACAAACTTTATGCCAAGTTGAAGAAATGCGAGTTCTGGCTGGAAGAGGTAGCATTCCTTGGGCACGTAGTATCAAGTCGTGGAATATCGGTTGACCCGGCAAAGATTGAAGCTATTCAAAGCTGGGAGCAACCTAAATCAGTGACCGAGGTACGTAGCTTTCTTGGTTTAGCTGGTTATTATCGGAGATTCGTGGAAGGATTTTCTCGAATCGCTACTCCATTAACTCAGCTGACTCGGAAAGATACAAAGTTCGGTTGGAGCGAAGAATGTGAGCAGAGTTTTCAAGAACTCAAGAGGAGACTCATTTCAGCACCTGTTCTAACAATACCATCTGGCTCGGAGGGATTTGTCATCTACAGTGATGCTTCGAGCAAAGGGTTGGGATGCGTTCTCATGCAACATGGAAAAGTCATAGCCTATGCATCAAGACAACTCAAGGAATATGAGAGGAATTATCCTACTCATGATCTAGAGTTGGCAGCTGTTGTCTTTGCACTTAAAATTTGGAGGCATTACTTGTATGGGGAGAAGGTGGAGATCTTTACGGATCATAAAAGCCTCAAATATTTCTTCACTCAAAAGGAACTCAACATGCGACAACGACGTTGGCTTGAACTGTTGAAAGATTATGATCATACCATTCAATACCATCCTGGAAAAGCGAACGTGGTAGCTGACGCATTGAGTAGAAGATCATATGCAAGTACGAGTGCGATATTGTCAACACAAAGGCCCATTTTGTGTGACTTGCAAAGGATGGAGATAGAGTTAAAGACTCCAGGGACCCATGTGATGATGGCGAATATACGAGTAGAACCGACTTTAATCGATAAAGTTAAAGCTGCTCAAGCTACAGACCTGGAGCTGATGCGTATGAGGAAGAAAGTGCAAGAAGGTGCTATGCCGGAAGCAAGAATCGATGAAGAAGGAATACTTCGAGTCAACTCCAGACTTTGTGTTCCTAACAACCCTGATTTAAAGTATGAAATCATGATGGAGGCGCACAACACACCGTTTGCAATCCATCCTGGAAGTACCAAAATGTATCATGATCTTCGTCATACATTTTGGTGGAGCAATATGAAGAGAGAGATAGCGTTGTTTATCTCAAGGTGTCTAACTTGTCAACGAGTCAAAGCGGAGCATCAAGTACCAAAAGGTCCATTGCAACCACTTGAAATTCCAGAATGGAAGTGGGAGCACATTACCATGGATTTCGTTACCGGTCTTCCTAGGGTTTCTCAAGGTATTGATGCGATTTGGGTCATTGTTGATAGATTGACCAAGTCTGCTCATTTCTTACCGATACGAGAAACTTATACACTTGAACGTCTTGCTCGTATGTACATAAACGAGATTGTAAGACTGCATGGTATGCCAGTATCCATAGTTTCTGATCGAGACCCAAGATTCACTTCACGATTTTGGGTTAGTTTACAAAAAGCTATGGGCACGGAGTTACGATTTAGTTCAGCATATCATCCTCAGACGGACGGACAATCAGAGAGGACTATTCAAACTCTTGAAGATCTATTAAGACTCTGTGTCTTTGACTTCAAGGGAAGTTGGGACAAGTTCTTACCATTGGTGGAGTTTTCCTACAACAACAGTTATCAAGCAAGTATTGGCATGGCTCCATTCGAAGCATTGTATGGAAGAAAATGTCGTTCTCCAGTATGCTGGGATGAGGTGGGCGAAGCAACGTTGTTGGGACCGGAGTTGGTACGTATGACTACAGAAAAGATTCAAACGATCCGACAACGTATAAAAACCTCACAAGATCGACAAAAGAGTTATGCTGATCTTCATCGAAAGGACGTGGAATTTGATGTAGGAGATCATGTGTTCTTACGTGTTGCTCCATGGAAAGGAGTTACGAGATTTGGAAAGAGAGGAAAGCTCAATCCTCGATTCATCGGTCCATTTTTAATCCTCGATCGAGTAGGAACTGTGGCTTATAGACTCGCTTTACCGCCAAGTATGTCTCGTGTTCATAACGTTTTCACATATCCATGTTACGCAAATATGTGGAAGACCCGAACCACATTATTGAGTTAGAACCGGACGAAATAGCGGAGGATTTGACGTATGAAGAAGTTCCTGTTCAAATCTTGGATAAGAAGGAACATATTCTACGCTCCAAGGTTATACCTCAAGTCAAAGTTTTGTGGAGAAACCACGATGTTGAGGAAATGACTTGGGAGTTAGAATCTGAAATGAAATCAAGGTATCCTTACCTCTTCGACATACCAGGTACGTACCCTAATTTCGAGGGCGAAATTTCATAAGAAGGGGAGGTTGTAAGACCCCAACTTTTATAAATAAAGATGAATTTTCTATAAATATCATTTTTGAATATTATGGAGTTAATTTGATATAATGTTATAGTTGTGGGTAATATTTATAAATTTTGCAAAGTACGCAAGTTGTTATATAATATTCGATTGGTCGGGAAATATTCGTTTTAACAGGGAATATTCGTACAACGGCACAATCATTGGTGGACCCCACAACGGAATTATTGTCGGATTGAGAAAACGACAGAATTATCTTTCTATAAAAATAACGGCTGAGGTGTTACCGTTAAAACCGTTAAAACTGTTGAACTACTCGGTAGTAAAAGTACAGTAATACGCGTGGTTGCATAGTAGCACACGGTATTGATTATTGATGCTTACGTGAGAAGTCACTCAGCTATACTCAATTATTGCTACAGTAATTGCTGCATCATATCTCTTAAATTATTGTCATAGTATCATCTGTATAATATGTTATATTATTAAATAAATAATTGAGACGTTGTGGTAAGTTTGGTTATTTTATGGGGGGCCATATGTCATCATCTAAGAGTCTCTTCGTCAATAGTAATTACCGTCGTCAATAGTAATTACCGTCGTCAATAGTATTTACCTTGGTTAATAGTAATTACCTTCGTCAATAGTATTTACCTTGGTCAATAGTATTTACCTTGGTCAATAGTAATTACCTTCGTCAATAGTATTTACCTTGGTCAATAGTAATTACTTTCGTCAATAGTAGTTGTCCCTTCAATATTACCAAGAGTCATTTGACCCTTCGTTAAGACCAAGAGTCATTTGACCCTTCGTTAAGACCAAGAGCCACCCTCAGTTTTTCTATAAATAGAGGCCTAGGGCTTCATTATTTTTCACGAATTCATTCAAGCTATAGAGAGAGAAAGTATAGAGAGAATAAGAGAGAGAGAATAAAAGTATTCTGCTACTTCACTTTTCCAATATCCAGTTCTTTTAAGGTAGGGAATATTATTTCTTTTATATTCATGAAGAGAACTTCTGTTATTCCATTCGTTATTATTCTGTTGGAATAACCAGTATACGCGGTCTACCCTATACTTGGTGACATTCTTCTATTATTCTGTTGGAACATCCTGTCTGTGTGTTTTACACCGGACCTGGTTCCGTTTTTATTATTATTCTGTTGGAACATCCTGTCTGTGTGTTTTACACCGGACCTGGTTCCATTATTTATTATTCTGTCGGAATATCCTGTCTGTGCGTTTACGCCGGACCTGGTTCCATTATTTATTATTCTGTTGGAATAACCTGTCTGTGCGGTCTATCGCATGCATGGTGATTTCTTTTGTTATTCCATTCTTTATTGTACTCAGTTGGTTAAGTTTTGACTTCTATACTCCATGAAATTTGTGGAATATCCTTGATAATTGCGTTTCATCCAGTATCTTTAATGAAAATATTCTTCTAAGCATTCTTGAATTTTACTCCACAAAGCAGTATCATGTTGACAATTTGGACGTTGTTAATTCTTGGATAAATTAATTCTTGAACTTGTTTTATTGAATTCTTATATCATTGTCATCATCCTCATGTTTATAAAATGTTGAAAGTCATCTGTGGCCTGTAGTGCATAGATGGACTTGGTATGATTATGACCAGGGATTATTCGGTATAATCATGACCGTAATGTTACAAATGATGTGGTAAAAGTCCTCATTGGCCCGTAGTGCATTGATGGACAGTTGTTGGCATGATCATGACCATTAATGAATACACGAATATCCTTGGCCGTAGTGCAGGGGTGATTCGATGATGTGGATTATTTTATTAAGCTGAGTCCCAGCGATCACAGTGTTGAAAAACCTTTTAAATCATAAAAGATAGTAGAGTTTATTTTCTACTTGACTCTTTTAATGGATTGCTTGTTCCGCTGCAGTTAAACTTGATGTCTATTATATTTTATCAGTTTAACATTGTTGAAGGCTAATGATAATTTATTCTGCATTATCTTAGTCATAATATTTCTTACTGGGCTAGTTGAGCTCACCCTTTCTTTCACTGTTCTCTTCAGGAAATGAGAACGTAGCTGGGGCAAGTCGGGGAACGGAGTGATGGTCCGAATGATAGTATTAGTTAGTAGTCCTCACTATTCTATGTAATGGTGTGTTAATAAATGTAATGAGGACTCCTTTTGAGTATGAATACTCTCTAGAAGATAATATTTGTATTCAAACTCACAGTTTATGTTTTGTCGTATTGTACACGACAGTTGTATTAGTAAGTTGTATTTGTATTCTGTACTTTGTATCTGACGACCCAAGATGGGTGATGTATACCTAATTTTGGGGGCGTCACAAATCTGATGATGTTCAAAGAGGCCTAAAGACTCAGATCTATAGTATATTATACAGGCTATAACATGGTCACAACAACATCAACAACATATATCATAACTGACAGATCTGTTGCTTGGAAAATCTTGTCAGGCGCTGATTTCAAATTTATGGGTTACCCAGATTTTAGCCCAGTCAACGTCGGTCAACGGTGTTTGACCATAAATAACTTGAAATCTAGCTATTAACTGACCCTGATTTCACTTGCAGATCCAAGACAACATGTCAGGCTACAACTTACAACATTAAAACATTACAAAGCATGAACACATGAAGATCTAAGCCAACTGACATTTTCTTGTCAGACAACTTTAGAGCTCAAGAACAGATTTTGAAAAAAATCATTTTGAGGTACTTTGATGCTATGGATTCATGATAGATCATCATAGATCTTCATAAAACATTCATTAGCAAGATTATAAACACATAAACACAAATTTTGTCTTAGCAACTTGGATCAAAAATAAAAATTTGCTTTATACCTTTCTTGTCCAATGTTTGATCTCAACTCTCCAATCTGATCTTGAGTTTCTAGGAGATGTTTATGTGACTGATTTACTTGAGATTTTCGGAGCTTTGAGAGAGAATGAGAGTTGGTGAGAGCAAAATAGCAAAATGGCTAATGTTTTGTGATTTTCTCTCTCTTGAATCTATATATATATTGCTTGTTGTTGCTTTGGATCTGTGATTTTCAGCTGGTGGCTGAGATTTTGTGTCACCAAAGTTAAATTGGTGGTTCACCAACTAAAGGTATTACAATTTTTACAAGTTACCAATTAAAGAAAATGAAAAAGGGCATTTTGGTCATTTACAAAATAATTTTAATGGCAATATTGACAAATGCACAAACCCTTAGGGTTTAGGGTTTAGGTTAGGGTTTAGAGTTTGGACCCTTTAGGTTTTAAACCCTTTAGTTTTGCAATTTAATTTCCAAAATTTTCCAATTTTGGTTTCCAAAATAGAAAATTAATTTTCCAAAATTATAATTAGGATTCAATAAATATATTAATATTTCCTAATCATAAAATTCAATCTTGCTAATTTGGATTAATATTCCTAATTAAAATTGCTTAATTTAGCAATTAGGTTCAAAATGATCATTAGGGTTTATAACCCACGAATTAGGCTTTTAATTAGAAAAATAAATTTTCTAAATTATAAATAGGGTTTGTAAAATAGAAATTAAGATAACTAAAATATAATTAGGGCTTTCTAATCATATTAAAGTTTAATACACACAATAGGCTTGCCAATTAGGATTATGATTTCCTAATTTAAGGTTTAGGATTCTCGAATTTAAAATTAGGGTTTCCCGGCTTTCGATTAGGGTTTCCAACGGTACGTTCGAGTTTCTAATCCTGAGATTAGGGTTCCTAATCTCTTATTAGGGTTTATTAATTTTAAACCTTATCCGATCAATCATTGATCAATAAATTTCTTCGGTACAAACATAAACTCATTAAAATAATTATTTTAATTATATTTTCTACCGAATCCCTATCCAGAAATTAGGGTTAGGGTTTCTAAAGCTGTTAAGCACAACTCTACTCTAATTTTATTAGTTAATACACAAATTGACTTTCTCGAAACTCGTATCACCGATACTTGTCACATAAATGATAATTAATAGTAAAAAAAAATTTATTCGCAAATTTTTGATTATTCGAAATCTCGGGTTATCACAACTTAACTGCTTATCGCTTATCTGCACTTCGGGTATTCCTACACAGTTATATCATTATTCATATTAACTATTAGTCACATAATAACGTATAGTAGCTATAATGTAAACTTTACTCTACATCTTATAACCCTTCTTACTAATCAATACACAATGTACTAATATCCTTTTTCCAACATAACACTCATTTCTAGTTAAACTTGTTATTTCGGTACAAGTCTTACATTGCCATTTACATTTCAGAAATTTCAAGTGTGGAATTCACAACACTTGTCTAACATTTATTGTGTATACTAAGTTATCACATAACGTGTTTGGAACTTACTAATCATTCTCATAACTTTGAATTTATCAATCACATATCATGGTTCTGTTTTAACCTTCTTACTACATGTTTGACACACTATCATAACCTTAGACCAAGTGGTAAGGCTACCCAAAATCTGCAGCAGCAGCAGAAGGCTCTGTCTCAGATCAGTGTATGGCGCAGCTGCGCCACACACAGCGTAGCTGCGCAGTTTTTAGCCTTGGCACCAGCGCAGCTGTGCTGGTGCATAGACAGAGGCAGAGTCGGCTATGAACAGTAGCCGACTTTAGCCCAACAAACACGAATTTCACCCACAAAACATTAAAATTAACATATATAATTGATATAGAACTATCACAAACATGTTTCCTCACATATATATCAATATAGAACAATTTAACAACAATTAAACTAGTTTAATTTCTCAAATTTCTCATTTTCAAATAAAAACTCAATTTTTGACATCCTCTACAAAAATCAACACTGTGATTACAATTTTACACCGAATCACTTCGTTCAAACTACGCTATCTTCGTTTCTTAATGAACTAGTATAAATCAGCTTCCATTTGCAGTTTAACATACGAATTGATCATCAAAATTGGTATTTTTCATGAACCATATAAAAAAATATTCACTGACATTATTTTCTTCCTTTTAACTGTAATACGCATACAATTTCCTATTTAAACATAAACTCTAGCATCATAAACGCGTATCATCACAATTGCCAACTATATATCTCAACAATTCCACAATTTGATTTCACAGAATATAAGAAAATTTTGCCGTAACTCATATATGCATATATATATATATATATATATATATATATATATATATATATATATATATATATATATATATATATACTATGGAGATTATGGAAAATACCTTTTGTTGCTTAAGAAATCCTTGATAATCAACTGCTAATTACTTGATGAACTCAGAACTTACTCTCTTAATTCTCTCTCAGGCTCTCTCAACTCTCTCAAAACTCAGTATGCTAAACCAAATATAACTCTAGACAACGCAAAGTTTCAAACGTCCAAAAACCGACATTATACTAATGATCCTAATAAATCATCAGTTATAAATATTTATTTATTTTATTTATATTTATTTTATTTATATTATTATAATTCACATATAAAAAAAAATCCAATAGCCATAAGTGTGACAACCCTAAAATAGGTCCATTCCATCCAACCTATTCTGAGTCGCCAAATACATGGTACAGAAAATAACTACAACTTTATTACAACAATTGTCGTGCAAAATACAACAACACATATGCTGTGAGTTTGGATACAAATATATACCAAATGTGACTCATGTTCCAACCGTGGACATCACCTCACAATGACACCTTACATAAAGGTATAGTCAAAAATTGTTTTAGAAATTAGAATCTTTGGGAAGTGCTCAAGGAAACCTTCGTACATGGGAGGCCACGCGTCTAGGTTATGATAGATATCATATGGCCACAGAATTATCCTTGGTTGACCCAATAGACCCCAAAGAAAAACGAGAAGATTACTATCATATTCTTCCCAATGGTGAGTCTTCTTTTGACTTATCATTATCTCCACTGTCTCTAATTGAGAATTATACTTCAAACAAACACCAAGATTATATAGGTAGTGCCCATAGATATACTCAGCAAATGGATGAGCACAACCCTGTCCTATGATGACACGAGGTTGTATGTCATTAGACATCTTGTATGATAGTGACAAAACACCCTTCCAACGTTGGGTTCGCCTCACCCTATTTTCTTCACCAAATATAACTACTAAATGATGATCACCGTTCTATTCCCTTGTTACCCCCGCTCGACCCAGCTACACTCTTATTACCTGAAAGGAATTGTGAAGCAAAAGGGTGAGCACAACTAGCTCAGTAAAGAATATCATGACTAAAGATAATTCAATTATCAATAGCCTTCATCAACAATAAATCAGAGATTTAGAACATATGGTAAATGATAAAAATTTCAACCATAGTTGCAGCGGAACGAGCAATCCATTAGAAGAGTCAAATAGACTATAAAGTCTATTATCTTCTCCATGTTAAAAATCCATCAACAATGTTTTATCCCTGTAACATCAATCAACAATTCTGGTCCACAATCATATGAATAACTCATAATCATAACTGTAGTTCTAAATTCCTCTTCTCATCTAGGACGAAGATAATTTTCATCACCTGAAACATCAAACATCATGGTTATACCAAATCACAGTTCCTGTTCATAATCATACTAATAATTTCATCTTTGCACTACGGGCCAAAGATATTCATCAACAAGTCATCTTTGCACTACAGGCCAAAGATATTCATCAACAGTTCATCTTTGCATTACTGGCCAAAGATATTCCTCAACAATTAATATTTGCACTACAGGCCAAATATATTCATATCTCAAAGAAATATATAATAATTTCAGAATTTATATACACCATAATTATAACCATGTTAATCAATTCATCTTTACACTTAAGCTAAAGATATTCAATTGTAAATTCAATGGTCATGATCATACCAGTCACAATTCAACTTTGCACTACAGGCCAAAGAGAACCCTAGTCATGATCATACCAATAATCTACCCATCTTTACACTCCAGTGAACGAGAAATTCAACATCAGGGTTATAAAAATGTTATATATGATAATAAAATCAATATAATCAACATATAGATTTAATCTCAAGAGTAATATTCATAAATCAACTATAATTTGGTTAGTAAAAGAAACCAATTTTGTCGTGAATAGTAACTCGTGAATAGTAACTCATGAATAGTAACTCGTAAATAGTAACTCGTGAATAGTAACACCGACTCAAAAAGGTAGAAATTCCACAATAAAATTCATACCAATACTTCGGTATAATGATATTGAAAGAATAACATTTCTTAAACTTATAAACAATTTATTTAAATTGTTTGCATTTAATCATCATAAAATGTCAACTCTTATAATTTCATCATCAATAACCAAAACCCTCATCAAAAATCTGCATATACCTCATATAGGATTCTCAAGCCATAAAATCCTATTTTCCAATTTTCTTACTTCACAAAACATATTTAATTCATTTACTCATAGCTAGACCATTTTCATGAAAAATACCAAATCAGTTCCAAAAATATTTTTTTTCTGGGATTTAGCATAATATAGTCCCATAGTGAACATATATTTTTCTCAGAATTTTTAAAAGTCATTTACTATTTTTCATATGGCCAAAATAGCCGAATATTTAGACATTTATCAAAAATTGTACTTTTGTCTAAAAATTCTGAAATTTACAGAGTATACTTCTATCATATACATGTACTCCCAATAAAAATTTCATCAATTTTGGAGTTAACCACAAGGAATTATAAGCGGTTACTTTTAAAATAGTCTTTTCTCATAAAATTCATAACTCTCAATCTATACATCCAAAAATCACCATTTTTGGACACAATCAAGAAAACTCATCAAAATATCATTTCAAATTTTTCCAGAATTTTTGAAGATCAGAAAAATTACGAAACTGAAAATCATAACAACCCTTAAAATCCTTTAATATCCCTTACTATCCCTTACAATCCCTTACTATCCCTTACTATCCCTTACCTCAAAAGAGCAGTACTTCTGATCGGTATAAGGCTGAAGGAAACTTGCACTAATGAATAGAAACTCACAGAGTATCTAAATACTCACAAAATACACTCAATAATTTAGAGAGAGAAAGAGAGAAAACTTATGTTTCTGGTGTGATTTTCAATTCTAACTTAGCCCTCTATTTATAGGAAAATTTTGGTAGGTTTGACCTGCAACCTGATGGCTTTACCTGCTACTATTCCCACCCACCACATTTGAAATATAATTCAGCACATTTCTTCACCAACCACAAGTGGGGCCCACCAATTCTAGAATTTTCCACCAAAATGATAAACTCCGAAAATTCAACAATTTCTGAACCAGTCATCTCGTAAAATTCATAATAAATCATACGTTCATTTTTAACGGTTCAAAATTTGTGGGCATATACTCAACTTATATATGTATAACATATCCAAAAATTACCACGATCCAACGGTCGGATTAAAAATTATAACCCCCGCAAAATATCTCAAAAATTCTGATTTTTAATACCTCCATTCCGACAAAAATACGGATAAAAATCTCAACATTAACTCCTTCATTTTTAACCACAAAAATATATCCCTCGTTTATATCCACATAAAATAAATATTTCCTTATCATATGAATCAATAATTAATTATTCACAAATAATATTACAGAATCACATTTATGACAACCAGGCCGTTCCCAGGAAAGAGGGGGCTTTCCAATAAGGATTTCTCCTTACTGGCGCGCAATTAGATGACCAAACCTCTCCTTAGACAGAACTTTCTAGACATTGCCAATAATGCTATCTAATAATACTATTCAAATAATATGAATTATTGATCTGATAATGGGAAATACTGTGCAGCAACAATTATTGAACAACAATAATACAAAATTTCAACGTAGCAATTATTGAATCAATAAAATAAAATATTGAACAGTAATTACTGTAACAATTATTGAGTAGTGCCTTCTTACGTAAGAATCAATAATTTCAAAAATACTATGCAATACCGTGTGCTACTGTGCAATAACGCGTATTACTGTATTTTAACCACCGGGTATTCCAACAGTGTTAACGGTAACAACTACGCCGTTATTTGTAAAAACTCAAATTTGTCGTTTTCTTCACCCGACAGTTATTCGTTATGGGGCCCACAAATAGCTGCGCCGTCGTACGAATATTCCCCGACAGAAAGAATATTCCACGACCAAACGAATATTCCCCGACAACAATGATTATTTTATAACCACTTGCTTATTTTGAAAAAAATTTCACATTTCACTCATAACTTTAAACTTTTATCAATTTAACCATTTACTGAATAGTAATTATAAGAAAAATTGAATACTTTTATTTCATAAAATTCGGGGTCTTACAATCTCCCCTCCTTATGAAATTTCGTCCCCGAAATTTACGTACCTGGTATTTGAAAGAGTTGAGAATACCTTGCTTTCATTTCAGATTCCATCTTCCCTGTCATCAAGATTTCTCCATTGCTCATCTCCGGTATTTCAGATATCATTCTAGAATACAGCTTCAAAACAAGGGTTAATTGAACAAATTAACATATCACATAATATCCCGATATTATGACTGACCAACAAATAAGCTTAGGTAGGACACACTAGCGAAGGATTTACTCATCTCTCCCCTCCTAGTTATATTCCCCGATCTCCGCCAGAGATCATATCCCTAAGCTCTGATACCACCTGTAACTCTGGACACTAACCTAAGTCAGCACCTTACATTGATACCTATCAGTTTGCCACCGCAGAACGGCGTCCCCTACGGAGAGTCTGGCTTCGGTGCATCCCCCATCAATAGGAAGTCACCAGCGAGAGGCTCGGGGCTCTTTACTTATAGCTCTGATACTACCTGTGACAACCCCAAAATAGGTCCATTCCATCCAACCTATTCTGAGTCGCCAAATACATGGTACAGAAAATAACTACAACTTTATTACACCAATTGTCGTGCAAAATACAACAACACATATGCTGTGAGTTTGGATACAAATATATACCAAATGTGACTCATGTTCCAACTGTGGACATCACCTCACAATGACACCTTACATAAAGGTATAGTCAAAAATTATTTTAGAAATTAGAATCTTTGGGAAGTGCTCAAGGAAACCTTCGTACATGGGAGGCCACGCGTCTAGGTTATGATAGATATCATATGGCCACAGAATTATCCTTGGTTGACCCAATAGACCCCAAAGAAAAACGAGAAGATTACTATCATATTCTTCCCAATGGTGAGTCTTCTCTTGACTTATCATTATCTCCACTGTCTCTAATTGAGAATTATACTTCAAACAAACACCAAGATTATATAGGTAGTGCCCATAGATATACTCAGCAAGTGGATGAGCACAACCCTGTCCTATGATGACACGAGGTTGTATGTCATTAGACATCTTGTATGATAGTGACAAAACACCCTTCCAACGTTGGGTTCGCCTCACCCTATTTTCTTCACCAAATATAACTACTAAATGATGATCACCGTTCTATTTCCTTGTTACCCCCGCTCGACCCAGCTACACTCTTATTACCTGAAAGGAATTGTGAAGCAAAAGGGTGAGCACAACTAGCTCAGTAAAGAATATCATGACTAAAGATAATTCAATTATCAATAGCCTTCATCAACAATAAATCAGAGATTTAGAACATATGGTAAATGATAAAAATTTCAACCATAGTTGCAGCGGAACGAGCAATCCATTAGAAGAGTCAAATAGACTATAAAGTCTATTATCTTCTCCATGTTAAAAATCCATCAACAATATTTTATCCCTGTAACATTAATCAACAATTCTGGTCCACAATCATATGAATAACTCATAATCATAACTGTAGTTCTAAATTCCTCTTCTCATCCAGGACGAAGATATTTTTCATCACCTGAAACATCAAAGATCATGGTTATACCAAATCACAGTTCCTGTTCATAATCATACTAATAATTTCATCTTTGCACTACGGGCCAAAGATATTCATCAACAAGTCATCTTTGCACTACAGGCCAAAGATATTCATCAACAGTTCATCTTTGCATTACAGGCCAAAGATATTCATCTACAATTCATCTTTGCACTACAGGCCAAAGATATTCATCAACAATTCATATTTGCACTACAGGCCAAATATATTCATATCTCAAAGAAATATATAATCATTTCAGAATTTATATAAACAATAATTATAACCATGTTGATCAATTCACCTTTGCACTTAAGCTAAAGATATTCAATTATAAATTCAATGGTCATGATCATACCAGTCACAATTCAACTTTGCACTACAGGCCAAAGAGAACCCTAGTCATGATCATACCAATAATCTACCCATCTTTACACTCCAGTGAAAGAGAATTTCAACATCAGGGTTATAAAAATGTTATATATGATAATAAAATCAATATAATCAACATATAGATTTAATCTCAAGAGTAATATTCATAAATCAACTATAATTTAGTTAGTAAAAGAAACCAATTTTGTCGTGAATAGTAATTCGTGAATAGTAACTCATGAATAGTAACTCGTAAATAGTAACTCGTGAATAGTAACACCGACTCAAAAAGGTAGAAATTCCACAATAAAATTCATACCAATACTTCGGTATAATGATATTGAAAGAATAACATTTCTTAAGCTTATAAACAATTTATTTAAATTGTTTGCATTTAATCATCATAAAATGCCAACTCTTATAATTTCATCATCAATAACCAAAACCCTCATCAAAAATCTGCATATACCTCATATAGGATTCTCAAGCCATAAAATCCTATTTTCCAATTTTCTTACTTCACAAAACATATTTAATTCATTTACTCATAGCTAGACCATTTTCATGAAAAATACCAAATCAGTTCCAAAAATATTTCTTTTCTGAGATTTAGCATAATATAGTCCCATAGTGAACATATATTTTTCTCAGAATTTTTAAAAGTCATTTACTATTTTTCATATGGCCAAAATAGCCGAATATTTAGACATTTATCAAAAATTGTACTTTTGTCTAAAAATTCTGAAATTTACAGAGTATACTTCTATCATATACATGTACTCCCAATAAAAATTTCATCAATTTTGGAGTTAACCACAAGGAATTATAAGCGGTTACTTTTAAAATAGTCTTTTCTCATAAAATTCATAACTCTCAATCTATACATCCAAAAATCACCATTTTTGGACACAATCAAGAAAACTCATCAAAATATCATTTCAAATTTTTCCAGAATTTTTGAAGATCAGAAAAATTACGAAACTGAAAATCATAACAACCCTTAAAATCCTTTAATATCCCTTACTATCCCTTACAATCCCTTACTATCCCTTACTATCTTACCTCAAAAGAGCAGTACTTCTGATCGGTATAAGGCTGAAGGAAACTTGCACTGATGAATAGAAACTCACCAAGTATCTAAATACTCACAAAATACACTCATAATATAGAGAGAGAAAGAGAGAAAGCTTATGTTTCTGGTGTGATTTTCAATTCTAACTTAGCCCTCTATTTATAGGAAAATTTTGGTAGGTTTGACCTGCAACCTGATGGCTTTACCTGCTACTATTCCCACCCACCACATTTGAAATATAATTCAGCACATTTCTTCACCAACCACAAGTGGGGCCCACCAATTCTAGAATTTTCCACCAAAATGATAAACTCCGAAAATTCAACAATTTCTGAACCAGTCATCTCGTAAAATTCATAATAAATCATACGTTCATTTTTAACGGTTCAAAATTTGTGGGCATATACTCAACTTATATATGTATAACATATCCAAAAATTACCACGATCCAACGGTCGGATTAAAAATTATAACCCCCGCAAAATATCTCAAAAACCCTGATTTTTAATACCTCCATTCCGACAAAAATACGGATAAAAATCTCAACATTAACTCCTTCATTTTTAACCACAAAAATATATCCCTCATTTATATCCACATAAAATAAATATTTCCTTATCATATGAATCAATAATTAATTATTCACAAATAATATTACAGAATCACATTTATGACAACCAGGCCGTTCCCAGGAAAGAGGGGGCTTTCCAATAAGGATTTCTCCTTACTGGCGCGCAATTAGATGACCAAACCTCTCCTTAGACAGAACTTTCTAGACATTGCCAATAATGCTATCTAATAATACTATTCAAATAATATGAATTATTGATCTGATAATGGGAAATACTGTGCAGCAACAATTATTGAACAACAATAATATAAAATTTCAACGTAGCAATTATTGAATCAATAAAATAAAATATTGAACAGTAATTACTGTAACAATTATTGAGTAGTGCCTTCTTACGTAAGAATCAATAATTTCAAAAATACTATGCAATACCGTGTGCTACTGTGCAATAACGCGTATTACTGTATTTTAACCACCGGGTATTCCAACAGTGTTAACGGTAACAACTACGCCGTTATTTATAAAAATCAAATTTGACGTTTTCTTCATCCGACAGTTATTCGTTATGGGGCCCACAAATAGCTGCGCCGTCGTACGAATATTCCCCGACAGAAAGAATATTCCACGACCAAACGAATATTCCCCGACAACAATGATTATTTTATAACCACTTGCGTAGTTTGAAAAAATTTCATATTTCACTCATAACTTTAAACTTTTATCAATTTAACCATTTACTGAATAGTAATTATAAGAAAAATTGCATACTTTTATTTCATAAAATTCGGGGTCTTACAATCTCCCCTCCTTATGAAATTTCGTCCCCGAAATTTACGTACCTGGTAATTCAAAGAGTTGAGAATACCGTGCTTTCATTTCAGATTCCATCTTCCCTGTCATCAAGATTTCTCCATTGCTCATCTCCGGTATTTCAGATATCATTCTAGAATACAGCTTCAAAACAAGGGTTAATTGAACAAATTAACATATCACATAATATCCCGATATTATGACTGACCAACAAATAAGCTTAGGTAGGACACACTAGCGAAGGATTTACTCATCTCTCCCCTCCTAGTTATATTCCCCGATCTCCGCCAGAGATCATATCCCTAAGCTCTGATACCACCTGTAACTCTGGACACCAACCTATGTCAGCACCTTACATTGATACCTATCAGTTTGCCACCGCAGAACGGCATCCCCTACGGAGAGTCTGGCTTCGGTGCATCCCCCATCAATAGGAAGTCACCAGCGAGAGGCTCGGGGCTCTTTACTTATAGCTCTGATACCACCTGTGACAACCCCAAAATAGGTCCATTCCATCCAACCTATTCTGAGTCGCCAAATACATGGTACAGAAAATAACTACAACTTTATTACACCAATTGTCGTGCAAAATACAACAACACATATGTTGTGAGTTTGGATACAAATATATACCAAATGTGACTCATGTTCCAACCGTGGACATCACCTCACAATGACACCTTACATAAAGGTATAGTCAAAAACTGTTTTAGAAATTAGAATCTTTGGGAAGTGCTCAAGGAAACCTTCGTACATGGGAGGCCACGCGTCTAGGTTATGATAGATATCATATGGCCACAGAATTATCCTTGGTTGACCCAATAGACCCCAAAGAAAAACGAGAAGATTACTATCATATTCTTCCCAATGGTGAGTCTTCTCTTGACTTATCATTATCTCCACTGTCTCTAATTGAGAATTATACTTCAAACAAACACCAAGATTATATAGGTAGTGCCCATAGATATACTCAGCAAGTGGATGAGCACAACCCTGTCTTATGATGACACGAGGTTGTATGTCATTAGACATCTTGTATGATAGTGACAAAACACCCTTCCAACGTTGGGTTCGCCTCACCCTATTTTCTTCACCAAATATAACTACTAAATGATGACCACCGTTCTATTCCCTTGTTACCCCCGCTCGACCCAGCTACACTCTTATTACCTGAAAGGAATTGTGAAGCAAAAGGGTGAGCACAACTAGCTCAGTAAAGAATATCATGACTAAAGATAATTCAATTATCAATAGCCTTCATCAACAATAAATCAGAGATTTAGAACATATGGTAAATGATAAAAATTTCAACCATAGTTGCAGCGGAACGAGCAATCCATTAGAAGAGTCAAATAGACTATAAAGTCTATTATCTTCTCCATGTTAAAAATCCATCAACAATGTTTTATCCCTGTAACATCAATCAACAATTCTGGTCCACAATCATATGAATAACTCATAATCATAACTGTAGTTCTAAATTCCTCTTCTCATCCAGGACGAAGATAATTTTCATCACCTGAAACATCAAAGATCATGGTTATACCAAATCACAGTTCCTGTTCATAATCATACTAATAATTTCATCTTTGCACTACGGGCCAAAGATATTCATCAACAAGTCATCTTTGCACTACAGGCCAAAGATATTCATCAACAGTTCATCTTTGCACTACTGGCCAAAGATATTCATCAACAATTCATCTTTGCACTACAGGCCAAAGATATTCCTCAACAATTCATATTTGCACTACAGGCCAAATATATTCATATCTCAAAGAAATATATAATCATTTCAGAATTTATATAAACAATAATTATAACCATGTTGATCAATTCATCTTTGCACTTAAGCTAAAGATATTCAATTATAAATTCAATGGTCATGATCATACCAGTCACAATTCAACTTTGCACTACAGGCCAAAGAGAACCCTAGTCATGATCATACCAATAATCTACCCATCTTTACACTCCAGTGAAAGAGAATTCAACATCAGGGTTATAAAAATGTTATATATGATAATAAAATCAATATAATCAACATATAGATTTAATCTCAAGAGTAATATTCATAAATCAACTATAATTTGGTTAGTAAAAGAAACCAATTTTGTCGTGAATAGTAACTCGTGAATAGTAACTCATGAATAGTAACTCATAAATAGTAACTCGTGAATAGTAACACCGACTCAAAAAGGTAGAAATTCCACAATAAAATTCATACCAATACTTCGGTATAATGATATTGAAAGAATAACATTTCTTAAGCTTATAAACAATTTATTTAAATTGTTTGCATTTAATCATCATAAAATGTCAACTCTTATAATTTCATCATCAATAACCAAAACCCTCATCAAAAATCTGCATATACCTCATATAGGATTCTCAAGCCATAAAATCCTATTTTCCAATTTTCTTACTTCACAAAACATATTTAATTCATTTACTCATAACTAGACCATTTTCATGAAAAATACCAAATCAGTTCCAAAAATATTTCTTTTCTGGGATTTAGCATAATATAGTCCCATAGTGAACATATATTTTTCTCAGAATTTTTAAAAGTCATTTACTATTTTTCATATGGCCAAAATAGCCGAATATTTAGACATTTATCAAAAATTGTACTTTTGTCTAAAAATTCTGAAATTTACAGAGTATACTTCTATCATATACATGTACTCCCAATAAAAATTTCATCAATTTTGGAGTTAACCACAAGGAATTATAAGCGGTTACTTTTAAAATAGTCTTTTCTCATAAAATTCATAACTCTCAATCTATACATCCAAAAATCACCATTTTTGGACACAATCAAGAAAACTCATCAAAATATCATTTCAAATTTTTCCAGAATTTTTGAAGATCAGAAAAATTACGAAACTGAAAATCATAACAACCCTTAAAATCCTTTAATATCCCTTACTATCCCTTACAATCCCTTACTATCCCTTACTATCCCTTACCTCAAAAGAGCAGTACTTCTGATCGGTATAAGGCTGAAGGAAACTTGCACTGATGAATAGAAACTCACAAGTATCTAAATACTCACAAAATACACTCATAATATAGAGAGAGAAAGAGAGAAAACTTATGTTTCTGGTGTGATTTTCAATTCTAACTTAGCCCTCTATTTATAGGAAAATTTTGGTAGGTTTGACCTGCAACCTGATGGCTTTACCTGCTACTATTCCCACCCACCACATTTGAAATATAATTCAGCACATTTCTTCACCAACCACAAGTGGGGCCCACCAATTCTAGAATTTTCCACCAAAATGATAAACTCCGAAAATTCAACAATTTCTGAACCAGTCATCTCGTAAAATTCATAATAAATCATACGTTCATTTTTAACGGTTCAAAATTTGTGGGCATATACTCAACTTATATATGTATAACATATCCAAAAATTACCACGATCCAACGGTCGGATTAAAAATTATAACCCCCGCAAAATATCTCAAAAACCCTGATTTTTAATACCTCCATTCCGACAAAAATACGGATAAAAATCTCAACATTAACTCCTTCATTTTTAACCACAAAAATATATCCCTCATTTATATCCACATAAAATAAATATTTCCTTATCATATGAATCAATAATTAATTATTCACAAATAATATTACAGAATCACATTTATGACAACCAGGCCGTTCCCAGGAAAGAGGGGGCTTTCCAATAAGGATTTCTCCTTACTGGCGCGCAATTAGATGACCAAACCTCTCCTTAGACAGAACTTTCTAGACATTGCCAATAATGCTATCTAATAATACTATTCAAATAATATGAATTATTGATCTGATAATGGGAAATACTGTGCAGCAACAATTATTGAACAACAATAATACAAAATTTCAACGTAGCAATTATTGAATCAATAAAATAAAATATTGAACAGTAATTACTGTAACAATTATTGAGTAGTGCCTTCTCACGTAAGAATCAATAATTTCAAAAATACTATGCAATACCGTGTGCTACTGTGCAATAACGCGTATTACTGTTTTTTAACCACCGGGTATTCCAACAGTGTTAACGGTAACAACTACGCCGTTATTTGTAAAAACTTAAATTTGTCGTTTTCTTCACCCGACAGTTATTCGTTATGGGGCCCACAAATAGCTGCGCCGTCGTACGAATATTCCCCGATAGAAAGAATATTCCACGACCAAACGAATATTCCCCGACAACAATGATTATTTTATAACCACTTGCTTATTTTAAAAAAAATTTCACATTTCACTCATGACTTTAAACTTTTATCAATTTAACCATTTACTGAATAGTAATTATAAGAAAAATTGCATACTTTTATTTCATAAAATTCGGGGTCTTACAATCTCTCCTCCTTATGAAATTTCGTCCCCGAAATTTACGTACCTGGTAATTCAAAGAGTTGAGAATACCGTGCTTTCATTTCAGATTCCATCTTCCCTGTCATCATGATTTCTCCATTGCTCATCTCCGGTATTTCATATATCATTCTAGAATACAGCTTCAAAACAAGGGTTAATTGAACAAATTAACATATCACATAATATCCCGATATTATGACTGACCAACAAATAAGCTTAGGTAGGACACACTAGCGAAAGATTTACTCATCTCTCCCCTCCTAGTTATATTCCCCGATCTCCGCCAGAGATCATATCCCTAAGCTCTGATACCACCTGTAACTCTGGACACCAACCTATGTCAGCACCTTACATTGATACCTATCAGTTTGCCACCGCAGAACGGCGTCCCCTATGGAGAGTCTGGCTTCGGTGCATCCCCCATCAATAGGAAGTCACCAGCGAGAGGCTCGGGGCTCTTTACTTATAGCTCTGATACCACCTGTGACAACCCCAAAATAGGTCCATTCCATCCAACCTATTCTAAGTCGCCAAATACATGGTACAGAAAATAACTACAACTTTATTACACCAATTGTCGTGCAAAATACAACAACACATATGCTGTGAGTTTGGATACAAATATATACCAAATGTGACTCATGTTCTAACCGTGGACATCACCTCACAATGACACCTTACATAAAGGTATAGTCAAAAATTATTTTAGAAATTAGAATCTTTGGGAAGTGCTCAAGGAAACCTTCGTACATGGGAGGCCACGCGTCTAGGTTATGATAGATATCATATGGCCACAGAATTATCCTTGGTTGACCCAATAGACCCCAAAGAAAAACGAGAAGATTACTATCATATTCTTCCCAATGGTGAGTCTTCTCTTGACTTATCATTATCTCCACTGTCTCTAATTGAGAATTATACTTCAAACAAACACCAAGATTATATAGGTAGTGCCCATAGATATACTCAGCAAGTGGATGAGCACAACCCTGTCCTATGATGACACGAGGTTGTATGTCATTAGACATCTTGTATGATAGTGACAAAACACCCTTCCAACGTTGGGTTCGCCTCACCCTATTTTCTTCACCAAATATAACTACTAAATGATGATCACCGTTCTATTCCCTTGTTACCCCCGCTCGACCCAGCTACACTCTTATTACCTGAAAGGAATTGTGAAGCAAAAGGGTGAGCACAACTAGCTCAGTAAAGAATATCATGACTAAAGATAATTCAATTATCAATAGCCTTCATCAACAATAAATCAGAGATTTAGAACATATGGTAAATGATAAAAATTTCAACCATAGTTGCAGCGGAACGAGCAATCCATTAGAAGAGTCAAATAGACTATAAAGTCTATTATCTTCTCCATGTTAAAAATCCATCAACAATGTTTTATCCCTGTAACATCAATCAACAATTCTGGTCCACAATCATATGAATAACTCATAATCATAACTGTAGTTCTAAATTCCTCTTCTCATCTAGGACGAAGATAATTTTCATCACCTGAAACATCAAAGATCATGGTTATACCAAATCACAGTTCCTTTTCATAATCATACTAATAATTTCATCTTTGCACTACGGGCCAAAGATATTCATCAACAAGTCATCTTTGCACTACAGGCCAAAGATATTCATCAACAGTTCATCTTTGCATTACTGGCCAAAGATATTCATCTACAATTCATCTTTGCACTACAGGCCAAAGATATTCCTCAACAATTAATATTTGCACTACAGGCCAAATATATTCATATCTCAAAGAAATATATAATCATTTCAGAATTTATATACACCATAATTATAACCATGTTAATCAATTCATCTTTACACTTAAGCTAAAGATATTCAATTGTAAATTCAATGGTCATGATCATACCAGTCACAATTCAACTTTGCACTACAGGCCAAAGAGAACCCTAGTCATGATCATACCAATAATCTACCCATCTTTACACTCCAGTGAACGAGAAATTCAACATCAGGGTTATAAAAATGTTATATATGATAATAAAATCAATATAATCAACATATAGAGTTAATCTCAAGAGTAATATTCATAAATCAACTATAATTTGGTTAGTAAAAGAAACCAATTTTGTCGTGAATAGTAACTCGTGAATAGTAACTCATGAATAGTAACTCGTAAATAGTAACTCGTGAATAGTAACACCGACTCAAAAAGATAGAAATTCCACAATAAAATTCATACCAATACTTCGGTATAATGATATTGAAAGAATAACATTTCTTAAACTTATAAACAATTTATTTAAATTGTTTGCATTTAATCATCATAAAATGTCAACTCTTATAATTTCATCATCAATAACCAAAACCCTCATCAAAAATCTGCATATACCTCATATAGGATTCTCAAGCCATAAAATCCTATTTTCCAATTTTCTTACTTCACAAAACATATTTAATTCATTTACTCATAGCTAGACCATTTTCATGAAAAATACCAAATCAATTCCAAAAATATTTCTTTTCTGGGATTTAGCATAATATAGTCCCATAGTGAACATATATTTTTCTCAGAATTTTTAAAAGTCATTTACTATTTTTCATATGGCCAAAATAGCCGAATATTTAGACATTTATCAAAAATTGTACTTTTGTCTAAAAATTCTGAAATTTACAGAGTATACTTCTATCATATACATGTACTCCCAATAAAATTTTCATCAATTTTGGAGTTAACCACAAGGAATTATAAGCGGTTACTTTTAAAATAGTCTTTTCTCATAAAATTCATAACTCTCAATCTATACATCCAAAAATCACCATTTTTGGACACAATCAAGAAAACTCATCAAAATATCATTTCAAATTTTTCCAGAATTTTTGAAGATCAGAAAAATTACGAAACTAAAAATCATAACAACCCTTAAAATCCTTTAATATCCCTTACTATCCCTTACAATCCCTTAATATCCCTTACTATCTCTTACCTCAAAAGAGCAGTACTTCTGATCGGTATAAGGCTGAAGGAAACTTGCACTGATGAATAGAAACTCACAGAGTATCTAAATACTCATAAAATACACTCAATAATTTAGAGAGAGAAAGAGAGAAAACTTATGTTTCTAGTGTGATTTTCAATTCTAACTTAGCCCTCTATTTATAGGAAAATTTTGGTAGGTTTGACCTGCAACCTGATGGCTTTACCTGCTACTATTCCCACCCACCACATTTGAAATATAATTCAGTACATTTCTACACCAACCACAAGTGGGGCCCACCAATTCTAGAATTTTCCACCAAAATGATAAACTCCGAAAATTCAACAATTTCTGAACCAGTCATCTCGTAAAATTCATAATAAATCATACGTTCATTTTTAACGGTTCAAAATTTGTGGGCATATACTCAACTTATATATGTATAACATATCCAAAAATTACCACGATCTAACGATCGGATTAAAAATTATAACCCCCGCAAAATATCTCAAAAACCCTGATTTTTAATACCTCCATTCCGACAAAAATACGGATAAAAATCTCAACATTAACTCCTTCATTTTTAACCACAAAAATATATCCCTCGTTTATATCCACATAAAATAAATATTTCCTTATCATATGAATCGATAATTAATTATTCACAAATAATATTACAGAATCACATTTATGACAACCAGGTCGTTCCCAGGAAAGAGGGGGCTTTCCAATAAGGATTTCTCCTTACTGACGCGCAATTAGATGGCCAAACCTCTCCTTAGACAGAACTTTCTAGACATTGCCAATAATGCTATCTAATAATACTATTCAAATAATATGAATTATTGATCTGATAATGGAAAATACTGTGCAGCAACAATTATTGAACAACAATAATACAAAATTTCAACGTAGCAATTATTGAATCAATAAAATAAAATATTGAACAGTAATTACTGTAACAATTATTGAGTAGTGTCTTCTCACGTAAAAATCAATAATTTCAAAAATACTATGCAATACCGTGTGCTACTGTGCAATAACGCGTATTACTGTATTTTAACCACCGGGTATTCCAACAGTGTTAACGGTAACAACTACGCCGTTATTTGTAAAAACTTAAATTTGTCGTTTTCTTCACCCGACAGTTATTCGTTATGGGGCCCACAAATAGCTGCGCCGTCGTACGAATATTCCCCGATAGAAAGAATATTCCACGACCAAACGAATATTTCCCGACAACAATGATTATTTTATAACCACTTGCTTATTTTGAAAAAAATTTCACATTTCACTCATAACTTTAAACTTTTATCAATTTAACCATTTACTGAATAGTAATTATAAGAAAAATTGCATACTTTTATTTCATAAAATTCGGGGTCTTACAATAAGGCTTTGTTTGGCAAAAAGTCTTTAAAATATAAAGACTTAATATTTTAAGCATTGTTTGGGTTAAATCAATTTAAAGCTACCTTAGTTATTTTAATAAACAATTTAGTTTATAATTTATAATTATAATTACATCTTATTTATTTGGATTCCTATATCCACATTAACCAAATAAATTAATTATACAAACTATATTTTAAATAAATATTCCACTTAAATAATTATCACAAAATTATAATTTCATTATAATTTTTATTTAATAACTTATCATACCATCTTGAATTATTAAATTAAAACAACAATATAATATCTCATGTTATTTTACAACTCTCTAAATTATAAATTAATTTAATTTATAATATTATCTAGTCATAAATATTTACTAATAATAACCATATCAAAAAAATATTTATTTCATTTAATAAATATTTTAAATTACAATTACAAAAATCTTGGATTGTCACACTATCTTTCATCGACCCCCTCATCTGGGTGGTCTGGTGGGTTTTAGCCTTTTCCTGGACAGATGCACTGTTATCTCCACTCGTCATAGCCTTCCACCGGAAAAATTTACTATGATTGTGAAAAGCACTAAAAAGTCCTCCTTCTAGCGTCAATGTTAACGCCAAGTTTTGCCGGCGCGTCCAATCACTGAATCCACGCGCTAAATCCTGCACAGTAACAGATCACACACGAAGCTTGACGGCTTGTGTCGTCGGGTGATAGCTCTGATGTGAGAATGAGTACATGCCGTTATAAGGTTTAACAATGGAGGCTTTAATGTTTAGTGCTCAAAAGGGTATTACATGTTAATTATAGTCTAGCCTTGTATTTATAGCCATTCTCGTCACCTTAGAGTCCACTTCCGAGTCGGATTAGGACTCCTAAATATGGCAGTTACCATTATTTAGGTCCAACACAATCTCTTTAAAAGGTGCAAGTTGGATACAATCCAAATACTACCTTTGGAGTTACCTTATTCAAATATGATTTGGATTAGGATCCTTAACCATTTAGAGCCCTTATCACTTCGGACTCCATACAAGGGCCAACTCACTGTACATGCCTAATCCAACCGAACCGTGTAAGCTGGTTTTGGCTCCGGCCCAAAGGGCTCGGATGCCCGACCCCAAACATCATCAATGACAACAGGACTCCGGCCCAGGGGGCTCGGATGTCCGAACAAGAACATCATACACCAAAACCGAACTCCGACCCAATGGACTTGGAAGCCCAAACCTGAACGACCACGAACATCACTGTTGGCTTCAGCCCAATGGGCTTAACATCCCCTTCTGGTGCCAGGCCTTTAGCCCACATAATGGTCGGTAAAATGCTCCCGAACAAATCTTAAAATACTTTTATAGACTTTATAAAAGTTTCAATTCAGTACCACCTAACTTTTAAAGACATTACAAAAGTTGTAATTGAATACTAATAAACTTTTATAAACTCTTTAAATATCTTGATTAAATACAACCAAACTTTTAAAGTCTTTAAAAGTCATTAACAATCTTAACTGAATACACCCTCCTTAGTATTACTGTATACAGGAATAACTTCCATATACTAATAAAAAAAATTGATCCCAACTTAGGTCAGTTATAAATAAGAATAAATTCCATATTATAATAAGTTATAATTTTTTAGGTCCCTTCTTAAGAAACTTGCCTCCATATAATAATAATTATCTACAAATTACAAAAAATATGTGCTATGTTTCATTAAAGGTTTATAGAATTTATATTGAGAGAAAAATATTAAAGAAAATACAAGATTTTTAACTTTTCAGGTGACTTTGCATATTCCTAACATTATATAGATATATGTATAGTTTTTTGAAATTATGTCCATCTCTTTTAGTAATGTTTATACCTTCAATTTGACATACTCTATTAATTGGTTATTAATGTAGTCCATGATTTATCTCTATACCACTTGCACTAAAGAGAACTATGTCAAATAATAATTTTTATAACTACACCTCTATTTAGTTATAACCTCCTTATATGAAAAAATTAATTTGATCCCAACACTATGACTAAACATAGGTTTTATTGTACTTGAATTTATTTAATTTTAATTGGGACAATTATTATAATTGTATAATATATAATAAAAGTTATTGATCATACAATTATAGATAAATAGTCGTATCTTCTATTTGTTCATCTTTCCTTTTCTCTTGTATTTACCCGAACCTTTAACACGTTGAGGTTTTGTTAAAAATATTTAATTTCAAAGCAATAATGAGTATTATGTGACGCCCCAAAAATAGGTATACACAACCCATTCTGAGTCGCCAAATACATGATATATAATTTAAATACAAGCTTAATTTATACAACTGTCGTGCAAAATACAACAACACAATAACTGAGTTTCAATACAAATATTATCTCATAGACAATATCCAAACTCAAATAAAGTCCTCATTACAATTATTTTCACACTATTTTATAGAATAATGAGGATGTAATTAAGAACCCAAATTTTCAGAAAATATTAAAATAAAAATTTAGTAAATAAAATTCTTAAGGCATGTGAGGGGTTCAAATAAATATATATATATATATATATATATATATATATATATATATATATATATATATATATATATATATATATATATGCGTTGTGAGGTATGTGGTATTGTGTTGCATAGGGTAATATAAACTATGCAATAAGTGATTTCTGTGTTTAATAAATATATTATTATTATATATTTGTTGTTTATTGAAGAGGCGAGTTATTTGAAGTAAAGAAGATGAATAGAAATTTATCTATCGATATTAAATAATTTATGTGAAATTATTTTATCATAGTAAGTTGGTGACATTAAATATCTTTGATAATCACCAATTCTTTAAGTATATGTACGATTAGGTATCAAGTCTAAGACAGTGTAACCGTACCCTTTAATGGTGGATGTATAGGAGCTAGGCTAAACGATTCTCAGCAATAGCTTTAAGGGCATCTAGGTCTTGAATCTTTCCTGACTTCAATCCCATCTCAGCCATTTCTCCATGTTTGATCATTTCAGAAAATGGTTTACCGATGCCAGCTAAAACTCTCACCTAGAAAGGAGCTTCTTGTATGTCGATAAAGGTCATAACCATCTCTGACTCTGTCATAGAAGGAGTTACTTGAGCAGCAAGGCACCTCCACCTTTGAGCATATTCTCTAAAAGACTCATTGGACTGTTTCTTGACCTTGGTAATCTGGTACTGGTCCGGAGCCATATGAGACTGGAAGCTGTATTGTGTGAGGAAGGCGTGAGCTAGCTCTTCCCAGATATGGATCTTTGAGTTGTCTAATCTGGTATACCATGAACGGGCTTCTCCAGTCAGACTCTTTTGGAACAGCTGCATTCTGAGCTTCTCGTCCTCTGCATAAGATCCAATTTTTCCAATGAACACCTTCAAATGTGTATAAGGATCTCCTAACCCATCATACTTTTCGAAGTCAGGAGTTTTGAACTTTTCTAGATAATGAACACCAGGGAATATACACAGGTCGGCATATGAAACACTCCCGTGTGCTCCAATTCCTTTGATAGCACGAAGGGTTTCTTCCATTTGAAGAACTTTCTTTCTGATGTCACCGGTGTCTGGATTTCTTGTGAGATGGGCGGCATCATAACTTTTGTTGGTTGTATCAAACTGTAGTTCAGGTACTGTAATGGCTTTATCAGAACCTTGAGTTCCCCCTTGTGTGGAGGATTCAGCATGTATGGGTATCTTTGGACCCTGAGTAGATTAATGTAGTTCTTTAAGAAGAACAGCCAAATCTGTAATTTGTTTAGTTAATCCATCAAATTCTTCGTGAGAAACTGGATTAGACTGGTCAGATGAAGACATGATTGGCTGTAAGCCTGCGGCCTTTTTGGACTTTGACCAGGTAATAGGTCCGAATGCTTCCCTGCGATAAAACTGGCATAGTTTAGTTTTAGGGATGGTGTAAATGTTAACATGCTATGTGATGTGTCCGTTTTAGGAATTTTGTCCTGCAAAACGGATGTTAGCTGTTCGTAATACAGGATAGCATGTTAATGTAAATTTGTATATACACATATTTCTTCATATTTCTCATTACATGGAGATGAATATGAAATGTAAATTACAAGTAATTGACTTTATGAGTAATTTGAAATGAGAAAGCATGAAGAGACTTTCCTTCGCGTTTGGTTTATCAGAGGTTGACCTATCTTAGGTTTCTCTCACGGCTTTTTGGCATGAAGGTTCCCAAATCTTCGCAATTTACTCAACGGGAAGTTAATCCGGTCTTTCAACTAGAGCGAATTTGGGTGGTGCCTTTCCTGAGCCTCGTTGGAATTAGTCTTCCTACGAGTCCAGTAATCAAACACCGACAGGATAGCCTCTTGGTGGAGGAACCACACAACATACATTTACATACAACATGTCTCACCGTTTATGAAAATGATGACATGTGCGAAGCACTAATATCACAGGCAGATATAATGTAAAGCATTAATTGCGGTAAAGATATGCATTCGTACACATTCATCATAAATGTAAATACAACATCCACACACAAGTATTTAACAGTTTTAAAAAGCTTGTAATAGCGGCTTAAGTCCTCTTACTCGTGTCCCCAACAGAGTCGCCACCTGTCAACGTCGGGATTTTTATTTGTCCCTTTTCATTACCTGTTCTTTTGTGTTCTCATTTTAGGTGAGATTTGTTTGAAAAAATAAGTGAAAAAGGTCCGACATGTATAATGTCGACGATTGGACTGTTAAAAGTTGCCAGTTGGTTTTTTAACTGGTTGTACCAACACAACAGAGAAAAGGTTTTCACATTGACCCAGTGATGTGACACTACTAAACGAGTCGGTGAAATAGAGATTCATTAGGGTCTGGGGACTTGCTTATGCAGAGAGAAGGTGTTAGGCACCCCCCAACATCCGTGTTGTCATGGTGACCGTCACTTTTCAAGAAACTGTTATATGAATGTGTGTGTGTGGGTCAATGTGCTGTTATTTGGAAGTAGTGCGAGGCCTCGTTCGCACCTATATACACAGGGTTTGAATTTTGTATAAAAATTCAGTTTTAACAATATATAGCAGTGATGTTTTAAAAGAGGTTTTTCAAACCCTTATGCTCAATAGTAATTGAGACCTTTTACACTTTCATTTTATTATTAAATGTTCGACTTGATTGCTTTTATTTTCGAGATGCGAAGCATCTTCAAGAAAATAATGTACAAAGCAGTGCCGAACTCCTCATGGGTATGGAAACCATTGGAGGAAATCCAAACACCGGGAATAAATTTACAAGCTGTTTGCAGCTGAAAAGGTCAATCACAGGAATCGAATCTAGATTCAGTAGACTGAATCTGTGATCACATGATTCCTAGGCTCACATGATGCCTCAATTGATAAAAAGCAGTAAGCAGGTATATATATAAAAGGTGTAAATATATATATATACAGACATGATCATCAACCACGAAGCACCTCCATGGGGTGTCAGAAATGTAAATAAAGCTATAAAAGCGATCAACCGCCACGGAGGAAACTCCAGGCGGGACGAAATGTACAGAAAGCAGTAAAAACGGTTAACCACCACGAAGTAACCACCAGGTGGGACGAAATATATATATATATATATATATATATATATATATATATATATATATATATAAAAGCATGTAAACGCACCGGATATAAAATCCAGGCTCATCGAACAAAGTCTGACAACAGTTCATATATAAGTATATATATATTAAAGCAGTAAACGCACCGGATGTAAAATCCAGGCTCATCGAACAAAGTTTGACACACAGTTTATATATATAAGTATATATATATATATATATATACGAAAGCATTTAAACGCACCAAACATAAGTATAGGCTCATCGAACAGAGTTCGACACACAGTTCATATATATAAGTATATATATACGAAAGCAATTAAACGCTCCAAACATAAGTCTAGGCTCAATCGAGGCATAACTCGATAATGTTAGTCCATATATAAAAATATATATATAAGTATATATATATATATATACAAACTGAAATAAAACTACGGACCGAAGTCCGGGCATACACACACAACACGACTCTCAATGTGAAGAACAATGTGTGCAAAGATGAAGAGAAAGGCTTGAAAATGTGTAAGAAGGCTTACAGTGGGCTGCCAAAGAAGACTTCAATAACTTGAAATGGGTGAACACTCGGCTCCCGCCGATAAAAAGTAGCTATATATGAGCTTACAAGTGTTTAAAATGAGAAAGCACTCAGGTTGGGGTGTGTACAGAGCGAATTGGACAGGGCTTTCTCGCCTTTTCTCTTTAAAATGGCCACCCTAAGCCCTCTATTTATAGAGGGGGGAGCCTCAGGTGTACGGCCATAGGTGTACCTGAGGCTGCCCCGGGCTTCACGGGTCCCGCCGTCTCGAAGTACGTGCACGCTGGTAACGTGATGTCCGCTCAAACTTTTAAAATTGTAATTCGGGCAACCGACTGAGGTGTGTAAGACCTATTTTGGACCGCCGTTGTCGAGAGTTAAGCAATGACATGGGATTAGGGTTGTACGAAGTCATGAAGATGGGACGATGCCCTCCGATCTTTAGCTTCAAATTCTATCCGTTACCATGAATAATAGTCACTCGGGATTGGTTTTCCTTGGTTCTTGTGGGACATTGTTGTGTAGAAATGTATGTTTGAAATGTTGAGACGGCGTGATGTGGCGTTAAGGTGGTAAGATGATGACTTTGCCCCTCACCGGGGTTATCTCTGGTTTGGATTGATAAAGCAGACGTTGCTCAGGGTTATCGCTGAGATTGGACTGCTGCCAGTGTTGAAGGTCCTCAGTGTCATCTCTGAGGTGTGCATGTCCTTCTGGTGTTATTACCAGGTCTTGTACTAAGTGCCTCGGTGTAAGCGCCGAGGTTGAAGCTGATTGCATTTGAAACAAGTATTTTTGGGGTTATCTCCGGAACTGCAACTGCCTTCCTTGGGGTTATCTCCAAGGTTGGAATATGCTATTCCTAGTGTTGGGACTGAGACGGAACATCTCGGGGTTATCTCCATGATGAATCGGTCTTCTCCGGTGTGTGTTCCGGTATTAGATATGAACGCCTCGGGGTTATCGCTGAGGTTGGAATTGTTACTCTCGGTGTGTGTTCCGGGGTTGAAACTGAGCTTCCGATAGTATCCGGACTGGATGTGAGCTGTCTTCCAGGGTTATATCTGAAAGACGAATCTGCCTTCCTGCAATATTAGTAACAGGTGTGCAGAAAATTTCGAGTGTCTACAATGACAATGATATAAGAATTCAATTAAATGAAAGCAAATGATAAATTTTAAATATTTATAATTTAATTTATCCAAAATTTAACAATGTCCAAATTATCAACATGATACTGCTTTGTGGAGTAAAATTCAAGAATAATATTGTATCAAAAATAATTTGGACCGAATAGAAATTAATTTTTGTCATAAATAGTACTCTGGGTGAATAGTACCCGAGTGAATAGTATTTCGAGAATAATACCCCGTGAATAATACTTTGTGAATAGTACCCCGTGAATAGTACTTAATGAATAGTACCCCGTGAATAGTACTTTATGAATAGTACCGTATAAATGAATAGTACTCATGGACAGTACTCTGGCATGAAAAGCTTAAAATTTAACAAGAATATGCAGAAAATATCCTTGTGAAACGATACTAGATGAAACGCAAATTTCTAGGATATTCTACTAATTTCATAGAGTATAGAAGCAATATTTTAACAAAATGAGGGTATAATCAGGAATATGAGACGAAATAATATTCCTCACACACTACAGAGTATGGAAGAAAATATTATTCTTTATGAATACTGAACAAAAATAATATTCCTTACCTCAGAAGAAGACTGGATATACTGGAATAGTGAAGTAGTAGAATACTCTTCGTCTTCCTCTATTTAACTTCTCTATCTATAGCTTCTCTTTCTATAATTGCTCTTGTAAGTCTTAGTGAATTGGTGAGAATGAAAGAAGAATGAGCTTCTATTTATAGGAAAACATAGTTTAGATAATTGCACGTTTTGGGGCTCGAATTATTACAGTATAGTACCTTCATCTTTTCCTCTATTTTTAGTTTAGTCCAAAAAGTATTATCAAAGTTGCACCACCTCCCCTAATAGTACATGCATGTGAATCAATAGTTCCATTCATGTGAACAAATAGTAAATTTGCATGTGAACTAATAATAATTAATTGCTCATTTATCCGATTAATTACCCGGTTGGTCAATATAACCTCCAGAAATCAATTATTATCGAAATAAATGTCGATTTTTACTAACACAAATAATTCCAACACAATAGAAATATTAATTTCATCTTTAATCAACAAGAACTTAATCATCATTAATATTATAACTCACAATATTTAACAACCAGATCATTCCCAGGAAAGAAGGGGCTTTTCGATAAGGATTTCTCCTTATTGGCGCGCAATTAAGTGACCAAACCCCTTTCTTCGACAGAACTTTCTAGACATCGTCAATAATGCAAATAATAATATGAATAACTTTGTCATCTCAATTATTGATTTAATAATATAAAATATTATGCAAATGATACTATGACAATAATTGAATCAATAATATGAGAGATATTATGCAACAATTACTGTACCAATAATTAAGTATAATTGAGTGACTTCTCACGTAAGCATCAATAATCAATACCGTGTGCTACTATGCAACCACACGTATTACTGTACTTTTACCACCGGATATTTTAACAGTTTAACGGTAAAACTTTTGCCGTTATTTTTATAAAAAGATATTTCTGTCGTTTTCTAACTACGACAATACTTCTGTTGTAAGACCCCAACTTTTATAAATAAAGATGAATTTTCTATAAATATCATTTTTGAATATTATGGAGTTAATTTGATATAATGTTATAGTTGTGGGTAATATTTATAAATTTTACAAAGTACGCAAGTTGTTATATAATATTCGATTGGTCGGGAAATATTCGTTTTAACATGAAATATTCGTACAACGGCACAATTATTGGTGGACCCCACAATGGAATTATTGTCAGATTGAGAAAACGACAAAAATATTTTATTAAAAATAACGGCGAAAGTTTTACCATTGATACTGTTGAACTACTCGGTAGTAAAAGTACAGTAATACGTGTGGTTACATAGTAACACACGGTATTGATTATTAATGTTTATGTGAGAAGTCACTCAGTTTGATTCAATTATTGTCAGTTAATAATATGAATTATTTAGCGATAATGACGTTTTGTTTTATTCGTATTATTAACGTAATAAAACAGAAACATCTTTTTATATAAAACAAAATACTTTATTAAAGTTATTCTATAAATAGAATATATTATATTTTATTTAAAAGATTTTTCTTTAAATATGGACCGTCAAATTAAAGTAATCAATCTGGACTGTTCATGGATTAGTTAATATGCATTCTATTTTTCTATAAATAGCAGCTCATTCCTTCATTATTTCTTACGAATTCACTGAACTCTAGAGAGAGACACTATAGAGAGAGAAAAGAAGAGTATTCTACTACTTAACTACTTCCTTATTTCAGCTCTTCTATAAAACGGTAAGGGGTGTTATTCTTTCTTATTCATGAAGAGAACTGTTGTTATTCTATTTCTTATTATTCTGTTGGAATAATCTGTATACGCGGTCTACCCTATACTTGGTGACATTCTTCTATTATTCTGTTGGAACATCCTGTCTGTGTGTTTTACACCGAACCTGGTTCCGTTTTTATTATTATTCTGTTGGAACACCCTGTCTGTGTGTTTTACACCGGACCTGGTTCCGTTTTTATTATTATTCTGTTGGAACATCCTGTCTGTGTGTTTTACACCGGACCTGGTTCCGTCTTGTTATTATTCTGTTGGAAAATCCTGTCTGTGTGTTTTACACCGGACCTGGTTCTATTATTTATTATTCTGTCGGAATATCCTGTCTGTGCGTTTACGCCGGACCTGGTTCCATTATTTATTATTCTGTTGGAATAACCTGTCTGTGCGGTCTATCGTATGTCGGGTGATTTCTTTTGTTATTCCATTCTTTATTATACTCAGTTGGTTAAGTTTTGACTTCTATACTCCATGAAATTAGTGGAATATCCTTGATAATTGCAGTTCATCCAGTATCTTTTCATGAAAATATTCTTCTAAGTATTCTTGATTTTTACTCCACAAAGCAGTATCATGTTGACAATTTGAACGTTGTTAATTCTTGGATAAATTAATTCTTGAACTTGTTTTATTGAATTCTTATATCATTGTCATCATCCTTATGTTTATAAAATGTTGAAAGTCATCTGTGGCCTGTAGTGCATAGATGGACTTGGTATGATTATGACCAGGGATTATTCGGTATAATCATGACCGTAATGTTACAGATGATGTGGTAAAAGTCTTCATTGGCTCGTAGTGCGTTGATGGACAGTTGTTGGCATGATCATGACCATTAACAAATACACGAATATCCTTGGCCGTAGTGCAGGGGTGATTCGATGATGTGGATTATTTTATTAAGCTGAGTCCCAGCGATAACAGTGTTGAAAGACCTTTTAAATCATAAAAGATAGTAGAGTTTATTTTCTACTTGACTCTTTTAATGGATTGCTTGTCCCGCTACAGTTAAACTTGATGTCTATTATATTTTATCAGTTTAACATTGTTGAAGGCTAATGATAATTTATTCTGCATTATCTTAGTCATAATATTTCTTACTGGGCTAGTTGGGCTCACCCTTTCTTTCACTGTTCTCTTCAGGAAATGAGAACGTAGCTGGGGCAAGTCGGAGAACGGAGTGATGGTTCGAATGATAGTATTAGTTAGTAGTCCTCACTATTCTATGTAATAGTGTGTTAATAAATGTAATGAGGACTCCTTTTGAGTATGAATACTCTCTAGAAGATAATATTTGTATTCAAACTCGCAGTTTATGTTTTGTCGTATTGTACACGACAGTTGTATTGTAAGTTGTATTTGTATTCTGTACTATGTATCTGACGACCCAAAATGGGTGATGTATACCTAATTTTGGGGGCGTCACATCTGTTATGGGGTCCACCAATGATTATGTCGTCCTACGAATATTCCCTATTAAAACAAATATTTCCCGACCAATCGAATATTTTATAACAACTTGCTTACTTTGCAAAATTTGTAAATATTACCCACAACTATAACATTATATCAAATCCACATCATAATATTCAAAAATATATTTCGAAAAAAATTATTCTTTATTCATAAAAGTTGGGGACTTACACCTGAACCGAACGAAAGGATGTTCTGGCGTCTCGAAGTCGATTGGGTCGCCATCCCTCTTTACGCCTTGAAGTACGGGGTTCGGTTTGCCCTTCATGAGTTCATCTCATCTTTTCTCTATTTTGTGGGGATCGGGTTCGCCTAGCTGGTGCCGAATTCGTACATCCACCTCATCAGTTTTATCGCCCTGTGCCAGGAGGCAGGCATCACCCCTAGCTTGGACTTCTTCTTCGTTTTGTTCACCGTTGGTAAGTCCAAGGAACCTGGCCTTCGGCAACTTAACTGTGTGGCCGACCGATCCACCTTTATGAAGACCCTTCTAGCAACAAAGGGTGGCATCCGTAGTGGTTCTTTATAAAGGGGACCGACCTCAAACTCTTGCCGAACTGGGCCAGTCCTGAAGACCCTATTGCAAAGGTGTACAAATTCCCAAAAGATCGGGCCGACGCCTTCAAGAAATTTTACAAACTCCTGCAGAAGACTGATTAGGGTTTGGGGGTCGTATCCAAAGAGGTCTGGCTCTACAAACAAGGCCATAAGTTATAACCCCCGAACCCTTTCATGCCTTAACTTTATCTTCTGTTGTTCTTTATTGACTGTTTTATCTGTCTTGCAGTTACTATTTTCAAACACGAGGGGGGCTGATGCATCCTTGGTGCCTCTGCCCGTCCCGACCGAGCCCATCCGACCCCCGACCACAGATGATTCTCCTGACGAAGAGACCATCCCGATTGCAGAGCTCTCAACTGCTTCTGCATCGGGTCTAGCCCCTTCGACCACCTCCACCTCCGGACCCGCCAATAAAAATGTGCTGAAGATGGGTCTGGCGGAGAAGATGGCTTTGTTGAAGAAGAATAAGAAGAGACCTCCTCCTACCAAGGGTCCCTCCAAGCTATCTTCGTTTGTCGCTCTGAAGCCGACCCCACTCCTCTTATACCAGTGACAGTCCTTGAGGATTCAGAGGATACCGAAGAGGAAGCTCTCAGACCTCAATCCAAAAGGGCGAGTCGAACCGAAGAGCCCGAACTGCCCATCGTGGAAGTCGTTCCTCTTCTAACTTCGACACCCACTTCCAAGTCAACCACTGAATCGAGCTCTTCACCAGGGACACCGAAGACTTTTTGGCCAAGGAGTCCCTCGGATGTCTTCCCCTTTACCCAGTTCGAACACTTCAAACTTTTTGGAGATGACGAGCGATTTAGGGGATATTCATCTGAGGAGTATCTAGTAGCCTACATCAAGGCCCAATGTCAGGTAAATCAGATAAACGAAAATATTTCCTTTACTGATCCTTTGTTTATTGTGGCCGATGTATTCTTGTACTTAATGCCAATGCTATCCTCGCTCGAGCCGTTCTGCCTCTGGCCTGTGCCACGAAAACAGAGGTTCAACTGAAGAGGATTGGAATTGCTCGGATTTGAGGTTCGAGGTTTGATGTCAGACTTAAAGAAAGAAAGCAATCTCCATGCTGATACCCGATATAAAGTGACCAAGGCTGAACGCCAGACCGATGAGCTCAAGGAGTAATATGCACTTCTACAGCAGGAGTTCGTCGATCTTGACAATCATGCCAAGAAGCTCATCCAGGAGAAAGATATTCTGTCAGAAGAAAACAAGGATCGGGAGAAGGCCATTCATGCCCTTGAGGACAAGTTTATCGAGTTGCACAGCAAGATGATGCACTTAATTCAGGAAAAAAACACCTTAGGGAAAGAATGTGCTGAAGTCAAGCAATGTGCCATCTAAGAGTACAAAGAACCTCCTGCCCTGACCGAGAAGATCATGTCTCAGTTTGTTGAAGGCTATGAAGCTTATCGGGAGAAGGCTCAGGCGAAGATGAATGCTGCTGGGCTCGATGCTTCTGTCCTTGATTCTTCTGACAAGGAATCCGAAGATGAAGATGAAGGTCCCAAAGAATATCTTCTTTTAGGGTTTTTACTTGTAATTTTTGTAATCTTTTCTTATTCCTTTTGTTTGTAACTTTCTCGATCAGTTTTGCTTGTGACTTTACCGATCAGTTATGTTGTTGCTAACTTTTTGATCGGTCTTGCTCAAAGCTTATCTGATCGGGTTTTGTAAAAACTTGTGGATATAAATGAAGTACAAAATTTTTCTTTGTCTGTAATTTTGCCGATCAGTTATACTTGTGACTTTTACCTATCAGTTATGTTGTTTCGAACTTTCTGATCGGTTTATGTTCGAAGCTTGTCTAATCGGATTTATAAAAGCTTATGAATATAAATGAAGTACAAAATTTTCCCAAAGAGAAATTCTCATTTATTTCATTGATAAATAGCATGATTTACATAAATAAAGGAAAGAATGACAGAACTATTACTGGTAATATTTTCTAACTCTTCCAGCATGCCATGTATTCTTTACTTCCGATCCATCCATTGCTCGAAGCCGGTAAGTACCTGGCTTCTACACCTCTACTACTTCATAAGGCCCCTCCCAGTTCGACATCAGTTTGCCCATATTCTGGGGGGTAGATGCCTCTGACTCCCGAAGCACCAAATCTCCAGCCTCGAACCTTCTTTGCTTGACCTTCTGGTTATAATGTCGGGCAGTGCGCTTCTAATAAATAGATAACCGTACCAGAGCTGACTCCCGAACCTCTTCTAGGAGATCCAGATTTAGTCTTAGGTCGTCATCATTGTATAATTCTTTGTACTAACTGACCCGAAGTGTAGGAGACCCGATCTCAACAGGTACGAGTGTATCGATCCCGTAGGCCAGTCTGAATGGTGAATCCCCACTTGTCGTCCTCGGAGTAGTCCTATAGGCCCACAAAACACTGAGCAATTCCTCAGGCCACCGACCCTTCAATTCATCCAATCTTCTCTTGATACCGTTGAGGAGAGTTCGATTGGTGATTTTGACTTGACCATTCGACTGAGGGTGAGCTACTGAAGTCTTTCTGTGTTGAATCCCCAACTCCTTTAAAAAAGCTTCAAACTTCAAGCCCACGAATTGTCTGCCATTATCTGAGACCAAAGCCAGCGGGATGTCGAACCGATAAACAACACCTTCTTTAAAAAAATTGAGATATTCTTGTTCGGTTATCTTCTGTAGAGGTTTAGCTTCGACCTACTTGGTCATATAGTCAAAGGCTATGATCACGAAATTGACTTGCCCCTTGGCCTTCGGCAGTGGCCCCAAGATATCGATCCCCCATATAACAAATGGAATAGGGGATAAAACCGAATACAACTCTTCGGGGGGTTGATGAGGGATGGAACTATTCAACTGACATTTAGAAAAAATTTTGATGAAATCTTTGGCTTCCTGAAAGATGGTCAGCCAATAGTATCCTTACCTCAAAATTTTGTATGCTAATGATTTGTCCCCATGTGATCTCCACAAATCCTTTCATGTACTTCCCAAAGTGTATACTCTGCTTCCGAAGGCGTCAAGCACTTAAGGAGTGGAGAACTAAAAGCCCTTCGGTATAAGTCTCCGTCGATAAGGATGAAGTTTGAGCTCTTGTGCTTGATCTTTTTTGAATAGAGGTGATCCAAAGGTAGGACCCCATCAGCTAGATATGAGATGTATGGGGTGAGCCAGCAATCCAGCCAATCCAAAGTTAAGACATCTACCTTTAGGACGCTGGGCTGTTCTAACACCTTTAGATATACTGAACCGTTGAAAGAACTCACTTCGGTTGTGGCCAATCGAGCCAAGGCATCCGCTACTGTGTTGTCTAATTGATCAACTACCTGACAACTATGTGAAGTGAAGTATGAGAGTTTGTCCTTTACCTCGGCTAGGTATCTTGTCATTCTTGCCCCCCGAGTCTCATATTCCCTAGATATCTGCTTGACGACTAGTTGAGAATTGTTGTAGATGACTAACTTCTGAACCTCCAAGCTTCGAGCCAACCGAAGTCCAGCTAGAATGGCTTCATATTCTGCTTCGTTGTTTGTGGCTTTGAACTGAAATCGAATGACTTGCTGGAATTTGAACCCTTCGGTACTTGTCAGAATAACCCATGCACCGCTGATATCTGAAGTTGATGACCTATCCACATAGTGAGTCCATGACGTTTGCACCTATTATATTTCGGTAACCGACCCCACATTCGGTTTTGTGAATGAACATTCTACTATGAAGTCTGCCAAAGCCTGTCCTTTGATTGCCGTTCGGGGAAGGTATTCCAAAGTGAACTGAGTCAATTCCATCGCCCATACAGCAAGCCGATCCGAGACTTTAGGCCTATGCAGTACCTTTTTCAATGGCTGATCTGTATATACCACCACCAACCGACCCTGGAAATAATGTCGAAGCTTCCTGCTTGCAATGATTAAGGCGTAGGCAAATTTTTCCAAGTTCGGGTATCAGGTTTCTGTATCTCGAAGAACGTGGCTGACGTAATATACTGGGAATTGCTTTCCCCCTTTGTCCCGTACTAGTGCCGCACCCACTGCCATCGAGCTTGTAACCAAATATAAGTACAAAGGTTCCGAAGGGATCGACTTCATCAATAATGGTGCCGAGGATAAGTATTTTTTGATCCCTTGGAACGCATCTTCGCACTCTGAAGTCCACTGAAAATTCTTCTCGTTTTTTGGCCCCTTCAAAGTATCAAAGAATGGCAGGCATCTCTCTGCTGATTTTGACACAAACCTCCGAAGGGCAGCAATCAGACCTGTCAACCTCTGAACATCCTTATAAGACTTAGGGGATTTCACATCCAAGACCACCTGAATCTTCTCCGGGTTCGCTTCGATTCCCCTTTTGCTGACTAAATACCCCAGAAACTTCCCAGATCCCAATCTGAAGGTACACTTGGTCGGGTTCAAACGCAGCTTATGTCTCCTGACTGTTTCAAAGAAGCTTTCTAGGTCCTCGAGATGGTCTCGGACTGACATGCTTTTTACAATCATGTCATCTACATAGACCTCCATGCTTTTGCCTAACTGCCTCGTGAACACGAAGTTCATCATTCACTGATACGTCGCCCCGGCGTTTAACAGCCCGAAAGTCATCTTTCGATATGCATAAATACCCCAATGTGTGATAAAACTGGTCTTCGGGATGTCGTCCTTACTCATCAAGATCTGATGGTACCCCGAAAAGGAATCCATGAAACTCAGCATGCCATATCCCGAAGTGACGTCAATCAACTGGTCTATATTGGGCAAAGGATAGAAATCTTTCGGGCATGCCTTGTTCAGGTCCGTATAATCGATACATAATCTCCACTTCCCATTCTATTTTTGAACCTAAACCACATTAGCCAGCCACTCGGGGTAATCGATCTCGAAAATAAATTCTGCCTCCAGGAGTTTGGCTATCTCTTCGTGTATGATTCTTTGCCTTTCTGGAGCAAGAGTCCTTCTTTTTGTATAATTGGCTTTCTCTTAGGGTCCGCATGCAACCGGTGTACTGCTACCGATTCATCCACCCCCGACATGTCACTGGGTTCCCATATGAAGATGTCGGCGTAAACCCGAAGTAGATCTATTAGCCCAATCCGAAGCGGTTCTATCAACCCCGATCTAATCTTAACCAATTTCTCACCATTCCCCGGGATCAACTCCACATCCTCCGTCTCCTCGGCAGGCAAGGCAAGCGGTTCCATGCTACTTTCAGTGAATGGCTCTACCTTGATGGCCATTGTCTACTTCTGCTTACTTACCCCGACTCCCGGTAAGATCAAAGTATTCCGATAACACCTTCGGGCGATATCTAGATCGCCTTTTACCTCCCCGATCCCGTTCGGTGTTGGAAACTGAAGGGTTTCGGCACATAAAATGCAGCAAAAATAAACCAATTTAAAGGCAATTCTGAAACCCTAAAACAGGATCCATGCGAAAAATAAATTAACTCAATGGTTAGAAATTATACCGATTATGAAAATAGAATTGATACACTCGAATCTCCAACGCAATCCAAACGAATCGCGCCTACGGTATCCACACGAATGCCCCGCGAATCGTCGTACGATCTGCAGTAAAAGGAACTGCGGTACTAGCCACAAGGATGAGGATTTTTCCTTTTCGAAATTGTTTCTCTCTAGTCTCTCTCTAAGAGAGGCTAGGGTTTTGGTTATGATGATTATTATAATATAGCTGCTACATATCATATATATAGCGGTTAAAAGGAATTAATCAAAACCCTAAAATAAAATCCGAATTTATATATATATATATATATATATATATATATATATATATATATATATATATATATATATATATCTCAATTAAGTCTTACTTAATTAATATACCTATATATATAAATTATCCTATTAATTTAAATTCATAATTTAAAAACTATCAATCATATTGACATATTTAAATCTTTACAATTTAAATTATTTCCCTTTTAATTACCTTCTATGTGTGTGACCCTATATGTTATTATTACGTTGACAATAATTTTAAAATCATATTATAAAATTATAAACAGTGAGCGGCATCTAGTAATGCATCACTACTACCCAAGTAATAATAAGATCGATGATTCGATGCAACTTTTTCGTAACCAATGTTTCAATGTAATTTAATCCTTTTAACCTTAATATCCTAGATTAAACTCGAGTCATGGAATGTGTCATACTCTTAATAATTTAATCTGAGTTTTTCTTGATCAATGAGTAGACTATATGAAACAAATCACTATTTGAGCATGGCCATGCATTTCATAGTCCTACTCAATCAAGAGGCTTATGGATATTACCCCTAATAAATAGGAGGGTTAAATTCCATCTAGATCACTCATATTCCTCACACGATTCATGATGTACCTAATAATCACCTTTATAGCCCACCCTATTAAAGGTGACCTTTGATTATATCAAAGTACAAAAATTCTTGTGTAGTAATATAGTGATTTCAGGTCGGAGGACCATTACATCATTGTCACAAAGAGAATCGCTAATGATACTTTGCATACTATTCCATGTAGAATTCTCAAGGTGTGTCTGTCTAGCACATCGTTCTTTAACATGTTCCTATGCATTGACTTAATATCTCATATATTTATGACCAATGAGATTTGGTCATCAGTCAATCCAAATACTAGTCTCAATGCATCATTATTATCCCATCAACAATGATACTCGACTAGGGACATTTAAGAGCAATGATACTAATCGTAATTGTGACGCCCCCAAAATTAGGTATACATCACCCATCTTGGGTCGCCAGATACATGGTACAGAATTCAAATACAATTTACTAATACAACTATCGTGTATAATACGATAAAACATAAACTATGAGATTGAATGCAAATATTGTCTACTAGAGATTATACAAACTCAAAAGGAGTCCTCGTTATAATTATTATCACACTATTTCACAGAATAGTGAGGACTACTAATGCACCATCTAGGACCATCACTCTGTTCTCCGACTAGTCCCAGCTACGTTCTCATTTCCTGAAGAGAACAGTGAAAGAAAGGGTGAACTCAACTAGCCCAATAAGAAATATTATGACTAAGATAATGCAGAATAAATTATCATTAGCCTTCAACAGTGTTAAACTGATACAATATAACAAACATCAAGTTTAACTGCAGCGGAACAAGCAATTCATTAAAAGAGTCAAGTAGAAAGTAAAATCTACTATCTTTTATGATTTAAAAGGTTTTTCATGACTTTTATCGCTGAGACTCAGCTTAATAAATAATCCACATCATTGAATCACTCCTGCACTACGGCCAAGGATATTCTTTAGTATCACGATCACGAATTACCCATGCACTACGGCTAAAGATAATCATGTTTTCATCAACGGTCCTGATCATGCCATAAAACAATTCATCTCTACACTACGGCCAAAGAGAATCCATAGCCATAATCATACCAAAAACTCTCCATCAATGCACTACGGGTCAATGAGGACTTTTTCTACATCATTTGTAATATTACGGTCATGATTACACTGATTAATCTATGGTCATAATCATACCATGTCCATCTATGCACTACAGGCCATAGATGACTTTCAACAAAATATAAACATGAGGATGATGACAATGATATAAGAATTCAATAAAACAAGTTCAAGAATTAATTTATTCATGAACTGATAACGTCCAAATTGTCAACATGATACTGCTTTGTAGAGTAAAATTCAAGAATGCTCAGAAGAATATTTACATGAAAAGATACTAGATGAAGCGCAAATATCAAGGATATTCCACTAATTTCATGGAGTATAGAAGTCAAAGTTTTAACCAACTGAGTATAATAAAGAATGGAATAACAAAAGAAATTACCATGCATGCGATAGACCGCACAGACAGGTTATTCCAACAGAAAAATAAATAATGGAACCAGGTCATGCGTAAATGCACCGACAGGATATTCCGACAGAATAATAAATAATGGAATCAGGTCCGGCGTAAACGCACAGATAGGATATTCCGACAGAATAATAAATAATGGAACCAGGTCCGGCGTAAAGCACAGACAAGATATTTCGACAAAATAATAAATAATGGAACCAGGTCCGGCGTAAACGCACAGGCAAGATATTCCGACAGAATAATAAAGAACGGAATAATAGAAGAATTTCACCATGTATGCGGTACTTCGCATAAATAGGTTATTCCAATATAATAATAAAGAATGGAATAACAGAAGAATTTCACCAAGTATAGGGTAGTCTACGTATACAGGTTATTCCAACAGAATAATAAAGAATGGAATAACAGAAGTTCTCTTCATGAATAAGAAATAAAGAATACCCTTTACGAGTACAACAAATAATATCTCTTACCTTTGAAAGAAGAGTATTCCGACTGGTAGGGCGAGAATATACTCGAAGAAACTTGTACTACGCTCAAAGCTTTCTTAAACTCTAAAGAAATACGCTCAAGTTTATAGAAGAAGAACTCTCTCTATAGTTTCTCTCTCTAGAGTTTCAGTAAATTCGTAAGAAAATTATAAAGGAATGAGCTTCTATTTATAGGAAAATGGAATGCATAGTAACTAATCCATGAACGGTCCAGATTGATTTACTTTAATCTGACGGTCCATATTTAAAGAAAATCTTTTAAATAAAATATAATATATTCTATTTATAGAATAACTTTAATAAAGTATTCTGTTTTATATAAAAAGATGTTTCTATTTTATTACGTTAATAATACGAATAAAACAAAACTTCATTATCGCTAAATAATTCATATTATTAATTGACAATAATTGAATCAAACTGAGTGACTAATCACGTAAGCCTCAATAATTAATACCGTATGCTACTATGCAACCACACGTATTACTGTACTTTTACTACCGAGTAGTTCAACAGTATCAACGGTAAAACTTCCGCCGTTATTTTTAATAAAATATTTTTGTCATTTTCTCAATCCGACAATAATTCCGTTGTGGGGTCCACCAATAATTGTGTCGTCGTACGAATATTCTCCGGCAAAAATAATATTCCCCGACCAATCGAATATAATACAACAACTTGCATACTTTGTAAAATTTATAAATACTACCCACAACTATAACATTATCTTAAATTCACACCATAATATTTAAAAAAAAATATTTCAAAAAATTAAATCTTAATTCATAAAATCTGGGGTTTCACAATCTCCCCTCCTTATGAAATTTCGCCCTCAAAATTTTCATACGTACCTGGTATGCAGAACAGATGAGGACACTTCGTCAGATTCTAACTCTTGAGGTATAACCTTTGAGTGTTGAATACATTCTAGGATTTTAATAGGTACATCTTCATACGTTAAATTATCCGCTATCTCGTCCGGTTCTAAATCAATAATGTGGTTCGGGTCGTCCACATATTTACGTAACATCAATACGTTAAAAAATGTTATGAACACGCGACATACTTGGCGGTAAAACGAGTCTATAAGCCACAGTTCCTACTTGATTGAGGATTTCAAATATGCCAATTAAATCAAGGGTTGAGATTTTCTCTCTTCATCGATTCTTGCTTCTAGAATAACGCCCTCTTGATCCTTCTTCTTAGTATTCATCAGCTACGGGTCCGTAGCTTGCACGGCTTTAACTTTATCGATTAAAGTCGATTCTAATCGTATATTCGTTATCTTCACGTGGGTCCCTAGAGTCTTTAACTCTATCTTCATCATTTGTAGGTTATACAAAATGGGTCTTTGTGTTAACAACATCTCACTCGCATACGATCTTCTACTCAACGCGTCAGCTACCACGTTTGCACTTCCACGATGATATTGAATGGTACGATCGTAATCTTCAACAGCTCGAGCCAACGTCTTTGGCGCATAATACGTTCGTTTTAGTTGAAAAAAAATATTCGAGGGTTTAAGAAATGGGTTTTGTACTGGGGTCAACACACAATTCGATTTCATGCTCTGGGGTAGGCTAAGAAGTCTTCAAGAATAAGTCAGGAAATTTATTAACAATAGAAATATCATTCAAAACTATGACCCTCATCCAAGACTTGGATGACACGTCACATTGATACCTATCAACTTGCCATCGTCATTCACAACGTCTCCTATGGAAAGTCTGGCTTCGGTGCATTCCACATAAGGAAGTCATCAGCGAAAGGCTCGGGGCTCTTTACTTATGGTTTGATATGACAATGATTGACTTTAGTGGTTTGGTTACTTGAATTCGCATAATAGGTTGGTTAGGAATATGAAAGCTAACAACCTTACGAAAAGCATAATGAGCAGTTAACCAATCGTTTTCAAAAATCACATCAATGCAAGTATTTTCAAAGAGATAAGATCGACAGGTAACGTGAAAGTGTTGATTTGAACAAGATTTATAAATAGTGGAGGTAACGAAGGTTTCTCCCAACTGAGTTTAAACAGATATATCAAAGTCTAACTTCTCTGGAGTTAAGTTCAAACATTGAACACAACTAGGTGAAATAAAAGAGTGAGTATAACCGGTATCTAACACGGTATAGACTTCGCAAGAGTTTATGACTAACATACCCATGATAATTTTATTCAGGTTCCTCGTCACGAAAAAAAATGCTCTCTCTTAAACTACCGTCTTTGTCTTGTCTAGGACATCCTTTGACATCACTATCCCAGCTGGACTTGACTTCACCATACGACAAAATCGAGCTAGGTGACCTTCTCTTTAGCAATTAAAACACGCTTTGGATTGCTGAGTACAGTTTGGACGGATGTGTCCCTCCTGTCCGTATTTGAAACATACGACCAGTGGTCATTCTTCTTCCTTTGAAACGGGTGCTGGTACCGATGTCTTCACGTCATTGTTGAACCTTCTCTTCTTGAAATGTCCATTCTTATTGTTTTGGCCATGATTACCACCGAAGTGGTTACCATTTCTGGCATGTTGATTCCCTCTATTCTTATTGTCACCTCTTTGATGACTGTTATCACCAGTATTATCATTTTGTCGATTGCTATCTTTTGGTTGCGTTGACTCGTTAACGCGCTCTACTAACTGAGCCCTATTTACAACATCTGAATACAAACCCAGTTTATGAGAAATCAGATATTGACGTATCTCCGGCTTCAAACCTCTTAAAAATATTTGCGTCATTCTTTCTTCATTATCAACCAAGTGGGACGCAAATCGAGACAACTCGACAAACTTGGCTTCGTACTGCAACACGGTCATGTTGTTTTACTCCAACATGATAAATTCCACCTCCTTCATGTGACGAATGCTTTCGGGAAAGTACTTGTCGTTGAACAGCTCCTGGAATTTCTCCCAAGACATCTTGAGTGCGTCAGGCTGGGTATGTTTTACAAATTCTCACCAGTGATCTGCCTCTTCATGCAACATAAAGGTGGCAAAGGGAACCTTTTGCTCCTCGAAACATCCCAAGACATCAAATATCTTGGTGATCTGCTTTAACCACGTCTTCGCCTTAAGTGGTTCTGGCTTTCCCAAAAACTTCGGTGGTCCCAGCTCCTTGAATTGCTTAGCGGTGACCAACCGTGGGTTGCCATTGTTTCCTCCTGCATTATGAACAGGAGCCGCCTTCGCCTGATGTTGCATGAATTCTAAAAAGCTCTTAAACGTACCTTCGTTCGTCAATTGATCAGTGTTGTTGTTTACAGGAGGATTATCGCCATCCTGTTGCACATTATCCTGATTATGGATATGTGGAGACTCAACGGTCTCCTGTGCTCCATTGCTTATCTCAACATTTTCAGATGCCATTTTCAAATACTGTTACAAAATAAGGGTTAATTAACATATCACATATTATCTCTATACTCTGACCGACCAATTAAATAACAAGTAAATTTAGGTAGGTCATACTAGCGAAGGAATTCCCCGTCTCTCCCCTCCTAGTTCTATTCTCACATCCTAGCCAAGGATCATATCCCTAAGCTTTGATACCAACTGTGACAAATGTCCCATCAGTGGACAGCACCTCACATTGGTACCTATCAGTTTGCCACCGCAGAACGGCATCCCTTACGGAGAGTCTGGCTTCGGTGCATCCCCCATCAACAGGAAGTCACCAGCGAGAGGCTCGGGGCTCTTTACTTATAGCTCTGATACCAACTGTGACGCCCCCAAAATTAGGTATACATCACCCATCTTGGGTCGCCAGATACATGGTACAGAATTCAAATACAATTTACTAATACAACTATCGTGTATAATAGGACAAAACATAAACTATGAATTTGAATACAAATATTATCTACTAGAGATTATACAAACTCAAAAGGAGTCCTCGTTATAATTATTATCATACTATTTCACAAAATAGTGAGGACTACTAATGCACCATCTAGGACCATCACTCGGTTCCCCGACTAGTCCCAGCTACGTTTTCATTTTCTGAAGAGAACAGTGAAAGAAAGGGTGAGCTCAACTAGCCCAGTAAGAAATATTATGACTAAGATAATGCAGAATAAATTATCGTTAGACTTCAACAGTGTTAAACTGATACAATATAACAAACATCAAGTTTAACTGCAGCGGAACAAGCAATCCATTAAAAGAGTCAAGTAGAAAGTAAAATCTACTATCTTTTATGATTTAAAAGGTTTTTCATGACTTTTATCGTTGAGACTCAGCTTAATAAATAATCCACATCATTAAATCACTCCTGCACTACGGCCAAGGATATTCTTTAGTATCACGACCACAAATTATCTATGCACTACGGCTAAAGATAATCATGTTTTCATCAACGGTCCTGATCATGCCATAAAACAATTCATCTCTGCACTACGGCCAAAGAGAATCCATAGCCATAATCATACCAAAAAAATTTCATCAATGCACTACGGGCCAATGAGGACTTTTCCATATCATTTGTAATATTACGGTCATGATTACACCGATTAATCCATGGTCATAATCATACCAAGTCCATCTATGCACTACAGGCCATAGATGACTTTCAACAAAATATAAACATGAGGATGATGACAATGATATAAGAATTCAATAAAATAAGTTCAAGAATTAATTTATCCAGGAACTGATAACGTCCAAATTGTCAACATGATACTGCTTTGTAGAGTAAAATTCAAGAATGCTCAGAAGAATATTTACATGAAAAGATACTGGATGAAGCGCAAATATCAAGGATATTCCACTAATTTCATGGAGTATAGAAGTCAAAGTTTTAACCAACTGAGTATAATAAAGAATGGAATAACAAAAGAAATCACAATGCATGCGATAGACTGCACAGACAGGTTATTCCAACAGAAAAATAAATAGTGGAACCAGGTCATGCGTAAATGCACCGACAGGATATTCTGACAAAATAATAAATAATGGAACCAGGTCCGGCGTAAACGCACAGATAGGATATTCCGACAAAATAATAAATAATGAAACCAGGTCCGGCGTAAAGTACAGACAGGATATTTCGACAGAATAATAAATAATGGAACCAGGTCCGGCGTAAACGCACAGACAGAATATTCCGACAGAATAATAAAGAACGGAATAATAAAAAATTTTCACCATGTATACGGTACTTCGCATAAACAGGTTATTCCAACATAATAATAAAGAATAGAATAACAGAAGAATTTCACCAAGTATAGGGTAGTCCGTGTATACAGGTTATTCCAACAGAATAATAAAGAATGGAATAACAGAAGTTCTCTTCATGAATAAAAAAGAAAGAATACCCTTTACAAGTACAACAAATAATATCCCTTACCTTTGAAAGAAGAGTATTCCGACTGGTATGGCGAGAATATAATCGAAGAAACTTGTACTACGCTCAAAGCTTTCTTAAACTCTAAAGAAATACGCTCAAGATTATAGAAGAAGAACTCTCTCTATAGTTTCTCTCTCTAGAATTTCAGTAAATTCGTAAGAAAATAATGAAGAATGAGCTTCTATTTATAGGAAAATAGAATGCATAGTAACTAATCTATGAACGGTCTAGATTGATTTACTGTAATCTGACGGTCCATATTTAAAGAAAATTTTTTTAAATAAAATATAATATATTCTATTTATAGAATAACTTTAATAAAGTATTCTATTTTATATAAAAAGATGTTTCTATTTTATTACGTTAATAATACGAATAAAATAAAACTTCATTATCGCTAAATAATTCATATTATTAATTGACAATAATTGAATCAAACTGAGTGACTAATCACGTAAGCCTCAATAATCAATACCGTATGCTACTATGCAACCACACGTATTACTGTACTTTTACTACCGAGTAGTTCAACAGTATCAACGGTAAAACTTCCACCATTATTTTTAATAAAATATTTTTGTCGTTTTCTCAATTCGACAATAATTCCGTTGTGGGGTCCACCAATAATTGTGCCGTCGTACGAATATTCTCCGACAAAAATAATATTCCTCGACCAATCGAATATAATACAACAACTTGCATACTTTGCAAAATTTATAAATACTACCCACAACTATAACATTATCTTAAATTCACACCATAATATTTAAAAAAATAATTACGAAAAATTAAATCTTTATTCATAAAATCTGGGGTTTCACAGTAATTATATAATCTCATGTTCAAGTCACATACTTGAAACTATATAATTTGTATCACTATTCTAAGGAATTTTATTATGTTAACATTTATATAACGCAGTAAATAAAATCATAATAAAATTATTCATTCATTCAATCAAACATAATATCGAAATGTTAAGCAATTATATCAAATAATTGGCCTCTAGGGCACAAACTCTAACAGAAACTTGATTTTAAAGTGAGGTATGGACGTGACTGCTTGCAAGGCTGCCAAGTTCGGCCTTCCCAAAAATGCATTGTATGCCGAATCCACTTGGACAACAAAAAATCTGACCATGACCTCCACTTGCTGAGGTGATGTGCCAAACTTGACATATAACTCAATGGTGCCCGACACATGCACCGGATCTCCATTGAAACCATATAGGGGACCATCTCCTCCTAACTCCATCTTTTTTCCCTCCAAGTCCATTCTCTGGTAGGCATGGGTGTACAGTATGTCGATCGAGGATCCGTTATCGATCATCATCCTTCTCATATCCACTAGTCCGACTTGAGCTGTTATCACCAATGCCCCGTCATGTGGGTTTATGTGGTCTGTGGGATAATCTTCGTCATAGAAAGAGATTGATGTCCCCGGGAATGTCCGATCCTTCCTTGTCAGAGATCTTGAAACTGATAATACCGCATCGAGGTGCCCGCCTCTCTTCTTACCAATTACACGCCCTACAGAACTGCCTGATTACACGCCCTACAGAATCGCCTGAAATAAAGAAGTAGTTAAGTAGCAGAATACTTTTCTTCTTTCTCTCTATAGTTTCTCTCTCTAGAGTTCAATGAATTCGTAAGAAAATAATGAAGGAATGAGCTTCTATTTATAGGAAAATGGAATGCATAGTAACTAATCCATGAACGGTCCAAATTGATTTACTTTAATCTGACGGTCTATATTTAAAGAAAAATCTTTTAAATAAAATAAAATATATTCTATTTATAGAATAACTTTAATAAAGTATTCTATTTTATATAAAAAGATGTTTCTGTTTTATTACATTAATAATACGAATAAAACAAAACTTCATTATCGCTAAATAATTCATATTATTAATTGACAATAATTGAATCAAACTGAGTGACTAATCACGTAAGCTTCAGTAATCAATGCCGTATGCTACTATGCAACCACACGTATTACTGTACTTTTACTACCGAGTAGTTCAACAGTATCAACGATAAAACTTTCGCCGTTATTTTTAATAAAATATTTTTGTCGTTTTCTCAATCTGACCATAATTCCGTTGTGGGGTCCACCAATAATTGTGCCATCGTACGAATATTTTCCGACAAAAATAATATTTCCCGACCAATTGAATATAATACAACAACTTGGATACTTTACAAAATTTATAAATACTACCCACAACTATAACATTATCTAAAATTCACACCATAATATTTAAAAAAATATTTTGAAAAATTAAATCTTTATTTATAAAATCTGGGGTTTTACAGATTTGACTTCTCTTTATGAGGGGACGACCTATGCCTGTCCCTCTCATATTTAGGAGACGCGACCCTCCTCCTTTGCCCCGATCTGTCTGTGTGACACCCCCAAATCTGGTACTTTTTACCTCAGATCTGGTACATCATTTTTATAACTATTACGGAAGATATAAATATAAATTGTTTATACATTAAACTTTTACACCTCATTCCCAATGTGACGCCCCCAAAATTAGGTATACATCATCCATCTTTGGTCGTCAGATACATGGTACAGAATATAAATACAACTTATTAATACAACTGTCGTGTACAATACGGCAAAACATAACTGTGAGTTTGAAAATAATTATTGTCAACTAAAGACTATACAAACTCAAAAGGAGTCCTCATTACAATTATTGTCACACTATTTAACAGAATAGTGAGGACTACTAATACTATCATTTGGTCCATCACACCGTTTCCCGACTCGTCCAAGCTATATTCTCATTTCCTGAAGAGAACAGTGAAAGAAAGGGTGAGCTCAACTAGCCCAGTAAGAAATATTATGACTAAGATAATGCAGAATAAATTATCATTAGCCTTCAATAGTGTTAAACTGATAAAATATAACGAACATCAAGTTTAACTGCAGCGGAACAAGCAATCCATTAAAAGAGTCAAGTAGAAAATAAAATCTACTATCTTCTATGATTTAAAAGGTTTTTCAACACTGTTATCGCTGGGACTCAGCTTAATAAAATAATCCACATCATCGAATCACCCCTGCACTACGGCCAAGGATATTCGTGTATTCATTAATGGTCATGATCATGCCAACAACTGTCCATCAATGCACTACGGGCCAATGAGGACTTTTACCACATCATTTGTAACATTACGGTCATGATTATACCGAATAATCCCTGGTCATAATCATACCAAGTCCATCTATGCACTACAGGCCACAGATGACTTTTAATATTTTATAAATATGAGGATGATGACAATGATATAAGAATTCAATAAAACAAGTTCAAGAATTAATTTATCCAAGAATTAACAACGTCCAAATTGTTAACATAATACTGCTTTGTGGAGTAAAATTCAAGAATGCTTAGAAGAATATTTTCATGAAAAGATACTGGATGAAACACAATTATCAAGGATATTCCACAAATTTCATGGAGTATAGAAGTCAAAACTTAACCAACTGAGTATAATAAAGAATGGAATAACAAAAGAAATCACCATGCATGTGATAGACCGCACAGACAGGTTATTCCAACAGAATAATAAATAATAAAACCAGGTCCGGCGTAAAACGCACAAACAGGATATTCCAACAGAATAATAATAAAGACGGAACTAGGTCTGGTATAAAACACACAGACATGATGTTCCAACAAAATAATAATAAAGACGGAACCAGGTCCGATGTAAAACACACAGACATGATGTTCCAACAGAATAATAATAAAGACGAAACCAGGTCTGGTGTAAAACACACAAACAGGATGTTCCAACAGAATAATAATAAAGGCGGAACCAGGTCTGGTGTAAAACACACAGATAGGATGTTCCAACAGAATAATAGAAGATTGTCACCAAGTATAGGGTAGACCGCGTACACAGGTTATTCCAACATAATAATAAGAAATGGAATAACAACAATTCTCTTCATGAATAAAAAAGAATAACACCCCTTACCGTTTTAAAGAAAAACTGAAATAAGGAAGTAGTTAAGTAGCAGAATACTTTTCTTCTCTCTCTCTATAGTTTCTCTCTCTAGAGTTCAGTGAATTCGTAAGAAATAATGAAGGAATGAGCTGCTATTTATAGAAAAATGGAATGCATAGTAACTAATCCATGAACGGTCCAGATTGATTACTTTAATCTATCGGTCCATATTTAAAGAAAAATCTTTTAAATAAAATATAATATATTCTATTTATAGAATAACTTTAATAAAGTATTCTGTTTTATATAAAAAGATGTTTCTATTTTATTACGTTAATAATACGAATAAAACAAAACTTCATTATCGCTAAATAATTCATATTATTAACTGACAATAATTGAATCAAACTGAGTGACTTCTCACATAAGTATTAATAATCATTATCGTGTGCTACTATGCAACCACACGTATTACTGTACTTTTACTACCGAGTAGTTCAACAGTATCAATGGTAAAACTTCCGCCGTTATTTTTAATAAAATATTTTTGTCGTTTTCTCAATCCGACAATAATTCCTTTGTGGGGTCCACCAATGATTGTGTCGTTGAACGAATATTCTCTGTTAAAACGAATATTCCCCGACCAATCGAATATTATATAACAACTTGCATACTTTGCAAAATTTATAAATATTACCCACAACTATAATATTATATCAAATTAACTCCATAATATTCAAAAATGATATTTATAGAAAATTCATCTTTATTTATAAAAGTTGGGGTCTTACAACCTCCCCTTCTTATGAAATTTCGCTCTCGAAATTAGGGTACGTACCTGGTATGTCGAAGAAGTAAGGATACCTTGACTTCATTTCAGAATATAACTCCCAAGTCATTTCCTCAACATCGTGATTTCTCCACAAAACTTTGACTTGAGGTATAACATTGGAGCGTAGAATATGTTCCTTCTTATCTAAGATTTGAACAGGAACTTCTTCATATGTCAAATCCTCCGCTATTTTGTCCGGTTCTAACTCAATAATGTGGTTCGGGTCTTCCACATATTTACGTAACATGGATATGTGAAAAACGTTATGAACACGAGACTTACTTGGCGATAAAGCGAGTCTATAAGTCACAGTTCCTACTCGATCGAGGATTAAAAATGGATCGATGAATCGGGGATTGAGCTTTTCTGTCTTTCCAAATCTCGTAACTCCTTTCCATGGAGCAACACGTAAGAACACATGATCTCCTATATCAAATTCCACGTCCTTTCGATGAAGATCAACATAACTCTTTTATCGATCTTGTGAGATTTTTATACGTTGTCGGATCGTTTAAATCTTTTCTGTAGTCATACGTACCAACTCTGGTCCCAACAACGTTGCTTCACCCACCTCATCCCAGCATACTGGAGAATGACACTTTCTTCCATACAACGCTTCGAATGGAGCCATGCCAATACTTGCTTGATAACTGTTATTGTAGGAAAACTCCACCAACGATAGGAACTTGTCCCAACTTCCCTTGAAGTCAAGGACACAGAGTCATAATAAATCTTCCAGAGTTTGAATAGTCCTCTTTGATTGTCCATCCGTCTAAGGATGATATGCCGAACTAAATCGTAAATCCGTGCCCATAGCTTTTTGTAAGCTAACCCAAAATCGTGAAGTGAATCTTGGGTCTCGGTCAGAAACTATGGATACTGGCATACCATGCAATCTTACAATCTCGTTCATGTACATACGAGCAAGACGTTCAAGTGTATAAGTTTCTCGTATCGGTAAAAACTGAGCAGACTTGGTCAATCTATCAACAATGACCCAAATCGCATCAATACCTTGAGAAACCTTAGAAAGACCGGTAACGAAATCCATGGTAATGTGCTCCCACTTCCATTTTAGAATTTCAAGTGGTTGCAATGGACCTTTTGGTACTTGATGCTCCGCCTTGACTCGTTGACAAGTTAGACACCTTGAGATAAACAACGCTATCTCTCACTTCATATTGCTCTACCAAAATGTATGACGAAGATCATGATACATTTTGGTACTCCCAGGATGGATTGCAAACGGTGTGTTGTGCGCCTCCATCATAATTTCATACTTTAAATCAGGGTCGTTAGGAACACAAAGTTTGGAGTTGACTTGAAGTATTCCTTCTTCATCGATTCTTGCTTTCGGCATAGCACCTTCTTGCACTTTCTTCCTCATACGCATCAGCTCCAGGTCTGTAGCTTGAGCAGCTTTAACTTTATTGATTAAAGTCGGTTCTACTCGTATATTCGCCATCATCACATGGGTCCCTGGAGTCTTTAACTCTATCTCCATCCTTTGCAAGTCACACAAAATGGGCCTTTGCGTTGACAATATCGCACTCGTACTTGCATATAATCTTCTACTCAATGCGTCAGCTACCACGTTCGCTTTTTCAGGATGGTATTGAACAGTATGATCATAATCTTTCAACAGTTCAAGCCAACGTCGTTGTCGCATGTTGAGTTCCTTTTGAGTGAAAAAATATTTGAGGCTTTTATGATCCGTAAAGATCTCCACCTTCTCCCCATACAAGTAATGCCTCTAAATTTTAAGTGCAAAGACAAAAGCTGCCAACTCTAGATCATGAGTAGGATAATTCCTCTCATATTCCTTGAGTTGTCTTGATGCATAGGCTATGACTTTTCCATGTTGCATGAGAACGCATCCCAACCCTTTGCTCGAAGCATCACTGTAGATGACAAATCCCTCTGAGCCAGATGGTATTGTTAGAACAGGTGCTAAAATGAGTCTCCTCTTGAGTTCTTGAAAACTCTTATCACATTCTTCGCTCCAACCGAACTTTGTATCTTTCCAAGTCAGCTGAGTTAGTGGAGTAGCGATTTGAGAAAATCCTTCCACGAATCTCCGATAATAACCAGCTAAACCGAGAAAGCTACGTACTTCGGTTACTGATTTAGGTTGCTCCCAGCTTTGAATAGCTTCAATCTTTGCCGGGTCAACAGATATTCCATGACTTGATACTACGTGCCCAAGGAATGCTACCTCCTCCAGCCAGAACTCGCATTTCTTCAACTTGGCATAAAGCTTGTATTCACGAAGCTTTTGGAGTACCAGCCTCAAGTGTTGCTCATGATCTTCACGACTTTTAGAATAAATAAGGATGTCATCAATAAAGACGACAACAAAGTGATCTAAATATTCCTTGAATACCCGGTTCATCATATCCATGAAGGCAGCAGGAGCATTAGTCAATCTAAAGGACATGACTAGGAATTCATAATGCCCGTACCGAGTTTTGAAAGCCGTCTTTGGAATATCCTCAGTTCTAACCTTTAGCTGATGATAACCAGAACGAAGATCGATCTTTGAAAAGAATTGTGCTCCTTGCAACTGGTCAAACAGGTCATCAATACGTGGCAATGGGTACCTATTTTTTATGGTGACATGATTCAACTCCCGATAATCAATACAAAGTCGCATACTTCCATCTTTCTTCTTCAAGAGTAAAACAGGAGCACCCCAAGGAGAAGTATTAGGACGAATAAAGCCAATGTCTAACAATTTCTGCAGTTGGATCTTTAACTCCTGAAGTTCAATAGGAGCCATTCGATATGGGGCTTTGGAAATGAGTTTTGTACCGGGTTCAAGGTCGATACAAAATTCAATTTCACGCTCTCGGGGTAGGCCAGGAAGTTCTTCAGGGAATACGTCAGGGAATTTATTAACAATAGAAATATCATTCAAAACTGACGTATTTTTGTTTAGATCCGTGACATGAGCTAAGAAAGCTTGACATCCATTTTTTAATAAATGAATAGCTTTATGGCTTGAGATGATAGCGATTGATTTTAATGGTTTGGTTGCTTGAATTCGCATAATAGGTCGATTAGGAATATGAAAGCTAACAACCTTACGACAATAATCAATTTTTGCATGATGAGTAGTTAACCAATCAATCCCTAGAATCACGTCAAATGCAAGTATTTTTAATGAAATAAGAACGACAGGTATTGTGTGGGTACCAACTTGAACCAAACAAGACTTATAAACTGTGGATGTAATGAAGGTTTCTCCCAATGGAGTTTCAACAAATAAATCAAAGTCTAATTTCTCCGGAGTCAAATTTAATCGATGAGCGCAAGTAGGAGAAATAAAAGAATGGGTAGAACCGGTATCAAATAAAGTATAGACTTCGTTAGAGTTTATGATAAGCTTACCCGTGATAACCTCATTCGGGTTCTTTGCTTTCTGAGAGGTCACAACAAACGCTCTCCCTTGCACTACCGGTTTTGACTTTTCTAGGACGGCCTTTGGTGTCTCCATCTTAGCTGAACTTGTTTTTGGTAAACGACAAAATCTAGCTAAATGACCTTTTCTTCCACAATTATAACATGCTTTAGACGGCATCGCGCAGTTTGGACTGATGTGCCCCTCCCCTCCGTATTTGAAACATATGATAGGTGATCGTTCTCCTTCCTTAACAACGGGTGCTGGTGCTGACGTCTTTTCATCATTGTTGAATCTCCTCTTCTCGAAATGACCATTCTTATTGTTTTAGCCCTGATTACCACCGAAGTGGTTACCATTTCTGGCCTGTTGATTCCCACCATGCTTGTTGTCACCGTTTCGATGACTGCTCTCACTGGTATTATCATTTTGCCGACTGCTCTCTTTTGGTTGCGTTGACTCGTTATCGCGCTCCACTAACTGAGCCCTATTCACAACATCTGAATACAAACACAGTTTATGAGAAATAAGATGTTGATGTATCTCAGGTTTCAAACCTCGTAAAAATATTCGCGTCATTCGCTCTTCATTATCTACCAAGTGGGACGCAAACCGGGACAACTCAGCAAATTTAGCCTCATACTGCGACACGGTTATATTATTCTGCTCTAATTTGATGAACTCCCCCTCCTTCATGTGTCGAACACTTTTGGGAAAGTATTTGTCATTGAACAGTTCTTGGAACTTCTCCCAAGACATCTTCAGTGCGGCAGGTTGTGTACGCTTAATCGATTCCCACCAGTAATCTGCCTCTCCTCGCAACATAAAGGCGACAAAGGGAACCTTTTGCTCCTCGGAGCATCCCAAGACATCAAATATCTTGGTGATCTGTGTTTCCACTATAAGTGGTTTTGGCTCTCCCTTAAACTCCGGTGGTCCCAGCTCCTTGAACTGTTTAGCGGTGACCGTCCGAAAGTTTTCAGTGTTTTCACCTACATTTTGAACAGGAGCCGCTCTCGCCTGTTGTTGCATAAACTGCATAAAGCTTCTGAACATTCCATCATTCATCATTTGGTCAGTATTGGTGTTTGCATGAGGATTGTCGCCTTTCTGATGTACATTATCCCGATTATTGATATGTGGCGAATCAACAGTCGCATGTGCTCCATTACTATTCTCAACATTCTCGGATGCCATTTTTAGATACTGTCACAAAACAAAAGTTAATTGATATGTCATATATTATCCTTATATTCTGACCGACCAATTAAATACCATGCAAATAAACTTAGGTAGGTCGTACTAGCGAAGGAATTCCCCGTCTCTCCCCTCCTAGTTCTATTCTCACATCTTAGCCAGGGATCATATCCCTAAGCTCTGATACCAACTGTGACGCCCCCAAAATTAGGTATACATCAGCCATCTTGGGTCGTCAGATACATGGTACAGAATACAAATACAACTTACTAATATAACTGTCGTGTACAATACGGCAAAATATAACTGTGAGTTTGAAAATAATTATTGTCTACTAGAGACTATACAAACTCAAAAAGAGTCCTCATTACAATTATTGTCACACTATTTAACAGAATAGTGAGGACTACTAATACTATCATTTGGTCCATCACTGCGTTCCCCAACTCGTCCCAGCTATATTCTCATTTCCTGAAGAGAACAGTGAAAGAAAGGGTGAGCTCAACTAGCCCAGTAAGAAATATTATGACTAAGATAATGCAGAATAAATTATCATTAGCCTTCAATAGTGTTAAACTGATAAAATATAACGAACATCAAGTTTAACTGCAGCAGAACAAGCAATCCATTAAAAGAGTCAAGTAAAAAATAAAATCTACTATCTTCTATGATTTAAAAGGTTTTTCAACACTGTTATCGCTGGGACTCAGCTTAATAAAATAATCCACATCATCGAATCACCCCTTCACTACGGCCAAGGATATTCGTGCTTTAATCTAACGGTCCATAGTTAAAGAAAAATCTTTTAAATAAAATATAATATATTCTATTTATAGAATAACTTTAATAAAGTATTCTGTTTTATATTAAAAGATGTTTCTGTTTTATTACGTTAATAATACGAATAAAACAAAACTTCATTATCGCTAAATAATTTATATTATTAACTGACAATAATTGAATCAAACTGAGTGACTTCTCACATAAGCAGTAATAATCAATACCGTGTGCTACTATGCAACCACACGTATTACTGTACTTTTACTACCGAGTAGTTCAACAGTATCAATGGTAAAACTTCCGCCGTTATTTTTAATAAAATATTTTTGTTGTTTTCTCAATCCGACAATAATTCTGTTGTGTGGTCCACCAATGATTGTGCCGTTGAACGAATATTCCCTGTTAAAACGAATATTTCCCGACCAATCGAATATTATATAACAACTTGCGTACTTTGCAAAATTTATAAATATTACCCACAACTATAACATTATATCAAATTAACTCCATAATATTCAAAAATGATATTTATAGAAAATTCATCTTTATTTATAAAAGTTGGGGGTCTTACACCGAAGGTATACAACCTTAACTAAATACATACCTTCAATATCTAAAAAGGTTTACAGTGCTAGTTTCGTCAGAAAATTTAATAGATCTAACTACACCATAATTTAATCTTGCACTTTGTCTTCGCTTCTGTCTTTACTCGAGCTTTCATCTTAATCTAAAAATTCCAATCATGATATATCTTCATTGAATTTAAAATTTGCTGGGCAAATTTGTTGCTCACCCTTGCTATATCATGATAAAAATTTTCAGATTAAGATGAAAGCTTGAGAAAAGACAGGAGCAAAGGCAATGTGCAAGATTAAATTATGGTGCAGTTAGATTTATTAAATTTTCTAACGAAAATAGCATTGTAAACCTTTTTAGATATTGAATGTATGTATTAAGTTAAGGTTGTAGGACCTTGGAAATGATGTGTAAAAGATTAATGTATAAACAATTTATGTTTATATCTTCCGCAATAGTTATAGAAATGATGTACCAGATCTGAGGTAAAAAGTACCCGAATTTGGGGGCGTCACAGTTTGGGTGGTCGGATTTTCTGTCTACGGAACGACTCCTCCTTCGGCTCCTTCCTTCTCGAGAGCGATTCCTGGGTCTGCTCCTTCCTCCTGACGAGGTGCCCGGGATTGACTCCGATGCCTACGCCTCTTTGAAGAAGCCGCCTGTTCCCCGACCATCTTAGCCATCTGTTCTTCGTGCTCTCCCTGCTAAAGGCGTAGTGCCGTCATGGCCTCTTTGTTCTGCTGTATCTTCTTCTGCAGAATGAATTCACACTGATCTCGGCTGCCCTCTACCTGATCTCTCCCTCGTCTTTCGTGTGCAAGACTGATGGGGATGGGTGTGTGTTGACTGGCTGAAAAAAGTTGTCGCTAGAGAGATGAGACGTGTTCAGCATGGTCTCCTTGAGTCTTTGAACCCAGCCTATCTGTAACGACCCCAAAAATTCATACAATTTAATTCTCGACTTCGGTCGTTAACAATACATTCAACCTATAATTTTACATCATTAAATGATAATACAACCATTGAAATTTGCGGAATAATTAAAATTTTCTATTACAAACTATTCTCATTCCCAAAACCTTCAACCTTTATATATAACTGTTTTAGAATCATTTTAATACTACAAAAGTTTACATCGCAAAACGATATTACAATTTAACATTAATACATTATTCGGAACCTTAAACATGGTTCATATACTAATAACACAACCAATGTGTACAAATCTTCAAGTACCACATCGGATTCATATCTTTCAGGTAACACATAACTTTACCTTGAAATCTTGACCTGCAAAAGTGGTTATTTGCAAGGTTGAGCTCGACAGCCCAGCAAAATCTAACAGTTTTCATGCATCACATAGCACATAATAACATGCTCAATATATATTTCATAAACATTGGACTAACATAACATACATGATACAGTTCATATAACAAGTATAAAGATTGAGTTCCTTACTCAATCAGCATGCTTTACTCAATCAACGTAGTCATAAGTTGACTTTGACGTTTCATGCTTTCAACATAAATATAACACATCATGTTATTTACAATAAAGATTTAAAACAGTTAATCATCAAGTTCACGTAGCAAATAGGAACTGAAAGACTTGCCTGATTCGTAGTTTATGAACTACGACTTAACTGCTTATAGCTTATCTGCACTTCGTGTATTCCTACACAGTTATATCATTATTCACATTAACTATTAGTCACATAATAACATAAAGTAGCTATAATGTAAACTTTACTCTACATCTCATAACCCTTCTTACTAATCAATACACAATGTACTAATATCTTTTTTCCAACATAACACTCATTTCTAGTTAAACTTGTTATTTCGGTACAAGTCGTACATTGCCATTTACATTTCAGAAATTCCAAGTGTGGACTTCACAACACTTGTTTAACATTCATTGTGTATACTAAGTTATCACATAACGCGTTTGTAACTTACTAATCATTCTCATAACTTTGATTTTATCAATCACATATCATGGTTCTGTTTTAACCTTCTTACTACATGTTTGACACACTATCATAACCTTAGACCAAGTGGTAAGGCTACCCAAAATCTGCAGCAGCAGCAGAAGGCTCTGTCTCAGATCAGTGTATGGCGCAGCTGCGCCACACACAGCGTAGCTGCGCAGTTTTTAGCCTTGGCACCAGCGCAGCTGTGCTGGTGCATAGACAGAGGCAGAGTCGGCTATGAACAGTAGCCGACTTTAGCCCAACAAACACGAATTTCACCCACAAAACATTAAAATTAACATATATAATTGATATAGAACTATCACAAACACGTTTCCTCACATATATATCAATATAGAACAATTTAACAACAATTAAACTAGTTTAATTTCTCAAATTTCTCATTTTCAAATAAAAACTCAATTTTTGACATCCTCTACAAAAATCAACACTGTGATTACAATTTTACACCGAATCACTTCGTTCAAACTACGCTATCTTCGTTTCTTAATGAACTAGTATAAACCAGCTTCCATTTGCAGTTTAACATACGAATTGATCATCAAAATTGGTACTTTTCATGAACCATATAAAAAATATTTACTGACATTATTTTCTTCCTTTTAACTGTAATACGCATACAATTTCCTATCTAAACATAAACTCTAGCATCATAAACGCGTATCATCACAATTACCAACTATATATCTCCACAATTCCACAATTTGATTTCACAGAACATAAGAAAATTTTGCCGTAACTCATATATGCATATATATATATATATATATATATATATATATATATATATATATATATATATATATATATATATATATATACTATGGAGATTATGGAAAATACCTTTTGTTGCTTAAGAAATCCTTGATAATCAACTGCTAATTACTTGATGAACTCAGAACTTACTCTCTTGATTCTCTCTCAAGCTCTCTCAACTCTCTCAAAACTCAGTATGCTAAACCAAATATAACTCCAGATAACGCAAAGTTTTAAACGTCCAAAAACCGACGTTATACTAATGATCCTAATAAATCATCAGTTATAAATATTTATTTATTTATTTTATTTTTATTTATATTATTATAATTCACTTATAAAAAAAATCCAAAAGCCATAAGGCTTTGTTTGGCAAAAAGTCTTTAAAATATAAAGACTTAATATTTTAAGTCTTGTTTTGGTTAAATCAATTTAAAGCTACCTTAGTTATTTTAATAAACAATTTAGTTTATAATTTATAATTATAATTACATCTTATTTATTTGGATTCCTATATCCACATTAACCAAATAAATTAATTATACAAACTATATTTTAAATAAATATTCCACTTAAACAATTATCATAAAATTATAATTTTATTATAATTTTTATTTAATAACTTATCATACCATCTTGAATTATTAAATTAAAATAACAATATAACATCCCATGTTATTTTACAACTCTCTAAATTATAAATTAATTTAATTTATAATATTATCTAGTCATAAATATTTACTAACAATAATCACATCAATAAAATATTTATTTCATTTAATAAACATTTTAAATTATAATTACAAAAGTCTTGGATTGTCACACTATCTTTCATCGATCCCCTCACCTGGGTGGTCTGGTGGGTTTTAGCCTTTTCCTGGACAGATGCACTGTTATCTCCACTCGTCATAGCCTTCCACCGGAAAAGTTTACTATGATTGTGAAAAGCACTAAAAAGTCCTCCTTCTAGCGCCAATGTTAACGCCAAGTTTTGTCGGCACGTCCAATCACTGAATCCATGCGCTAAATCCTGCACAGTAACAGATCACACACGAAGCTTGACGGCTTATGCCGTCGGGTGATAGTTCCGGTGTGAGAATAAGTACATGTCGTTACAAGGTTTAACAATGGAGGGTTTAATGTTTAGTGCTCAAAAGGGTATTACATGTTAATTGTAGTCTAGCCTTGTATTTATAGCCATTCTCGTCACCTTAGAATCCACTTTTGAGTCGGATTAGGACTCCTAAATATGGCAGTTACCATTATTTGGGCCCAACACAATCTCTTTAAAAGGTACAAGTTGGATACAATCCAAATACTACATTTGGAGTTACCTTATTCAAATATGGTTTGGATTAGGATCCTTAACCATTTAGAGCCCTTATCACTCCGGACTCCATACAAGGGCCAACTCACTGTATATGCCCAATCCAATCGAACCGTGTAAGCTGGTTTGGGCTCCGGCCCAAAGGATGCCCGACCCCAAACATCATCAATGACAATAGGACTCCGGCCCAGGGGGCTCGGATGTCCGAACACGAACATCATACACCAAAACCGGACTCCGACACAATGGACTCGAAAGCCCGAACCTGAACGACCATGAACATCACTGTTAGCTTCGGCCCAATGGGCTTAACATCCCCTTCTGGTGCCAGGCCTTCAGCCCACATAATGGTCGGTAAAATGTTCCCGAACAAATATCAAAATACTTTTATAGACTTTATAAAAGTTTCAATTCAATACCACCTAACTTTTAAAGACATTACAAAAGTTGTAATTGAATACCAATAAACTTTTATAAACTCTTTAAATGTTTTGATTAAATACAACCAAACTTTTAAAGTCTTTAAAAGTCTTTAAAAATCTTAACTGAATACACCCTCCTTAGTATTACTGTATACAGGAATAACTTCCATATAGTAATAAAAAAAAATTGGTCCCAACTTAGGTCAGTTATAAATAAGAATAAATTTCATATTATAATAAGTTATAATTTTTTAGGTCCCTTCTTAAGAAACTTGCCTCCATATAATAATAATTATCTACAAATTACAAAAAATATGTGCTATGTTTCATTAAAGGTTTATAGAATTTATATTGAGAGAAAAATATTAAATAAAATACAAGATTTTTAACTTTTCAGGTGACTTTGCATATTCCTAACATTATATAGATATATGTATAGTTTTTTGAAATTATGTCCATCTCTTTTAGTAATGTTTATACCTTCAATTTGACATACTCTATTAATTGGTTATTAATGTAGTCCATGATTTATCTCTATACCACTTGCACTAAAGAGAACTAAGTCAAATAATAATTTTTATAACTACACCTCTATTTAGTTATAACCTCCTTATAGGAATAAAATTAATTTGATCCCAACACTATGACTAAACATAGGTTTTATTGTACTTGAATTTATTTAATTTTAATTGGGACAATTATTATAATTGTATAATATATAATAAAAGTTATTGATCATACAATTATAGATAAATAGTCGTATCTTCTATTTGTTCATCTTTCATTTTCTCTTGTATTTACCCGAACCTTTAACACGATGAGGTTTTGTTAAAAATATTTAATTTCAAAGCAATAATGAGTATTTATGTGACGCCCCCAAAATAGGTATACACAACCCATTCTGAGTCGCCAAATACATGATATATAATTTAAATACAAACTTAATTTATACAACTGTCGTGCAAAATACGACAACACAATAGCTGAGTTTCAATACAAATATTGTCTCGTAGACAATATCCAAACTCAAATAAAGTCCTCATTACAATTATTTTCACACTATTTTATAGAATAGTGAGGATGTAAGAACCCAAATTTTCAGAAGATATTAAAATAAGAATTTAGTAAATAAAATTCTTAAGGCATGTGAAGGGTTCAAATAAGAATATATATATATATATATATATATATATATATATATATATATATATATATATATGCGTTGTGAGGTATGTGGTATGGTGTTGCATAGGGTAATATAAACTATGCAATAAGTGATTTCTGTGTTTAATAAATATATTATTATTATATATTTGTTGTTTATTGAAGAGGCGAGTTATTTGAAGTAAAGAAGATGAATAGAAATTTATCTATCGATATTAAATAATTTATGTGAAATTATTTTATCATAGTAAGTTGGTGACATTAAATATTTTTGATAATCACCTATTCTTTGAGTATATGTACGAGTAGGTATCAAGTCAAAGACAGTGCAACCGTACCTTTTAATGGTGGATGTATAGGAGCTGGGCTAAACGATTCTTTCAGAGAGCGGAGGTATATACGAATTAGTAACCGATCTAATTCACTATGAAAACAATGTAGACGAGACGGAAACTAATTTGTTGATTATTTGTGGAAAATCACTCAGTGTACTATATTTAATACCATTAAAGACTTGATGTGTGCTAGGTTTAGACTTGTATATATGTACGTTGTTGACGAGAGAAGAAAATCGATATATCTTTAGATAAATATTGGTTAGAGATTTATTGATTAATATTGAGATATAGTTAAATGTATAGATTAAAGAAATTGTGTTGAGACAATCTATAGAAAGGAAAGAGAAATAATTATAGTATATTTCTAATAAAGGATATTAAAATAAATTCTAGCATTTGATTATTTTAATAAAAGGGGGGAATATTATTTTGATATTACCTTATATAGCTTTGTACGAGGTAATGTGTGTGATTAAGTGATATGGTAAATATATTAAAACATATTTGCTATATAAGTTGATGAAAATAATTTATCATAATAAGAAATAAACTTATTTTCTATATATAGTGTGTATGTGTGTCGTGCATGTAAATATTTTAATAATACATAGATATTATATTAAGAGTAATATCTTGAGAAAATGAGTAAATCATTTTATTATGATTAGTTCCTATATTTAGAGAAAACATGATAAAAACATCTTATGTTATGTTATGACGAAATACATAATTTTGATATAGTAATGTATTTCCAAGAGGGTTAAAATTATAAAAGAAAACTAATTTATTTTAATTTACTAAATAACTTAAGTTATTATATTCCCGCGAATGTTATAAAGAATATTTAAATATTTCCATTCACGATATAATTATATATGTGAACCTTAGTGTTAACGCCAGGTTTCTCCGGCGCGTCCAATCACTGAATCCACGCGCTGAATCCTGCACAGTAACGTATCACACACGAAGCTTGACGACTTGTGCTGTCGGGTTATAGTTTCAGTGTGAGAATGCGTACAAGCCGTTACAAGGTTTAACAAAAGAGACTTTAGTGTTTAGTGCTCAAAAGGGTATTACCTGTTAATTGTAGTCTAGCCTTGTATTTATAGCCATTCTTGTCACCTTAAAGTCCACTTCCGAGTCGGATTAGGACTCCTAAATATGACAGTTACCATTATTTGGGTCCAACACAATGTCCTTAAAAGGTGCAAGTTGGATACAATCCAAATACTATCTTTGGACTTACCTTATTCAAATATGGTTAGGATTATGATCATTAACCATTTAGAGCCCTTATCACTCCGGACTCCATACAAGGGCCAACTCACTGTACATGCCCAATCCAACTGAACCGTGTAAGCTGGTTAGGGCTCTAGCCCAAAGGGCTCGGATGCCCGACCCCGAACATCATCAATGAGAACAGGACTCCGGCCTAGGGGGATCGGATGTCCGAACCTGAGCATCATACACCAAAACCGGACTCCCGCCCAATGGACTCGAAAGCCCGAACCCGAACGACCCCGAACATCATTATTGGCTTTGGCCCAATGGGCTTAACATCCCTGTTTGGTGCCAGGCCTTCAACCCACATAATGGTCGGTAAAATTCTCCCGAACATTGCCCCCCGGTCTCTTGTTATAATATATTTATAATTAGAGACTTTGAAGAAGCACGACAGGAAATGATGAGTCGTCTGGGGAACCCAAACGATTTTTCCTCGTTCTTTGAAACACGACACGTCTTCCCAGAGTTAGACCTCACTTTCCATAAATAACCACCCTTGGGATTCGTGCAGCTTCACTATAAAACCCTCCAAACCAACCATCACTGTCACTTTTTCCAGTCATCCTTCATTTCAAATCTTTTTCTCAAATTTTTCGGCGACGGCGATTTCTGGTGAGCAATCCATCTCTAACTTTTTCTCTGATTCAAGATTCTTTTTGTTCATTTTTGCTTCTAAATCACCACATTTCCAGCTTCTTTTGCTTCAATGGCTGATCCCACCCCTAAGCAAACCTCTAACGTCGAAAACACCACTATTCCCCCCTCCATTGGTGCCACTGACTTGGTACCAGTTGACCTGCCGGCACCACCGTCGGATTTCGCCATTCCTTCAGTTCTTCCTACTCTGATCAGTACCAAAACCAAAATCTGAAACGTTTATTTCTCTAAAATAGAGTTCTCACATGTCAATACCAAATCTACCGTCACCTCTCCCCAACTGTCCGACATCCGAACCTTGTTCAATATCCCCAAAGAGTACAAGCTTCGGGTACCCGAACAGAACGAAAGGATGTTCCGGCATCCCGAAGGCGATTGGGTTGCCATCCCTCTCTACGCCTTGAAGTATGGGGTTCAGTTTCCCCTTCATGAGTTCATCTCATATTTTCTCAGTTTTGTGGGGATCGAGTTCGCCCAGCTGGTGCCGAATTCGTACATCCACCTCATCAGTTTTATCGCCCTGTTCCAGGAGGCAGGCATCATCCCTGGACTGGACTTTTTCTTCGTTTTGTTCACCATTGGCAAGTCCAAGGAACCTGGCTTTCGGCAACTTAATCGTGTGGCTGACTGAGCTACCTTTATGAAGACCCCTTCCAGCAACAAAGGGTGGCATCCGTAATGGTTCTTCATGAAGGGGACCGACCTCAAACTCTTGTCAAACTGGGCCAACCCCGAATACCCCATTGTATAGGTGTCCAAATTCCCGAAAGATCGGGCCGACACCTTCAAGAAATTTTATAAACTCCTGTAGAAGACTGATTGGGGTTTGGGGGTCGTATCCAGAGAGGCCTAGCTCTACAAACATGGTCGTAAGTTATAACCCCCCTATTATGTATTAACTTTTTCTTCTGTTGTTCTTTATTGACTGTCTTATCTGTCTTGCAGTTACTATTTTAAAACTCGAGGGGGCTGATGCATCCTTGGTGCCTCTACCCTTCCCGACCGAGCCCATCCGCCCCCCGGTCACAGACGATTCTCTTGACGAAGAGACCATCCCGATTATAGAGCTCTCAATTGGTTCTGCATCGGGTCCAGCCCCTCCGACCACCTCCACCGCCGGACTCGCCAATAAAAATGTGCTGAAGATGGGTCGGACGGAGAAGATGGCTTTGTTGAAGAAGAATAAGAAGAGACCTCCTCCTACCAAGGGCCCCTCCAAGCCATCTTCTTTGGTCGCTCTGAAGCCGACCCCGCCCCCCCTCCTCCTGTACCGGTGATAGTCCTTGAGGATTCAGAGGATACCAAAGAGGAAGCTCTCGGACCTCAATCCAAAAGGACCCGTTGAATCGAAGAGCCCGAACTGCCCATCGTGGAAGTCGTTCCTCTTCAAACTTCGACACCTACTTCCAAGCCAACCATTGAATCGAGCTCTTCACCGGGGACACCGAAGACCTTTTAGCCGAGGAGTCCCTCGGATGTCTTCCCCTTTACCCAGCTCGAACACTTCAAACTGCCCGGAGATGACAAGCGATTTAGGGGATATTCATCCGAGGAGTATCTAGTAGTCTACATCAAGGCCCAATGTCAGGTAAATCTGATAAATGAAAATATTTCCTTTAATGATCCTTTGTTCATCGTGACTGATGTATTCTTATACTTAACTGCAGGCCAATGCTATCCTCGCTCGAGCCATTCCGCCTCTAGCCCGTGCCACTAAAACAGAGGTTCAACTGAAGACTGATGTGGAATTGCTCGGAGTCAAGGTTCGAGGTTTGAGGTCAAACTTGAAGAAAGAAAGGGATCTCCATGTCGATACCAGAAATAAAGTGACCAAGGCTGAACGCCAGATCGATGAGCTCAAGGAGCAATATGCCCTTCTACAGCAGGAGTTCGTCGGTCTTGACAATCATGCCAAGAAGATCATCTAGGAGAAAGATATTCTGTCAGAAGAAAATAAGGATCGGGAGAAGGCCATTCATTCTCTTGAGGATAAGTTTACCGAGATGCACAACAAGATGATGCACTTGATTTGGGAAAACAACACCTTAGGGAAAAAATGTGCCGAAGTCAAGCAGCGTGCCATCGAAGAGTACGAAGAATCTCCTGCCATGACCGAGAAGATCATGTCTTAGTTTGCTGAAGGCTATGACGCTTATCGGGAGAAGGCTCGGGCTAAGATGAATGCTGCTGGGCTCAATGCTTCTGACGAGGAATCCGAAGCTGAAGATGAAGGTCCCAAAAAATAGTTTCTTTTAGGGTTTTAACTTGTAATTTTTGCAATCTTTTCTTATTCCTTTTGTTTGTAACTTTCTCGATCATTTTTGCTTATGACTTTATCGATTAGTTATGTTGTTTCTAACTTTCTGATCGGTTTTGCTCGAAGCTTATCTGATCGGGTTTTGTAAAAACTTGTGGATATAAATGAAGTACAAAATTTTTCTTTGACTGTAATTTTGTCGATCGGTTATACTTGTGTGACGCTCCCAAAATTAGGTATACATCACCCATCTTGGGTCGTCAGATACATAGTATAGAATACAAATATAACTTACTAATACAACTGTCGTGTACAATGCGACAAAACATAAACTGTGAGTTTGAATACAAATATTATCTTCTAGAGAGTATTCATACTCAAAAGGAGTCCTCGTCACATTTATTAACACACTATTACATAGAATAGTGAGGACTACTAACTAATACTATCATTCGGACCATCACTCCGTTCCCCGACATGCCCCAGCTACGTTCTCATTTCCTGAAGAGAACAGTGAAAGAAAGGGTGAGCTCAACTAGCCCAGTAAGAAATATTATGACTAAGATAATGCAGAATAAATTATCATTAGCCTTCAACAATGTTAAACTGATAAAATATAATAGACATCAAGTTTAACTGCAGCGAAACAAGCAATCCATTAAAAGAGTCAAGTAGAAAATAAACTCTACTATCTTTTATGGTTTAAAAGGTTTTTCAACAATGTGATCGCTGGGACTCAGCTTAATAAAATAATCCACATCATCGAATCACCCCTGCACTACGGCCAAGGATATTAGTGTATTCATTAATGGTCATGATCATGCCAACAACTGTCCATCAACGCACTACGGGCTAATGAAGACTTTTACCACATCATTTGTAACATTACGGTCATGATTATACCGAATAATCCCTGGTCATAATTATACCAAGTCCATCTATGCACTACAGGCCACAGATGACTTTTAACATTTTATAAACATGAGGATGATGACAATGATATAAGAATTCAGTAAAACAAGTTCAAGAATTAATTTATCCAAGAATTAACAACTTCCAAATTGTCAACATGATACTGCTTTGTGGAGTAAAATTCAAGAATGCTTAGAAGAATATTTTCATAAAAAGATACTGGATGAAACACAATTATCAAGGATATTCCACAAATTTCATGGAGTATAGAAGTCAAAACTTAACCAACTGAGTATAATAAAGAATAGAATAACAAAAGAAATCACCATGCATGCGATAGACCGCACAGACAGGTTATTCCAACAGAATAATAATTAATGGAACCAGGTCCGGCGTAAACGCACAGACAGGATATTCCGACAGAATAATAAATAATGGAACCAGGTCTGGTGTAAAACACACAGACAGGATGTTCCAACAGAATAATAATAAGACGGAACCAGGTCCGGTGTAAAACACACAGACAGGATGTTCCAACAGAATAATAATAAAAACGGAACCAGGTCCGATGTAAAACACACAGACAGGATGTTCCAACAGAATAACAGAAGAATGTCACCAAGTATAGGGTAGACCGCGTATACAGTTTATTCCAACAAAATAATAAAAAATGAAATAACAACAGTTCTCTTCATGAATAAGAAAGAATAACACCCCTTACGGGTACAACAAATAATATCCCTTACCGTTTTAAAGAAGAGCTGAAATAAGGAAGTAGTTAAGTAGCAGAATACTCTTCTTCTCTCTCTCTCTATAGTTTCTCTCTCTAGAGTTCAGTGAATTCGTAAGAAATAATGAAGGAATGAGCTGCTATTTATAGAAAAATAGAATGCATAGTAACTAATCCATGAACGGTCCAGATTGATTACTTTAATCTGACGGTCCATATTTAAAGAAAAATCTTTTAAATAAAATATAATATATTCTATTTATAGAATAACTTTAATAAAGTATTTTGTTTTATATAAAAAGATGTTTCTGTTTTATTACGTTAATAATACGAATAAAACAAAACGTCATTATCGCTAAATAATTCATATTATTAACTGACAATAATTGAATCAAACTGAGTGACTTTTCACATAAACATTAATAATCAATACCGTGTGCTACTATGCAACCACACGTATTACTGTACTTTTACTACCGAGTAGTTCAACAGTAACAATGGTAAAACTTCCGCCGTTATTTTTAATAAAATATTTTTGTCGTTTTCTCAATCCGACAATAATTCCATTGTGGGGTCCACCAATGATTATGTCGTTGTACGAATATTCCTTGTTAAAACGAATATTCCCCGACCAATCGAATATTATATAACAACTTGCGTACTTTGTAAAATTTATAAATAGTACCCACAACTATAACATTATATCAAATTAACTCCATAATATTCAAAAATGATATTTATAGAAAATTCATCTTTATTTATAAAAGTTGGGGTCTTACAACCTCCCCTTCTTATGAAATTTCGCCCTCGAAATTAGGGTACATACCTGGTATGTCGAAGAGGTAAGGATACCTTGATTTCATTTCAGATTCTAACTCCCAAGTCATTTCCTCAACATCGTGGTTTCTCCACAAAACTTTGACTTGAGGTATAACCTTGGAGCGTAGAATATGTTCCTTCTTATCCAAGATTTGAACAGGAACTTCTTCATACGTTAAATCCTCCGCTATTTTGTCATGTTCTAACTCAATAATGTGGTTCGGGTCTTCCACATATTTGCGTAACATGGATATGTGAAAAACGTTATGAACACGAGACATACTTGGCAGTAAAGCGAGTCTATAAGCCACAGTTTCTACTCGATCGAGGATTAAAAATGGACCGATGAATCGAGTATTGAGCTTTCCTCTCTTTCCAAATCTCGTAACTCCTTTCCATGGAGCAACACGTAAGAACACATGATCTCCTACATCAAATTCTACGTCCTTTCGATGAAGATCAGCATAACTTTTTTGTCGATCTTGTGAGGTTTTTATAAGTTGTCGGATCGTTTGAATCTTTTCTGTAGTCATACGTACCAACTCCGGTACCAACAACGTTGCTTCACCCACCTCATCCCAGCATACTGGAGAACGACATTTTCTTCCATACAATGCTTCGAATGGAGCCATGCCAATACTTGATTAATAACTGTTGTTGTAGAAAAACTCCACCAACGATAAGAACTTGTCCCAACTTCCCTTGAAGTCAAGGACACAGAGTCTTAATAAATCTTCCAGAGTTTGAATAGTCCTCTTTGATTGTCCGTCCGTCTGAGGATGATATGCCGAACTAAATCATAAATCCGTGCCCATAGCTTTTTGTAAACTAACCCAAAATCGTGAAGTGAATCTTGGGTCTCGGTCAGAAACTATGGATACTGGCATACCATGCAGTCTTACAATCTCGTTTATGTACATACGAGCAAGACGTTCAAGTGTATAAGTTTCTCGTATCGGTAAAAAATGAGCAGACTTGGTCAATCTATCAACAATGACCCAAATCGCATCAATACCTTGAGAAACCCTAGGAAGACCGGTAACGAAATCCATGGTAATGTGCTCCCACTTCCATTCTGGAATTTCAAGTGGTTGCAATGGACCTTTTGGTACTTGATGCTCCGCTTTGACTCGTTGATAAGTTAGACACCTTGAGATAAATAACGCTATCTCTCTCTTCATATTGCTCCACCAAAATGTATGACGAAGATCATGATACATTTTGGTACTTCCAAGATGGATTGCAAACGGTGTGTTGTGCGCCTCCATCATGATTTTATACTTTAAATCAGGGTTGTTAGGAACACAAAGTCCGGAGTTGACTCGAAGTATTCCTTCTTCATCGATTCTTGCTTCCGGCATAGCACCTTCTTGCACTTTCTTCCTCATACGCATCAGCTCCAGGTCTGAGCTTGAGCAGCTTTAACTTTATCGATTAAAGTCGGTTCTACTCGTATATTCTCCATCATCACATGGGTCCCTGGAGTCTTTAACTCTATCTCCGTCCTTTGCAAATCACACAAAATAGGCCTTTGTGTTGACAATATCGCACTCGTACTTGCATATGATCTTCTACTCAATGCGTCAGCTACCACGTTCGCTTTTTCAGGATGGTATTGAACAGTATGATCATAATCTTTCAACAGTTCAAGCCAACGTCGTTGTCGCATGTTGAGTTCCTTTTGAGTGAAGAAATATTTGAGGCTTTTATGATCCGTAAAGATCTCCACCTTCTCCCCATACAAGTAATGCCTCTAAATTTTAAGTGCAAAGACAAAAGCTGCCAACTCTAGATCATGAGTAGGATAATTCCTCTCATATTCCTTGAGTTGTCTTGATGCATAGGCTATGACTTTTCCATGTTGCATGAGAACGCATCCCAACCCTTTGCTCGAAGCATCACTGTAGATGACAAATCCCTCTGAGCCAGATGGTATTGTTAGAACAGGTGCTAAAATGAGTCTCCTCTTGAGTTCTTGAAAACTCTTATCACATTCTTCGCTCCAACCGAACTTTGTATCTTTCCAAGTCAGCTGAGTTAGTGGAGTAGCGATTTGAGAAAATCCTTCCACGAATCTCCGATAATAACCAGCTAAACCGAGAAAGCTACGTACTTCGGTTACTGATTTAGGTTGCTCCCAGCTTTGAATAGCTTCAATCTTTGCCGGGTCAACAGATATTCCATGACTTGATACTACGTGCCCAAGGAATGCTACCTCCTCCAGCCAGAACTCGCATTTCTTCAACTTGGCATAAAGCTTGTATTCACGAAGCTTTTGGAGTACCAGCCTCAAGTGTTGCTCATGATCTTCACGACTTTTAGAATAAATAAGGATGTCATCAATAAAGACGACAACAAAGTGATCTAAATATTCCTTGAATACCCGGTTCATCATATCCATGAAGGCAGCAGGAGCATTAGTCAATCTAAAGGACATGACTAGGAATTCATAATGCCCGTACCGAGTTTTGAAAGCCGTCTTTGGAATATCCTCAGTTCTAACCTTCAGCTGATGATATCCAGAACGAAGATCGATCTTTGAAAAGAATTGTGCTCCTTGCAACTGGTCAAACAGGTCATCAATACGTGGCAATGGGTACCTGTTTTTGATAGTGACATGATTCAACTCCCGATAATCAATACAAAGTCGCATACTTCCATCTTTCTTCTTCACGAATAGCACAGGAGCAACCCAAGGAGAAGTACTAGGACGAATAAAGTCAATGTCTAACAATTCCTGCAGTTGGATCCTTAACTCCTGAAGTTCAATAGGAGCCATTCGATATGGGGCTTTAGAAATGGGTTTTGTACCGGGTTCAAGGTCGATACAAAATTCAATTTTACGCTCTGGGGTAGGCCGGGAAGTTCTTCAGGGAATACGTCAGGGAATTTATTAACAATAGAAATATCATTCAAAACTGACGTATTTTTGTTTAGATCCGTGACATGAGCTAAGAAAGCTTGACATCCGTTTTTTAATAAATGAATAGCTTTATGGCTTGAGATGACAGCGATTGATTTTAATGGTTTGGTTGCTTGAATTCGCATAATAGGTCGATTAGGAATATGAAAGCTAACAACCTTATGAAAATAATCATTTTTTGCATGATGAGTAGTTAACCAATCAATCCCTAGAATCACGTCAAATGTAAGTATTTTTAATGAAATAAGATCGACAGGTAATGTGTGGGTACCAACTTGAACCAAACAAGACTTATAAAATATGGATGTAATGAAGGTTTCTCCCAATGGAGTTTCAACAAATAAATCAAAGTCTAATTTCTCCGGAGTCAAATTTAATCGATGAGCGCAAGTAGGAGAAATAAAAGAATGGGTAGAACCGGTATCAAATAAAGTATAGACTTCGTTAGAGTTTATGATAAGCTTACCCGTGATAACCTCATTCGGGTTCCTTGCTTTCTGGGAGGTCATAACAAACGCTCTCCCTTGCACTATCGATTTTGACTTTTCTGGGACGGCCTTTGGTGTCTCCATCTTAGCTAAACTTGCTTTTGGTAAATGACAAAATCGAGCTAAATGACCTTTTCTTCCACAATTATAACATACTTTAGACGGCATCGCGCAATTTGGACTGATGTGCCCCTCCACTCTGCATTTGAAACATATGATAGGTGGTCGTTCTCCTTCCTTAACAACGGGTGCTGGTGCTGACGTCTTTCCATCATTGTTGAATCTCCTCTTCTTGAAATGACCATTCTTATTATTTTGGCCCTGATTACCACCGAAGTGGTTACCATTTCTGGCCTGTTGATTCCCTCCACGCTTGTTGTCACCGCTTCGATGATTGCTCTCACTGGTATTATCATTTTTTCGACTGCTCTCTTTTGGTTGCGTTGACTCGTTATCGCGCTCCACTAACTGAGCCCTATTCACAACATCTGAATACAAACACAGTTTATGAGAAATAAGATGTTGACGTATCTCAGGTTTCAAACCTCGCAAAAATATTTGTGTCATTCGCTCTTCATTATCCACCAAGTGGGACGCAAACCGGGACAACTCAGCAAATTTAGCCTCATACTGCGGCACGGTCATATTATTCTGCTCCAATTTGATGAACTCCACCTCCTTCATGTGACGAACACTTTCGGGAAAGTATTTGTCATTGAACAGCTCTTGGAACTTCTCCCAAGACATCTTCAGTGCTGCAGGTTGAGTACACTTAATCGATTCCCACCAGTAATCTACCTCTCCTCGCAACATAAAGGCGGCAAAGGGAACCTTTTGTTCCTCGGAGCATCTCAAGACATCAAATATCTTGGTAATCTGCTTTATCCATGTTTTCGCTATAAGTGGTTTTGGCTCTCCCTTAAACTCTGGTGGTCCCAGCTCCTTGAACTGTTTAGCAGTGACCGTCCGAGAGTTTTCAGTGTTTCCACTTATATTTTGGATAGGAGCCGCTCTCGCCTGTTGTTGCATGAACTGCATAAAATTTCTGAGCATTCCATCATTCATCATCTGGTCAGTGTTGTTGTTTGCATGAGGATTGTCACCTTCCTGATGCACATTATCCTGATTATTGATATGTGGTGAATCAACAGTCGCCTGTGCTCCATTGCTATTCTCAACATTCTCAGATGTCATTTTTAGATACTGCCACAAAATAAAAGTTAATTGATATGTCATATATTATCCTTATATTATGACCGACCAATTAAAAACCATGCAAATAAACTTAGGTAGGTCATACTAGCGAAGGAATTCCCCGTCTCTCCCCTCCTAGTTCTATTCTCACATCTTAGCCAGGGATCATATCCCTAAGCTCTGATACCAACTGTGACGCCCCCAAATTAGGTATACATCACCCATCTTGGGTCGTCAGATACATAGTATAGAATACAAATATAACTTACTAATACAACTGTCGTGTACAATACGACAAAACATAAACTGTGAGTTTGAATACAAATATTATCTTCTAGAGAGTATTCATACTCAAAAGGAGTCCTCATCACATTTATTAACACACTATTACATAGAATAGTGAGGACTACTAACTAATACTATCATTCGGACCATCACTCCGTTCCCCGACTTGCCCCAGCTACGTTCTCAGTTCTTGAAGAGAACAGTGAAAGAAAGGGTGAGCTCAACTAGCCTAATAAGAAATATTATGACTAAGATAATGCAGAATAAATTATCATTAGCCTTCAACAATGTTAAACTGATAAAATATAATAGACACCAAGTTTAACTGCAGCGGAACAAGCAATCCATTAAAAGAGTCAAGTAGAAAATAAACTCTACTATCTTTTATGATTTAAAAGGTTTTTCAACACTGTGATCGCTGGGACTCAGCTTAATAAAATAATCCACATCATCGAATCACCCCTACACTACGGCTAAGGATATTTGTGTATTCATTAATGGTCATGATCATGCCAACAACTGTCCATCAACGCACTACGGGCCAATGAGGACTTTTACCACATCATTTGTAACATTACGGTCATGATTATACCGAATAATCCCTGGTCATAATCATACCAAGTCCATCTATGCACTACAGGCCACAGATGACTTTTAACATTTTATAAACATGAGGATGATGACAATGATATAAGAATTCAATAAAACAAGTTCAAGAATTAATTTATCCAAGAATTAACAACGTCCAAATTGTCAACATGATACTGCTTTGTGGAGTAAAATTCAAGAATGCTTAGAAGAATATTTTCATGAAAAGATACTGGATGAACAGCAATTATCAAGGATATTCCACAAATTTCATGGAGTATAGAAGTCAAAACTTAACCAACTGAGTATAATAAAGAATGGAATAACAAAAGAAATCACCATGCATGCGATAGACCGCACAGACAGGTTATTCTAACAGAATAATAAATAATGGAACCAGGTCCGGCGTAAACGCACAGACAGGATATTTCGACAGAATAATAAATAATGGAACCAGGTCCGGTGTAAAACACACAGACAGGATGTTCCAACAGAATAATAACAAGACAGAACCAGGTCCGGTGTAAAACACACAGACAGGATGTTCCAACAGAATAATAATAAAAACGGAACCAGGTCCGGTGTAAAACACACAGACAGGATGTTCCAACAGAATAACAGAAGAATGTCACCAAGTATAGGGTAGACCGCGTATACAGGTTATTCCAACAGAATAATAAAAAATAAAATAACAACAGTTCTCTTCATGAATAAGAAAGAATAACACCCCTTACGGGTACAACAAATAATATCCCTTACCGTTTTAAAGAAGAGCTGAAATAAGGAAGTAGTTAAGTAGCAGAATACTCTTCTTCTCTCTCTCTATAGTTTCTCTCTATAGTTTCTCTCTCTAGAGTTCAGTGAATTCGTAAGAAATAATGAAGGAATGAGCTGCTATTTATAGAAAAATAGAATGCATAGTAACTATTCCATGAACGGTCCAGATTGATTACTTTAATCTGACGGTCCATATTTAAAGAAAAATCTTTTAAATAAAATATAATATATTCTATTTATAGAATAACTTTAATAAAGTATTTTGTTTTATATAAAAAGATGTTTCTGTTTTATTACGTTAATAATACGAATAAAACAAAACGTCATTATCGTTAAATAATTCATATTATTAATTGACAATAATTGAATCAAACTGAGTGGCTTTTCACATAAGCATTAATAATCAATACTGTGTGCTACTATGCAACCACACGTATTACTGTACTTTTACTACCGAGTAGTTCAACAGTAACAATGGTAAAACTTCGCCGTTATTTTTAATAAAATATTTTTGTCGTTTTCTCAATCCGACAATAATTCCGTTGTGGGGTCCACCAATGATTATGCCATTGTACGAATATTCCTTGTTAAAACGAATATTCCCCGACCAATCGAATATTATATAACAACTTGCGTACTTTGTAAAATTTATAAATATTACCCACAACTATAACATTATATCAAATTAACTCCATAATATTTAAAAATGATATTTATAAAAAAATCATCTTTATTTATAAAATTTGGGGTCTTACAACTTGTGACTTTTACCGATCAGTTATGTTGTTTCCAACTTTCTGATCGGTTTATGTCCGAAGCTTATCTGATCGAATTTGGAAAAGCTTATGAACATAAATAAAGTACAAAATTTTCTCGAAGAGAAATTCTTATTTATTTTATTGATAAATAACACGATTTACATAAATAAAGGAAAGAATGACAGAACTAGTACTGGTAATATTTTCTAAATCTTTCAGCATGCCATGTATTCTTTACTTCCGATTCATCCATTGCTCGAACCCGGTAAGTACCTGGCTTCGGCACCTCTACTACTTCATAAGGCCCCTCCCAGTTCGGCATTAGTTTGCCCGTATTTTGGGGGGTAGATGCCTCTGACTCCCGAAGCACCAAATTTCCAGCCTCGAACCTTCTTTATTAGAACTTCTGGTTATAATGTCGGACAGTGCGCTTCCGATAAATAGCTAACCGTACCAGAGCTGACTCCCGAACCTCTTCCAGGAGATCCAGATTTAGTCTTAGGTCGTCATCATTGTCTAATTCTTTATACTGACTGACCCGAAGTGTAGGACACCCAATCTCAACAGGTATAAGTGCATCGATCCCGTAGGCCAGTCTGAATGGTGAATTCCCAGTTGTCATCCTCGGAGTAGTCCGATAGGCCCATAAAACATTGAGCAATTCCTCAGGCCACCAACCCTTCAATTCATCCAATCTTCTCTTGATACCGTTGAGGAGAGTTCGATTGGTGACCTTGACTTGACCATTCGACTGAGCGTGAGCTACTGAAGTCTTTCTGTGTTGAATCCCTACTCGTTTAAAAAAGCTTCAAACTTCGACCCCACGAATTGTCTGCCGTTATCTTAGACCAAAGCCATCGGGATGCCGAACCGATAAACAACACCTTTAAAAAATTTGTGACATTCTTGTTCAGTGATCTTCTGTAGAGGTTTAGCTTCGACCCACTTGGTCATATTGTCAATTGCTATGATCACAAAATTGACTTGCCCCTTGGCTTTTAGCAGTGGCCCCAAGATATCAATCCCCCGTATATCAAATGGAATAGGGGATAAAACCGAATACAACTCTTCGGGGGGCTGATGAGGGATGGAACTATTCAACTGACATTTAGAACATTTTTTCGCAAAATCTTTGGCTTCCTGAATGATGGTCGGCCAATAGTATCCCTGCCTTAAAAGTTTGTATGCCAATGATTTGGCCCCCATGTGATCTCCACAAATCCCTTCATGTACTTCCCAAAGTGTATACTTTGCTTCCGAAGGCGTCAAGCACTTGAGGAGTGGAGAACTAAAAGCCCTTTAGTATAAGTCTTCATCGATAAGGATGAAGTTTGAGCTCCTGTGCTTGATCTTTTTTGCATAGAGGCAATTCGAAGGTAGGACCCCATTAGCTAGATATGAGATGTATGGGGTGAGCCAGCAATCCAGCCGATCCAAAGTTAAGACATCTACCTTCGGGACGCTGGGTTGTTCTAACACCTCTAGATATACTAAACCGTTGAAGGAACTCACTTCGATTGTGGGCAATTGGGCCAAGGCATCCGCTACTGTGTTGTCTAACCGATCAACTCCCTGACAACTATGTGAAGTGAAGTATGCGAGTTTTTCCTTTACCTCGGCTAGGTATCTTGTCATTCTTGCCCCCCGAGCCTCATATTCCCCAGATACCTGCTTGACGACCAGTTGAGAATCCCTGTAGATGACTAACTTCTGAACCTCCAAGCTTCGAGCCAACCGAAGTCCAGCTAGAATGGCTTCATATTCTGCTTCGTTGTTTGTGGCTTTGAACTGAAACCGAATGGCTTGCTGGACTTTGAACCCTTTGGGACTTGTCAGAATAACCCATGCTCCGCTGATATCCGAAGTTGCTAACCCATCCACATAGAGAGTCCATGACGTTTGCACCTGTTGTGTTTCAATAACCGACCTCACATCCGATTCTGTGAATGAACATTCTACTATGAAGTTTGCCAAAGCCTGTCCTTTGATTGCCGTTCGGGGAAGGTATTCCAAAGCGAACTGAGTCAATTCCATCGCTCATGCAGTAAGCCTACCCGAGACTTCAAGCCTATGCAGTACCTTCTTCAATGACTGATCTGTATATACCACCACCAACCGACCCTGGAAATAATGCCGAAGCTTCCTGCTTGCAATGATTAAGGCGTAGGCAAATTTTTCTAGGTTTGGGTATCGGGTTTCTACATCTCGAAGAACGTGGCTGACATAATATACTCGGAACTGCTTTCCACCTTTGTCCCGTACTAGTGCCGCACCCACTGCCATCGAACTTGGAGCCAAATATAAGTACAAAGGTTCCGAAGGGATCGGCTTCATTAACAATGGTGCCGAGGACAAGTATTTTTTGATCCCTTGGAACACATCTTATAGCACTCCGAAGTCCACTAAAAACTATTCTCGTTTTTTGGCCCCTTCAAAGTATCAAAGAATGGCAGTCATCTCTCTACTGATTTTGACACAAACCTCCGAAGGACAGAAATCTGACATGTCAACCTCTGAACACCTTGTAAGACTTAGGGGATTTCATATCCAAGACCGCCTAAATCTTCTTCGGGTTCGCTTCGATTCCCCTTTTGCTGACCAGATACCCCAGAAACTTCCCAGATCCCAATCCGAAGGTACACTTGATAGGGTTCAAACGCAGCTTATGTCTCCTGACTGTTTCAAAGCAGCTTTCCAGGTCCTCGAGATGGTCTCGGACTGACATGATTTTTACAATCATGTCGTCCACATAGACCTTCATGCTTCTGCCTAGCTGCCTCATGAACACGAAATTCACCATTCTCTGATACATCGCCCTAGCGTTTAACAGCTCGAAAGTCATCTTCCGATATGCATAAATACCCCGATGTGTGATAATCTTCGGGATGTCCTCCTTACTCATCGAAATCTGATGGTACCCCGAAAAGGCATCCATGAAACTCAGCATACCATATCCCGAAGTGGCGTCAATCAACAGGTCTATATTTGGCAAATGATAGAAATATTTTGGGTATGCCTTGTTCAGGCCCGTATAATCGATACATAATCTCCACTTCCCATTCTGTTTCTGAACCAAAACCACATTAGCTAGCCACACCGGATAATCGATCACGATGATAAATTCTGCCTCCAGGAGTTTGGCTATCTCTTCGTCTATGATTCTTTGCCTTTTTGGAGCAAAAGTCCTTTTTGTATAATTGGCTTTCTCTTAGGGTCCACATGCAGCCGGTGTAGTGCTACCGATTCATCTACCCCTGGCATGTCATTGGGTTCCCATGCGAAGATGTCGGCGTAAACCCAAAGTAGATCTATTAGCCCAGTCCGAAGCGGTTCTATCAACCCCGATCCAATCTTGACCAATTTCTCACCGTTCCCCAGGATCAACTCCACATCCTCCGTCTCCTCGGCAGGCAAGGCAAGCGGTTCCGTGCTACTTCCAGTGAATGACTCTATCTCGATGACCATTGTCTGCTTCTGCTTACACTACTACAAAACAGTAAATAGATAACGCGAAAAAAAAAAAGTGTAGTTTTAATCATAAAAACGTCGTGGTTAAGGGTGTCATCTATTTGACACCCTTACACAACGTTTTTAAAACGTTGTAATTAGGCACATTATATAACATTTTTTAAGAAAAAAAACGTTGTAGATTTATTTTCCATAAATTAACAGATGCTTGAAAACGTTGTAGAAGGTATAATTCGACAACGTTTTCTGGCTAAAAATGTTGTAGTTTAATATATCAGATAACGTTTAGGCACATTTACACAACGTTTTTAAAATGTTGTAAATTGACTTGAAAAAAAAAAGAAAAAAAATTGTGATTCACCTATATTACCAGTGCACCTGCAATCTGCTAACGCCATGATATATAGCTAAAAGGTCTAAATTCTCATTTAAATTTAAAGCTAAAATGAATCAACCATTCAAAATGCATCCCAATAATATCATTCGTTTACAGTTATACAAAACGGCAAAACTATGATTTTCACCACTAAACTTGGCACGTTTTACTTAATATACCACTGAACTTTTAATTTTTTAGATTACATTATTAAACTAATTAAAAATTTTTAATTGGGTCATTCCGTCTAAAATAGTTGACAGACGTTAAAGTGGCGCTGACGTGGCGCTGATGTGGCAAAAAAATAAAAAAAAATTTGCTTATGTGGCAAAAAAAATCAAAAACAGATTTTTTTAAAAAAATTTAACATTTTAAAGTTTTAAAAATAACAAAAACATAATAAAATACAAAAAACAATTAATTTTTTTTAAAAAAAAACGGATATTTTTTTTAAAATATATATTTTTTGAAAACAAATTTTTTAAAAAAATTAGAATTCTATAAAAAATGAAAACAGTTTTTTTAAAAAACAGTTTTTTTAAAAAAAAAACAGAATTTTTTGAAAAAACAGATTTTAAAAAAAAATAGAATTCTAAAAAAAACAAATTTGTTAAAAAAAAATATTTTTTAAAAAAAAATTGAATTTTTTTTAAAACAGTTTTTTTTTAAAAACAGATTTTTAAAAAAATAGAATTTGTAAAAAAACGGGACTTTTTAAAAAAACAGATTTTTTAAAAAAAATTGATTTTTTTTAAAAACCAGTTTTTTTAAAGAAGAGATTTTTTTAAATATATTTTTTTAAAAAACAATTGTTTCAAAAAATCAATTTTTTTTAAAAAAACAGATTTTAAAAAAAATATAATTCTAAAAAATATATAATTTTTTAAAAAACATAATTTTTTTTTAAAAATAGAAATTTTTTTAAAACTGTTTTTTTTCAAAACAGATTTTTAAAAAAAGAGAATTTTAAAAAAATAGATTTTTTTAAAAATGGAACTTTTTAAAATATATTTTTTTTAAAAACAGTTTTTTCAAAAAAGCAATTTTTTTTTAAAATAGATTTAAAAAAAATAGAATTCTAAAAAAAATAAACTTTTTCAAAAAAACATATTTTTTTAAAAAAAAATAGATTTTTTTTAAAAACAGCTTTTTAAAAAAATCTATTTAAAAAAATTTCTACCGCTTTTTAAAAATCTTATAAATTCTATTTTTATATAAAAGTTTTAAAAAAATTCTACCGTTTTTTAAAAATCTGTTTTAAAAAATTTCTACCGTTTTTTACAAATTCTATTTTTTTAAAAATCTGTTTAAAAAGCTGTTTTTAAAAAAAATTATTTTTTTTAAAAATATGTTTTTTTTAAAAAGTATTTTTTTTTAGAATTTTATTTTATTTTTAAATCTATTTTTTCAAAAAATTCTGTTTTTTAAAAAATCTGTTTTTTTAAAAAAATCTACTTTTTTTAAAATAAATTGCTTTTAAAAAAAATTTATTTTTTATAGATTTTTTTTAAAAACTATTTTAAAATCAAATTTTTAAAAAAAGTTCTACTTTTTTGAAAAAGCTGTTTTTTTAAAAAGTTCCATTTTTTTTAAAATCTTTTTTTAAAATATTCTCTTTTTTTTAAAAGCTGTTTTTAAAAAAAATCTATTTTTTTAAAAAAGTATATCTTTTTTAGAATTCTATTTTTTAAAAGAATCTGTTTTTAAAAAAAATTGACTTTTTTGAAAAAACTGTTTTTAAAAAAAAAAAATTTTTTAGAATTCTATTTTTTTTAAAAAAAATCTGTTTTCAAAAAAATATATTTTTAAAAAAAATTTGTTTTTTTAAAATAAAAATTTGTATTTTATTTTGTTTTTGTTATTTTTAAAACTTTAAAATGTTAATTTTTTTTAAAAAAATCTGTTTTTGATTTTTTTTGCCACATAACCAAATTTTTTTTTATTTTTTTGCCACATCAACGCCACTTTAACGTCTGTCAACTATTTTGGACAGAATGACCCAATTAAAATTTTTTAATTAGTTTAATGATATAATCCAAAAAATTAAAAGTTCAGTGGTGTATTAAGTAAAACGTGCCAAGTTTAACGGTGAAAATCATAATTTTGCCTATACCAAACTATTCATATATACATCTCAAATTCACTTTTCAATATAAATTACTACTATATTTGGAATAACATGTATAGAGTCTGCACTCTCATTTTTTGGAATAACATGTATATCCACGCCACAGCCTACAAAGGCAATAAGAGAGTGACAATAAAATTAGAACTGCAGTAGTATATATCTATATGTAACATGATATTAACCTTATTCCATTATTTTTAAGAATATCCATGTAAGCTTACTTTTCAAATAATTATTCAATTCATGCACCACTGCTGCATCTTTAACAAAGGAAACAACATAGAAGTATACTTTATTGTCCACTCCAAACTTGATGTCATCCCAGTCCTTTTCTGTTGCATATCATTTGACGCAGTTATGTTCATTTGCAAAATAAACAGTTAGCACTCTGTTGTAGGAAGACAAACATTTATAAAACTTTAGTCATTAGTGGTCAGTGCTTGACGATAACCAGTGATGGATGGCAGTGTAGCACTTTTTCCTCGAACGTTTAGATGTTGCCTCGACTTGAGCTCTCCACCATCAATAACTTCACATTTTACTGAATCTTCGGTTTTGGACTTGACCACTAATGACATCATACCACCTACAACATAAAGCAAGTGCAGGTGCAGATACAACATCAAAAAACTGTTCTTCTTTTTCTTTGTAAGTAACAGGTTTCATAATAATATAGGCAAATAACCTTCAGTCCTCCCCAAATGCTGGTCAGGAATCAGGATAAGCCTTAATAAATATTGTGGAGGATAAATTGAATTGAAAATAAACTTGATATCTCAAAATACTCTGCCTCTAGAAATTTGGTTGACTTAAAAAACAGCGCCAGAAAAATCCCATTAGAAAATCTTAGGAATGGTCTGGGCATTGCAGTAATCCAAAAACCCTGGAAAAAGACACATGGTTCCTACTGTAAATACTAGGGTCAAGTCCGCTCAATTGACACCTTCCTAATAAGGTAACTAGCATACAGATAGTTGACAATATTAGGTAATATGAAGCATGTAGGACAGACTGCTCTCGTATAGCAATGTAGAACAAGTATGGACTATGGGGGAAAAAGAAGAGGAAAAAAGGCATAGTCACATACCATCAACGAGAAGCATGTCGGCCACATCTACATCATTCACAAAATCATCATAGTTAACACTGACACAGTCAGCAGTGCCAACTCCTCTTTTAATCGTGAAAGTGAATTCTTGGCCACTTGATAACATGATTGGTTGAGGCAAGTCACTGCTCCTAACCTCTGGACCCTGTTACCAGTAAAAACTATATGAAACACAACTTTACAAGTAGAAAACATATTTAGTTAACACTAATTCACTAAGGAATAAGGACGGTCATTCTAATGCTAAATTTTAGTCTATACCACTCCACCCAACCCTTCTGCTAACTCTTCTGATAGCATGAAGAAGAAATTAATGACATGTTCAGGTTCTCCGGTAAATTTGTCTCAAAGAACTGGATCTTGGGTTGCAATGCCAACTGGGCAAGGGTTCTTATGGCACTTTCGCATCATGATACAGCCAAGAGTTATTAGAGCTGTGCTGAAACCAAACTCCTCTGCTCTGAGAAGTGCAGCAATAGCCACATCTCTTCTAGTTTTTAGTTGACCATCTGTCTGGAGAACTGTTCGACCACGAAGGTCATTAGCAACAAGAGTCTGGTGGGTCTCCACCAGACCAAGTTCCCATGGTAACCCAGCACTCTTTATACCAGTCCATCGAGAAGCCCCTATACCTCCATCGTGGCCAGAGATCAACACATGATCCGCGCGCCCCTTTACAACTCCACTAGCAATTACTCCAACACCAGCTTCAGAAACTAACTTCACACTCACTCTAGCCGCTGGATTATCGTTTTATAAAACACATAGAAAACAAATCAGACAAGCCATTATCCAATCGTTAATATAAGTTCTACCAAATCTTTAAAAAGAGTTTATGCACTAAACTGAAGAATACATCAGACACAGCCATGCTAAAGCAGCCAATATGGCCAGTATTAAGATCTAAATAATCAGAACAATAGAATCTTTTGAAGAAATTAGCATAGGTAATTACCTTTAGATCGTGAATCAATTGGGCAAGATCTTCAATCGAATAGATGTCATGATGGGGAGGGGGGCTTATTAATCCCACCCCAGCAGTAGAATTCCTAGTGACTGCAATGTCACCAATAACCTTATGTCCAGGAAGTTCGCCTCCTTCACCAGGCTTTGCTCCCTATGACGCCACAATCCAATGTCAAAATAAAAAATGAAATAAAATCAAGGCACAAATTAAATAAGGTCAATTCATACTTGACCTCACCGATGCAAAATGTAGGTATCAATAAAAGGTGTAAAGCACCTCTGACCTAGGATGCTTTGCAGACACAACATCATCTGTCCATTAACATAACTTCATAAACAAGAGGGACTCTTTTTCCAGTAGGAATGCATGGGCTCATGGTAGAATACAGATTTCATAGCAGAAACACTAAGCTTGTAAAAAGTCTCAAGCTCCTGTGTATGACATTAAAAATATACTTGAGCCATTTTTATCTGTAGCTCATCAGCATTCGTAAGGTAATAACTTGAAACTCCAAATCTCCCACTTGCAACCTGCTTGATTGCACTCCTCCTGGGATTCATCGAACCATCTGCATAAAGCAAGTGCTCAAAATGAATTCCAACATCCAACTAAAACTACAAAGAATATTCAATGAAGCAGAGACCTGAAGTTGTAATTTAAGCTATGAAAGTCTAGTAGCAACAGGAAGAGGTCCAAAAAATTAAGTAATAAAAAGCCATTAGAAGAGGAAGAATCCATCCCCTAAGCAGCTCTAGTAGAAAATAGGGAACAAGAGGAAGCATACCAAAGAACATTCCACAAGGAGTATATCTTATCTATTGACAAGAATTGACCATCAGAAGTTAACTTTTTAAAAGAAGCCAAAAGTGGGTACAACTCAATCACATAAAACTTAAACTTTGACCATCAGAATTGATTAATTCAATAAGAAGATACCGAAAACATTTTTACAGAACTTGTTACAAAGTCCAATCAACAACATACCTGTGTTCGACTTTCCCCCAATTTTATTCATTGCTATAGCAAGGGTTGTGTGTGCCTCCAGTGAGATGGATCCATAACTCATGGCTCCCGTACAGAACCTTTTCATAATCTCACTCGCTGGTTCCACATCCTCCAAAGGAATCTTCACTGCTTCTTTAAATTTCAGAAGTCCCCGCAAATTACTGGTTTTATTTAATTCCTGTATGCGATTGGAGTACTCATTGTATGCAACGAAATTGGATGAACAAAAAGAGAACATCAACTGAAATCGTACAATTTAAATAAAACAATAGTCTAATTGATATTTTGTTTGAATAAGCTCGAAAGGCACCAATAGAAACCCTAATCAAAATGAAATCCAGCCATTGAGATTTGAAAAAGAAAACACAATCGAGCATCAAATATAATAAATGAACAGAAAGGAATAGATAACTCTGGTTATTTTTCCAAACCAAAAAATTGAAACCCTGAATGAGGAGGAGCTCGGTTGAGAGAGGAGAGAAAATAGTACCTGATCTCTGCAAGAGAGTGAAACAAAAACGGAATAGTACCAGGAAAATTACACCTGATGGACAAGACCTCCTTTGTTATTTCCGCCACTCTGAATCCTCTGCATGAACTCCACGGGTGATTTCGAAGCCTTGCAAATGGCGTAGGCGACCGCCGACGCCGAGGGCACCATGGCTCCTGTATAGTATATAACATTTGTCTGTAAAGCCCAAAAAGGATTAAATTAGAAAAATATAAATCCATAGTTGGGGAAGTACTAAAAAAATTCCTATTAAGCTTCGAAGAAGGAGAAAGGAGTCGTGGATTTGAGAAAGAGTTGGGAAGTCATGGAGTTGAGAGAGAGAGAGAGTCGGGAAGTCATCGCTTGTTTTGATTTCAAATTTTTAGTTCCGTGTTTATTTTTTTCTCTGCGTTTTTTTACATAGATAACGTTATTTTTTAAACGTTATCTATTTAAAACTAAAAATTACCCATATAAATACATAATTTTTTTTATATATATCTATAACGTTTCGTTAAAAAACGTTATAAAAAAAATACCACAACATTTTTTTATAAAAATGTCATCTTTAAAGTGTTGTCTTTTTATGATTTTGTACTAGTGTTACTTACCCCGACTCCCGGTGAGATCAACGTATTCCGATAATACCTTCGGGTGATATCTAGATCGCCTTTTACCTCCCCGATCTCGTTCAGTGTTGGAAACTTGATTTTAAAGTGAGGTATAGACGTGACTGCTTGCAAGGCTGCCAGGGTCGACCTTCCCAAAATTGCATTGTATGCTGAATCCACCTGGACAACAAAAAATCTGACCATGACCTCAACTTTCTAAGGTGTTGTGCCGAACTTAACATGTAAGACCCCAACTTTTATAAATAAAGATGAATTTTCTATAAATATCATTTTTGAATATTATGGAGTTAATTTGATATAATGTTATAGTTGTGGGTAATATTTATAAATTTTGCAAAGTAAGCAAGTTGTTATAAAATATTCGTTTGGTCGGGGAATATTCTTTTTGTCGGGGAATATTCGTACGACGGCACAATCATTGGTGGACCCCACAACGGAATTATTGTCGGATTGAGAAAACGACAGAATTATCTTTCTATAAAAATAACGGCTGAGGTGTTACCGTTAAAACCGTTAAAACTGTTGAACTACTCGGTAGTAAAAGTACAGTAATACGCGTGGTTGCATACTAGCACACGGTATTGATTATTGATGCTTACGTGAGAAGTCACTCAGCTATACTCAATTATTGCTACAGTAATTGCTGCATCATATCTCTTAAATTATTGTCATAGTATCATCTGTATAATATGTTATATTATTAAATCAATAATTGAGACGTTGTGGTAAGTTTGGTTATTTTATGGGGGGCCATATGTCATCATCTAAGAGTCTCTTCGTCAATAGTAATTACCGTCGTCAATAGTAATTACCGTCGTCAATAGTAATTACCGTCGTCAATAGTATTTACCTTGGTCAATAGTAATTACCTTCGTCAATAGTATTTACCTTGGTCAATAGTATTTACCTTGGTCAATAGTAATTACCTTCGTCAATAGTATTTACCTTGGTCAATAGTAATTACTTTCGTCAATAGTAGTTGTCCCTTCAATATTATCAAGAGTCATTTGACCCTTCGTTAAGACCAAGAGTCATTTGACCATTCGTTAAGACCAAGAGCCACCCTCAGTGATTGGCCCGTAGTGCATTGATGGACAGTTGTTGGCATGATCATGACCATTAATGAATACACGAATATCCTTGGTCGTAGTGCAGGGGTGATTCGATGATGTGGATTATTTTATTAAGCTGAGTCCCAGCGATCACAGTGTTGAAAAACCTTTTAAATCATAAAAGATAGTAGAGTTTATTTTCTACTTGACTCTTTTAATGGATTGCTTGTTCCGCTGCAGTTAAACTTGATGTCTATTATATTTTATCAGTTTAACATTGTTGAAGGCTAATGATAATTTATTCTGCATTATCTTAGTCATAATATTTCTTACTGGGCTAGTTGAGCTCACCCTTTCTTTCACTGTTCTCTTCAGGAAATGAGAACGTAGCTGGGGCAAGTCGGGGAACGGAGTAATGGTCCGAATGATAGTATTAGTTAGTAGTCCTCACTATTCTATGTAATGGTGTGTTAATAAATGTAATGAGGACTCCTTTTGAGTATGAATACTCTCTAGAAGATAATATTTGTATTCAAACTCACAGTTTATGTTTTGTCGTATTGTACACGACAGTTGTATTAGTAAGTTGTATTTGTATTCTATACTTTGTATCTGACGACCCAAGATGGGTGATGTATACCTAATTTTGGGGGCGTCACATAACAGGTAACTCAATGGTGCCAGACACATGCACCAGATCTCCATTGAAACCATATAGGGGACCTTCTCCTCCTAACTCCATCTTTTTTCCCTCCAAATCCTTTCTCTGGTAGGCATGGGTGTACAGTATGTCGACTAAGGATCCATTATCGATCATCATCCTTCCCGGGCTTCAGACGTGTCGAGCAAGGCTCATAAAACAACTTATTTCGTATCTCCTCCAATATCTTCGCCCGATCTGTATTGAGGGGAGTATAAACTTTATTGACGTTTCTGCTTGAGAAAGGTGGTCGACCACTGCCCGATCCCCAACCATTATAGTTCTTCCTTCTTGAATTATCTGTCCTCCCTTGGTTGTTATCCGGACGCTGATAGTTCTGTTTATCCCGATCCTTGCTTTTTTCGTATAATTGAGAGTGGGGCTTAAAGTTTCCCATAGCCTCCTTTATGGCAATGAATCCTTCGGCCCAGTGGAAGGCTTTGGTAAGGTCGGCCGGAGGGTTGATTACCAGATCCTTTATAAGTTTCTTCGACCTCCCTATGTCCAGACCTGTTTTGAAAAATCCCAAAGCCTGAGGGGAGTTCAGCTCTGCCACCGATCCCACAGCCTCTCGAAACCTCTTAACGTACTGACCAAGGCTTTCATCGAATCGTTGTCTCACCTGCATGAGGGAAGCAGTGATCTTCCTTATTCTTTTGTTACTCCCGAATCGAGCATGAAACTTTTTCCGAAGGTCATTCCACGAACTGATTGATCCTGCTGCCAAAGTTCTCATCCATTCTCGAGCACTCTTCTTCAACGTCGTGGCAAACATATGGCATTTGGCAGCATCCAAATGCCCATAGTAAGTTATCAGTCGATCATAACCATCAGAATGTTCATAAAGATCCCCCAGCCCATCAGGGGAATTTTCTTCTTCGGGTCGGCCGTGACCTGATTGATTTCTTGTGAGAATGGTGATCCGGGGCAGCTCGAAGGTGTTCCTATCAGACTTTTTGCCACTAGCAGCTTCTCCAACTCCGCAACCCTTTTAGCGAGGGGATCAAACTCCTCTTTACGAGGGGACGACCTATGCCTGTCCCTCTCATATTTAGGAGACGCGACCCTCCTCCTCTGCCCCGATCTGCTTGGGTGCTCGGATTTTCTGTTTATGGAACGACACCTCCTTCTGTTCCTTCCTTCTCGAGAGCGACTCCTGGGTCTGCTCCTTTCTCTTCCAGCCTCCTCCTGATGAGGCGACCGGATCGACTCCGATGCCTACGTCTCTTTGAAGAAGCCTCCTGTTCCTCGGCCATCTTAGCCATCTGCTCTTCGAGCTCTCCCTGCTGAAGGCGTAGTGTTGGGTAAAATCTATATACGCTCACACACAAGTATACGTGGTTAACAAGTAATAAAGTGATAAGTCAAGTATCGTTCTCACAGAGATTAACAAGAAATTAACCCTTACAATTACCAGCTTCTTATTAATCCAAATTTTATTAAACTGACCAATTTAAGAGTTATAACTAAAAATAGTAAAAAATATTAAGAATACCAAACAATCAACAAATCTTAAAAACTAAAATTTTAAATAAATATTGGAGAATTAGGCTTACAACTTCACTCTAAGTATCACTCTGATTATTACCCTTTATTCTAGTTTAATTTATTATCCTAGTTTATTAATCAAGAACACTTAAGTAGAACTAGCCATCTCTCGATGCACTAATACCATATTAACTTAAATCCACAAATACAAAATTAAGTTAAACACCTTAATTAACTAACTCACTATATCTCTATGTGAATTATAATAAAAGAAGGTTTAAGTTCAAGTTCTCTATCCAATTACATGCGATGCTAAGCATATCTCTACCCTAACATAAATCAAGATTCCATTCAATCACAGAATTCAAGAACACATGCTATAATAACTAAATCTAGACTCGTATTTCCTCTCTCGAATCCATACAAGTCCACATAGAATTGGTGATCAGGTAACTCATAAATTCAAGCACAAATCAATATAGATAAACTAAAAGATAACTAATTAAACTGATAATCAAAGGTTACATAATCATCGTTCAACCCAAAGATCCGTTATAAGCCTAATAAGGAATTTAGTTCATCATAATTGAAATAAAAACTGAATTAATCAAAGTAAACATCATCCCAATTACAAAAATTAAACTAAAGAAGAAGAATGAATCCAGAACCACCCTTCTTTCTAGCCTTAATATGAAATTATCGTGAAATCCCCTTTAAAATCTTCCTCCAATGCTCTTGCTCAAAAATATGTCTTCAATGATGTTAATTGCCTGTATGATCATTTAATCTTGTTATTTTTTGTTAATTATAAGATAAGACATGTATTCTGACTCTAATTCCATGCATAATTGAGTTCTAAGCCATTCCAATCACTAGCCTTTAGTTGTTACAGCAGTTCAAACCAAGCAGGACACTAGCTTTCCCGTACCCCCGCCCTGGCGGGCCTATAGTCTGTTAATTCTCTAGCACCCCCCGCCCCGGCGGGCTACCATTCTATTATTTGTCCACTTTAGCTCCTGAACTTGCCAAATTTTGCCATAATTCCACCCTTTAAGTCCAATTGCCACTCCACCACACCTAAACACAAAACAACACTAAACAAGTAAAAATGAAACATAAAAACAAAGAATTAACACAGTTTAAGCTCGAATTAGAAGCCGATTCGTAGGTATAAAATCCACTTATCTTAAACCGTGCTAATCCTCGAGCATGAAATAAAACAAACATACTATACAATGCAATGAGATATAGTGCATCTAATCTATATACCTACAAATCCAACAATCATAATAGAATCAAATTTATTCGTCCGGCCTCAGAGAAATCAAACAATCTTAACAATACTTCATATCAAAACTAATCAATAATTCCCATCATTCATCAAATCTCAAACTGTTATCACAGGTATAGTGTGTGTGCTCAACATCTATGCTAACTGATGCAAATTCAAATTTAATATAAAACAAGTCTCTTAGAAGGCATCATACATCGTAAACTCAAGAATTTCAAAAACAGACAAGATTCAACTAAAATCAAACAATCACCAATATCAAGGGTCCAAATAGGGTACATATGCTTTCTTTTTCAATCACGGGGGCTTTTTGCTCTTATTTCCCGTTTTATTCTTCTCTTTTTAGATAGTGAATGCGTTTTACGCTCCATCTCACACCTGTGTTTATGGGGAGTGCGTTTCACGCTCCTTCTTGACCCACTACAAGATTCAATTATTCAACTCGGGAAGGTTCCCATTTTTTTGTTATAAGAAGCTTATATACCCCACTTTTTCCCCCAAACTTAGGTTCTCACCTAATTCTTCGCCTTCACTGCCTATCGTTGTTATTCTTTCATTTAAACTAGCATTATCCTTTAGAGATTCTTTATGTATCAATTTGAACTAAATCAATCCACATAAGTGTTATTGACGTGCTAACCTTGTTATACCAATTTCAAACATGCAAAAGATCCAATTCATAACAAAAGATTACATCAAAGTTCTAATATTCGGTACCGTACTTGTCTACTTAATCCCAGTCTCATCATTGGCCAAAATAACATGAACTATATCAAACCGCTGGACATATGCAATATAACACAATACTTAACTAAATATTTTTTTATGTGGTAAACACAACATGATTGACAACTAAATAAAAACTGTTTACAATCCTAAACTACTATGCAACTAAATCACTACATGAATGCAAACATTTAATAATCCTAAAACTAAACATGAAACTAACATATGCGGATCTAAGTAATAAAATTAAACATGCAGACATAAAAATTAAACTAACTCCCCCAAACTTGAAAATTACAATGTCCTCATAGTAAAAAAATAAAGCAGTAAATGTATGAGGACTTCCCTGTAATCACCTATGTTTGGGGTGGTGGTGGCTGTTGCTCTTCATCTGAATCACTGGGTGGGAACCTTGGCATCGGGGCTGGCTGCTTGTATGGGAATTGAACAATGGGATTGAAACTCTGGAGCGTCGCGTTCAATGAGGCAAAGGACATATTCATGGCCTCAAACATATGGTCCTACCTCGCTACGAGTCTCCTCATCTGTCTTCGGGCATCCTTATTGTACCCATCTATTTGTCTCTGGAGGCTCTGGAATTGAGTGATAGATGTAGCTTCGGGTTGTGGTATCTCCTCCATTCCTTGCTCTCCCATCGTTGCATCCCCTTGAAACTCGTCGTCATCCAAGGTGTCCTCAGCTTCAGCCTCATCCTCCGAGGCTGGTGGAAATATGAACCCCACTCCTCTAGGGTGTGACTCACCCCCGGGCCACACCGAATATCGCAAAATCATCCTCGTGTCTAACGTTTGAAGCGACATCTGGGTGGTCTCATCATTGGACCATCTTACTCCCGCCTGCCTACACAACCCACAAATGAGCGATGGGTGTGGCAAGCGGCCAGAGAATGGTCCTCGCAGGCATCTTTGGATAGAAAAACTGATTATAGCACCCACATCGATGAGAAAATCTTCGATAATGGCATATAAAAGCAATGTCTTCTCCTTGGGCACGTCTGTCGTGTGTGTGGATGGAAATAGCTTGGCACACACGAACCCGTACCATATCTTTCCATACCGGCTGAGATCCTTACTGTGGAAGATAGTGCCCCCTTTTCGGCCTTTGATCCATGTGGTACCCGACTTTGTAATTTCCGTCAAAATAGCCTCATAGTCAGGATTATGGTCACGTAAGTAAGCGTATTGGCATTCTCTAGGAACTCGTAATTGGTAGTACGTGTTGATGGCATCGACACTAAAAGGAACTAACCTACCCTGGACAAATGCTGTGAATGGGGTCTTATCCTCTGCGTTGGCATAAAATTCTTTTACCACATTCACAATTGCTGGCTCAGGCTCTTCCGTGAACTTATTCCAACCTTTCTCATAGATTTGTTGCATCATTTCACCGTCGACGTGTTCAGGTGTCAACCCCCTCTCTAGTGTGAGTGCTTTTGTCACAAGGTAGTCGTAACGGTCGGCAGCGGCGACACTTATGAATTTTCACCTATTAAAGGTTCTTGTTAGTGGTGTGGACCCTGAACTTTCTCCACGTTGTCGTTTTGATGCCGGTTTAGGTGCCATTGAATTGGAATTGGTGAGCTTTAACAAAAAAATTCCCCCAAACTTCACTCAAGCAAATCGTCGAACACTTAGCGTGCTAGATTTGCAATACCCCCAAACTAAGTAATTTGTCTTCAAATATGGTGGTAGGTGTTGAGAATTTGTATGAACAAACCACTTACTCTCAGTATATCCCCTAAATTAGTTGATTAACCCCTCCCTTTTTGCTATAGAAATTCGCTCAAGAAGAACCCTAACCTTGAAGTACTGAATTAGTATGAATCTATGTGGTTAGAGTGTGTTGTGTGGGTATGAATTTATAGAGAGGAAGTGATGTAGAGAGTTGTGGGTTGAAGAAGTGGTTTAATGAAGTGGGGAGGTGGGGATTAATTGTTAGTTCGTGGGGAGAGAGTGGAGAAGTGGGGTTTTAGTTGGGTTGCAAGTATAAGAAATTGGAGGTAGATGGTCTCAGTGCTCTGTAACTGCCAAAACTGCCTCTTCAGATTCCTTACCCCCGCCCCGACAGGGGGTATTTAGTTGTAAATGCCCGCCCCAGTGGGAATATGTTCTGTTAATGAGATCGAGACCCCCGCCCTGGCGGCCTTTTGCAGGTCAAATAGTCCGCCTCGGCAGGTATGCTTACTGTTTTTTAGAACAAGACCCCCGCCTCGGCGGGGGGTAATAGGCTTCGAAGGCCCGCCTCGGCGGGCATCTAGTCTACTAGTTCACTTGAATTTTCCCTTCCTTACATCCTTAACATAACCATGAGCCTTTTAGTTACCTAAGACATCATTAAACATGACTATAAGTCAATATTGACAAATTAAGCATGGAAGGTAAGATTATCTAAAAAATATAACTTAACTAACTACTTAATGAACTTATTATATACTAATTATTATTCTAAACTACAATTTGACTAGCATGAATAAAAATACTGAGAATAAAAGTAAAATTGGGTTGCCTCTCTATTAGCGCTTGATTTTAAGTCTTTCTGCCTGACTACTCCTTGTTTATGGCGCGTCGGCAAGTGTGATTACGATGACATCCGTGTTGGATTCACCACCCCAATAATGTTTTAACCGCTGACCATTGACCTTGAACGTCTCCAAAGGATTCCTACTATATAGCTCAATGGCGCCATGTGGGAAAACCCTCTTGATAGTGAATGGACCCGACCACCTCGATTTTAGTTTTCCTGGGAACAACCGCAGTCTTGAATTGAACAATAGTACTGATTGTCCCGGTTTGAACGTTCTCTGCAAGATTTTCTGGTCATGCTATTTCTTGACCTTTTCTTTATACAACTTCGAGTTCTCATAGGCTTGTAGTCTGAATTTGTCGAGTTCGTTCAATTGAAGTAGCCTCTTTTTACCTACTGCTGTTTAATCGAAGTTGAGCTTCTGAATTGCCCAATAGGCTTTATGTTGTAACTCCATAGGTAGGTGACATGCTTTCCCGTAAACCAACTGATATGGTGATATCCCAATTGGCGTCTTATAAGCTGTCCTGTAAGCCCATAATGCATCATCCAATCTGAGAGACCAGTCTTTTCTGTTAGGGTTTACTACCTTCTCTAAGATTTTCTTCACCTCCCTGTTCGAAACCTCAACTTGCCCACTTGTTTGGGGATATATTATAGCCACTCGATGATTGACCCCATATTTTGCCAAAAGAGCTGTAAATAATTTGTTGTAGAAGTGACTACCCTCATCACTTATAATAGCTCTTGGCGTGCCAAATCTTGTAAAAATATTTTTTTTCAAGAACTTAAGAACCACTTTGGCATCGTTTGTGGTGAGTGCTATGGCTTCATCCCATTTTGATACATAGTCAACCACAAGCAGAATGTACTGATTATTGAACGATGAAGGAAATGGCCCCATAAAATCTATGCCCCATACATAAAAAATTTCAACTTCCAGTATAGTTTATAGTGGCATCTCATTCCGCTTCGATATGTTATCAACCCTTTGACATCTGCCACAGCTTTTCACAAACTGGTGGGAATCCTTAAATATTGTAGGCCAATAGAACCATGCTTGAAGAACTTTTGCTGCTATTCTCTCACTTCCATAATGTCCCCCGTATGTAGACGAATGACACTCGTGCAATATATTCTTCACCTCACTGTATGACACACACCTTCAAATCATCTTGTCGGTGCACTGTTTAAATATGTATGGCTCATCCCACATATACCACTTGACGTCATTTAGGAATTTCTTTTTCTACTGTCGTGTAAGATCAGGGGGAAGGATGTTGCTCACCAAATAGTTAGCAAAATCCGCATACCATGGAAATTACGCATTGACTCCAAATAGCTGCTCATCTGGAACGACTCATTGATTACATACTTATCCTCTTCATCTTTACCCAGATTTTCCAGCCTCGATAAATGATCTGCAACTTGATTTTCCGTCCTCTTTCTATCTTTAATTTTCAAATCAAATTCCTGTAGAAGGAGGATCCATCTGATAAGTCGAGGCTTAGCATCCTTCTTCGAAATTAAATATCGGATTGCCGAGTGATCCGTATAAACCGCAACCTTTGTCCCAATTAAATATGCCCGAAATTTATCAAAGGCGTATACTACTGCAAGTAACTCCTTTTCTGTAGTTGTGTAGTTCAATTGGGCATCCGTAAGGGTTTTACTTGCATAGTATATGGCGTGGAATGTCTTCTCACGGTGTTGACCCAAAACAACCCCTACCGCATAGTCGCTTGCATCGCACATTAACTCAAAAGGCATATTCCATTCCGGTGTGACAATAACTGGAGCTATAATGTAAGACCCCGAATTTTATGAAATAAAAGTATTCAATTTTTCTTATAATTACTATTCAGTAAATGGTTAAATTGATAAAAGTTTAAAGTTATGGGTGAAATATGAATTTTTTTCAAAATAAGCAAGTGGTTATAAAATAATCATTGTTGTCGGGGAATATTCGTTTGTTCGTGGAATATTCTTTCTGTCGGAGAATATTCGTACGACGGCGCAGCTATTTGTGGGCCCCATAACGAATAACTGTCTGGTGAAGGAAAACGACAAATTTGAGTTTTTACAAATAACGGCGTAGTTGTTATCGTTAATACTGTTGAAATACCCGGTGGTTAAAATACAGTAATACGCGTTATTGCACAGTAGCACACGGTATTGCACAATATTTTTGAAATTATTGATTCTTACGTAAGAAGGCACTACTCAATAATTGTTACAGTAATTACTGTTCAATATTTTATTTTATTGATTCAATAATTGCTACGTTGAAATTTTATATTATTGTTGTTCAATAATTGTCACTGCACAGTATTTCCCATTATCAGATCAATAATTCATATTATTTGAATAATATTATTAGATAACATTATTGGCAATGTCTAGAAAGTTCTGTCTAAGGAGAGGTTTGGTTATCTGATTGCGCGCCAGTAAGGAGAAATTCTTATTGGAAAGCCCCCTTTTTCCTGGGAACGGCCTGGTTGTCATAAATGTGATTCTGTAATATTATTTGTGAATAATTAATTATTGATTCATGTGATAAGAAAATATTTATTTTATGGGGATATAAATGAGGGATATATTTTTGTGGTTAAAAAATGAAGGAGTTAATGTTGAGGTTTTTGTCAGTATTTTTATCGGAATGGAGGTATTAAAAATCAGGGTTTTTGAGATAGTTTGCGGGGGTTATAATTTTTAATCCGACCGTTGGATCGTGGTAATTTTTGGATATGTTATACATATATAAGTTGAGTATATGCCCACAAATTTTGAACCGTTAAAAATGAACGTATGATTTATTATGAATTTTACGAGATGACTGGTTCAGAAATTGTTGAATTTTCAGAGTTTATCATTTTGGTGGAAAATTCTAGAATTGGTGGGCCCCACTTGTGGTTGGTGAAGAAATGTGCTGAATTATATTTCAAATGTGGTGGGTGGGAATAGTAGCAGGTAAAACCATCAGGTTGCAGGTCAAACCTACCAAAATTTTCCTATAAATAGAGGGCTAAGTTAGAATTGAAAAACACACCAGAAACATAAGCTTTCTCTCTTTCTCTCTCTATATTATGAAGCATATTTTGTGAGTTTTTAGATACTTGGTGAGTTGCTATTCATCAGTGCAAGTTTCCTTCAGCATCATATCTGATATCCAGTCAGAAGTACTGCTCTTTTGAGGTAAGGGATTGTAAGGGATAGTAAGAGATATTAAGGGATTTTAAGGGTTGTTATGATTTTCAGTTTCGTAATTTTTCTGATCTTCAAAAATTCTGAAAAAAATTTGAAATGATATTTTGATGAGTTTTATTGATTGTGTCCAAAAATGGTGATTTTTGGATGTATAGATTAAGAGTTATGAATTTTACGGGAAAAGACTATTTTAAAAGTAACCGCTTATAATTCCTTGTGGTTAACTCCAAAATTGATGAAATTTTTATTGGGAGTACATGTATATGATAGAAGTATACTCTGTAAATTTCAGAATTTTTAGACAAAAGTACAATTTTTGATAAATGTCTAAATATTCGGCTATTTTGGCCATATGAAAAATAGTAAATGACTTTTAAAAATTCTGAGAAAAATATATGTTCACTATGGGACTATATTATGCTAAATCCCAGAAAAGAAATATTTTTGGAACTGATTTGGTATTTTTCATGAAAATGGTCTAGTTATGAGTAAATGAATTAAATATGTTTTGTGAAGTAAGAAAATTGGAAAATAGGATTTTATGGCTTGAGAATCCTATATGATGTATATGCAGATTTTTTATGAGGGTTTTGATTATTGATGATGAAATTGTAAGAGTTGGCATTTTATGATGATTAAATGCATTAATTAGTAAAGTGTAAACAATTAAAATAAATTATTTATAAATTTAAGTAATGTTATTCTTTCAATATCATTATACCGAAATATTGGTATGAATTTTATTGTAGAATTTCTATCTTTTGTGTCGGGGTTACTATTCATGAGTTACGAATATTACTCTTGAGATTAAAACTATATGTTGATCATATTATTTTTATCATCATATATAACATTTTTATAACCCTGATGTTGAAATTCTCTTTCACTGGAGTGTAAAGATGGGTAGATTATTGGTATGATCATGACTAGGGTTCTCTTTGGCCTGTAGTGCAAAGTTGAATTGTGACTGGTATGATCATGACCATTGAATTTATAATTGAATATCTTAAGCTTAAGTGCAAAGGTGAATTGATCAACATGGTTATAATTATTGTTTATATAAATTCTGAAATGATTATATATTTCTTTGAGATATGAATATATTTGGCCTGTAGTGCAAATATGAATTGTTGATGAATATCTTTGGCCTGTAGTGCAAAGATGAACTGTTGTTGAATATCTTTGGCCTGTAGTGCAAAGATGAACTGTTGTTGAATATCTTTGGCCCGTAGTGCAAAGTTGGTTTGTTGATGAATATCTTTGGCCCGTAGTGCAAAGATGGATTTGTTAGTATGATTATAAATAGGAATTGTGATTTGGTATAACCATGATTTTTGATGTTTCAGGTAAAGACAGGTGATGAAAATATTCTTCGTCCTGGGTGCGAAGAAAAATTTATAGTCACAATTATGATTATGAGTTATTCATATGATTGTGGAAAGGAACTGTTGAGTGATGTTACATGGATAAAATATTGTTGGTGGATTTTTAACATGGAGAAGATAATAGACTTTATGGTCTATTTGACTCTTCTAATGGATTGCTCGTTCCGCTGCAACTATGGTTGAAATTTTTATCATTTACCATATGTTCTAAATCTCTGATTTATTATTGATGAAGGCTATTGATAATTGAATTATCTTTAGTCATGATATTCTTTACTGAGCTAGTTATGCTCACCCTTTTGCTTCACAATTCCTTTCAGGTAAATAAGAGTGTAGCTGGGTCGAGCGGGGGTAACAAGGGAATAGAACGGTGGTCATCATTTAGTAGTTATATTTGGTGAAGAAAATAGGGTGAGGCGAACCCAACGTTGGAAGGGTGTTTTGTCACTATCATACAAGATGTCTAATGACATACAACCTCGTGTCATCATAAGACAGGGATGTGCTCATCCACTTGCTGAGTATATATACGAGCACTACCTATATAATCTTGGTGTTTGTTTAAAGTATAATTCTCAATTAGAGACAGTAGAGATAATGATATGTCAAGAGAAGACTCACCATTGGGAAGAATATGATAGTAATCTTCTCGTTTTTCTTTGGGGTCTATTGGGTCAACCAAGGATAATTCTGTGGCCATATGATATCTATCATAACCTAGACGCGTGGCCTCCCATGTACGAAGGTTTCCTTGAGCACTTCCTAAAGATTCTAATTTCTAAAACAGTTTTTGACTATACCTTTATGTAAGGTGTTATTGTGAGGTGATGTCCACGGTTGGAACATGAGTCACATTTAGTATATATTTGTATCCAAACTCACAGCATATGTGTTGTTGTATTTTGCACGACAATTGTTGTAATAAAGTTGTAGTTGTTTTCTGTACCATGTATTTGGCGACTCAGAATAGGTTGGATGGAATGGACCTATTTTGGGGTCGTTACATATAATCAATTTTTTCTTCAACTGCTCGAATGCTAACTTATAATCCTCATCAAACTTGAAAACTGAATCCTTCTCTAAGAGACTGCACAATGGTTTTACAATCTTAGAGAAATCCTTAATGAACCTTCGGTAGAAGCACATATGTCCCAAAAAACTACAGATTCCCTTGACTGTAGTTGGCGGTGGAAGATTTTCAATTGTTTTCAACTTCGCCCTATCAACCTCTAATCCCTTCGCAGAGACCTTGTGCCCCAAAATTATTCCTTCTTCAACCATGAAATGACACTTCTTCTAGTTTAGTACCAAATTTGTCTCCACGCATCGCTTTAAAACCATCACCAAATTCTCTAAACAAGTATCAAAATTATCTCCAAAGACAGAGAAGTCGTCCATGAAGACTTCCACATTCTTCTCTACCATGTTCGAGAAAATGGCCATCATACACCGTTGGAAGGTTGTGAATGCATTTCACAAGCCAAAAGACATTCTCCTGATTGCAAAGGTGCCATATAGGCACGTGAAAATGGTCTTCTCTTGATCTTCAGGAGCAATGACTATTTGATTATATCCCGAATACCCATCCAATAAGCAGTAAAATTCGTGTCCTGCCAACCTGTCCAACATCTGATCGATGAAAGGTAGAGGAAGGTGGTATTTGCGGGTTGCTTTATTTAACTTCCTGTAGTCCATGCAAACCCTCCAACCGGTCACTGTCCTTGTCAGAATTAATTCGTTATCATTATTTTTCACTACGATCATTCCTCCCTTTTTCGGCACACATTGAATGGGGATAATCCAAGCACTGTCTGAAATTGGGTAGATGATTCTCACGTCCAACCACTTCAGAATTTCTTTCTTTACTACTTCTTTCATGATTGGATTGAGCCATCTCTGTTATTCCACTGTTGGCTTTGAATCCTCTTCCATAAGAATTTTGTGCATGCAGAAGGATGAACTGATTCCTTTGATATCTGTAATTGTCTATCCTATAGCCGATTTGTATTCTCTAAGCACTCTCAACAATTTATTTTCCTGCAATTCGTTAAGCGCAAAAGCAATAATAACATGTGAAGTATTAGAATTGCCTAAATATGCATATCTGAGGTGTTTAGGAAGTGGCTTAAGCTCAAGTGTAGGTGGCTCCTCCAATGAAGTTTCATCCTTGCCGTGGCTGTGTCCTCTGTTTGTAATGGCTCAAATGGTGCCTTGAATCTACTAACTCGTGGCAAGGAATCCAATATATGGAAATAATATACGAACTCTGGATCATCTAAAACTTTATTCCATAGTAGTGTAGTTTCCAATGGATCATTAGCCAAACTTTTAACCATGTCTTCGTTGATTATCCGATCAATGACATCCATCCTGAAACACTCCTTTTCATCCGTAGGGAACTTCATGGCTTTGAATACGTTGAACTTTACTTCCTGATCTTGGACCCTCATGGTTAATTCTCCATTTTTCACATCGATGAGAGTCCTACCCGTAGCCAAGAACGGTCTCCCTAGGATGATTGGGATGTTCTTATCTTCCTCAAAATCCAGAATTATGAAGTCCACGAGGAATATGAATTTGTCTACCTTGACCAAAATATCCTCCACAATGCCTCTTGGGTACGTGACTGATCTATCCACCAACTGTAGAGATATATTGGTCAGTTTCGGAGCTGGTAAACCTAATTCGATGTATACTAATAATGGCATGAGGTTCACACTTGCCCCCAAATCACATAAACACGTGTTGAATGCCATGTTTCCAATTGTGCACGGAATGGTGAAACTCCTCGGATCTTTCAACTTTGGCGATAACTTTCACTGTAAAACTGCACTGCACTCCTCTGTTAATGCCACAGTTTTAAAATCTTCCAACTTCTTTTTCCTTGACAAAATTCCCTTTATGAATTTAGCATAACTAGGCATCTGCTCTAGGGTTTCTACGAAAGGGATGTTAATCTGAAGTTTCTTAAAAACTTTTAAAAATTTAACGAATTGCTTGTCTAATTTCTATTTTTGGACTCTCTGCTGAAACGGCAGTGGAGGATATACAACTGGCTTGTCATCTGACTTTGTATGTTCAACTTGCTTTTCCTCACCCTGTTTCTCTCCAACCACTTTGTTTTCATCAACTTTGTCATCTTTTATAACTGAATTTTTTGCAATTTCCCCATCTAAATGTTTTTTATTTCTCAAAGTGATTGCCTGACACTGCTTATGATTTCCCTTCGAATTCCTTTCTGTGTCACTTGGTAGAGTCCCTTGCTGTCTATTATTTAATGCTAAGGCAAGCTGTCCCATTTAATTTTCTAGATTCTTAATGGCTACTGCTTGTGACTTCATAACTGCCTCGTTGCTCGTTATATACTTTGACAACAACTCTTCTAAAGCTGTATTTCTCTCTTGATGCTGAGTTGTATGTTGATGTTGATTTTGGAATTCCGGGGGATAAGATTGTCGTGGAACTTGCTGATTCTGATTGTTTCTCCATGAAAAATTAGGATGGTTCCTATTCCCCTGGTTGTAGGCATTTTGATACATATTCTGTGGCGGAATCCTATTGTAGCTGCCCACAAACTGAACCGATGTTGGGTTGATGGACACTGCTCCATAGGATGTTCTCCATAGGATGTTCTCCTGCACATAACTCACAAACATATGCCACTTGCTGTGGTTGTGCACCCGTCATGGTATCCATTTTCTTTGATAAGGCAGCAATCTGTGCTGCCAACGCGGTTACTCCATCTACCTCTAAAATCCCAGCTACCTTAGGTTATGTCATCCTCGATGTAGGCCACTGGTAATTATTAGCTGCCATCATTTCCACTAACTCATATGCCTCCTCATAACTTTTGGCCATAAATGCTCTACCTGAAGTTGCGTCTATACTAGTCCTGAGATTTTCAGTCAACCCATTATAGAATGTATTCATCTGCAGCCATTTAGGTAATCCGTGATGTGGGCATTTTCTGAGTAATTCCTTGTACCTCTCCCATGCCTCATACAATGACTCCCCATGCTGCTGCTCAAACATAGTAATCTCGTTCCTCATTTTTACAGTCTTTGCTGGTGGAAAGAATTTTGCCAGGAACTTCTGAGCGAGATCATCCCAAGTAGTTATTGATCCTGACGGTAGAGAATGTAACCAACTCTTCACCTTATCCCGCAGTGTGAACGGAAACAAGTGAAGTCTGACTGCGTCATCCGACACCCCATTGTATTTGAAGGTGTCACATATCTCCAAAAAGCTGATCAAATGTTCATTCGGATCATCATTTGCAAGTCCCCTAAACTGTACCGAGTTTTGGATCATTTGAATAGTCTCAGGCTTGATCTCAAACATATTTGCAGCAATTGCTGGCCTGGTGATACTCAAGTGAAGCTCAGTCACCTTAGGTGTAGCAAAATCTCTCAACGCTTTCTGGTCTTCGGCAGCCATTACTTCTTCTTTTTCAGAGTTCTCAAAGTCTTTCCTCGTGTCTTTAATCCACTTACTTAACCTTTGAAACCTTTTCTCGATATCGTCCTTAAAAGGAAGCAAGTATGGGTTTTTGGACTGAGTTTGCATAAACCGACTTCAAGAACCTGAAATAGAAAGAACAAAACAAAAAGAAAAAATGTTTAAATAAAACTGGACTAATTAAACTGATATTGAAAAATATTAAAATCTATACTAGTCCCCGACAACGACGCCAAAAACTTGTTAGGTGAAATCTATATACGCTCACACGCAAGTATACGTGGTCAACAAGTAATAAAGTGATAAGTCAAGTATCGTTCTCACAGAGATTAACAAGAAATTAACCCTCACAATTACCAGCTTCTTATTAATCCAAATTTTATTAAACTGACCAATTTAAGAGTTATAACTAAAAATAGTAAAAAATATTAAGAATACCAAACAATCAACAAACCCTAAAAATTAAAATTTCAAACAAATATTGGAGAATTAGGCTTACAACTTCTCCCTAAGTATCACTCTGATTATTACCCTTTATTCCAGTTTAATTCACTATCCTAGTTTATTAATCAAGAACACTCAAGTAGAACTAGCCATCTCTCGATGCACTAATACCATATTAACTTAAATCCACAAATTAGACAGAATTAAGTTAAACACCTTAATTAACTAACTCACTATATCTCTATGTGAATTATAATCAAAGAAGGTTTAAGTTCAAGTTCTCTATCCAATTACATGTGATGCTAAGCATATCTCTACCCTAACATAAATCAAGATTCCATTCAATCACAGAATTCAAGAACACATGCTATAATGACTAAGTCTAGACTTGTATTTTCTCTCTCGAATCCATACAAGTCCACATAGAATTGGTGATCAGGCAACTCATAAATTCAAGCACAAATCAATATAGATAAACTGAAAGATAACTAAATAAACTGATAATCAAGGGTTACATAATCATCGTTCAACCTAAAGATCCGTTATAAGTCTAATAAAGAATTTAGTTCATCATAATTGAAATAAAAACTGAATTAATCAAAGTAAACATCATCCCAATTACAAAAATTAAACTAAAGAAGAAGAATGAGTCCAGAACCACCATTCTATTTAGCCTTAATATGAAATTATCGTGAAATCTCCTTCAAAATCTTCCTCCAATGCTCTTGCTCAAAAATCTATCTTCAATAATGTTAATTGCCTGTATGATCATTCAATCTTTTTTGTTGTTGTTAATTATAAGCCAAGACAAGTATTCTGACTCTAATTCCATGCATAATTGAGTTCTAAGCCATTCCAATCACAAGCCCTCATTTGTTGCAACAGTTCAAACCAAGCAGGACACTAGCTTCCCGGCGGGCCTATAATCTATTAATTCACCAGCACCCCCCCGCCCCGGCGGGGGTTTTATATATAGAAAGCCCACCCCGGCGGGCTACCATTATGTTATTTGTCCACTTTAGCTCCTGAACTTGCCAAATTTCGCCATAATTCCACCCTTTAAGTCCAATTGCCACTCCACCATACCTAAACACAAAACAACACTAAACAAGTTAAAACAAAACATAAAAATAAAGAATTAACACAGTTTAAGCTCAAGTTAGAAGCCGATTCGTATGTATAAAACCCACTTATCAGTGCCGTCATGGCCTCTTTGTTCTGTTGCATCTTCTTTTGTAGAATGAAGCCACGCTGATCTCGACTGCCCTCTACCCGATCTCTCCCTCGTCTTTCGTGTGCCCGAGACTGATTGTCATTGGCATGACTAATGGGGATGGGTGTGTGTTGACTGGTTGAAAAAAGTTATCGCCAGAGAGATGGGACGTGTTCAACATAGTCTCCCTGAGTCTTCGAACCCAACCTATCTTTCACCGACCCCCTCATTTGGGTGGTCTGGTGGGTTTTAGCCTTTTCTTGGACCGAGGCACTGTTATCTCCACTCGGCATAGCCTTCCACCGAAAAAGTTTACTGTGATTGTGAAAAGCACTAAAAGCCCTCATTCTAGCGCCAATGTTAATGCCAAGTTTCGCTGGCGCGTCCAATCACTGAATCCATGCGCTGAATCCTGCACAGTAACAGATCACACACGAAGCTTGGCGGCTTGTGCTGCCGGGTGATAGCTCCGGTGTAAGAATGAGTATAGGTCGTTATAAGGTTTAACAATGGAGGCTTTAGTGTTTAGTGCTCAAAAGGGTATTACCTATTAATTGTAGTCTAGCCTTGTATTTATAGCCATTCTCGTCACCTTAGAGTCGGATTAAGACTCCTAAATATGGCAGTTACCATTATTTGGGTCCAACACAATCTCCTTAAAAGGTGCAAGTTGGATACAATCCAAATACTACCTGTGGAGTTACCTTATTCAAATATGGTTAGGATTATGATCCATAACCATTTAGAGCCCTTATTACTCTGGACTCCATACAAGGGCCAACTCACTGTACAGGCCCAATCCAATCGAACCGTGTAAGCTGGTCAGGGCTCCGGTGCAAAGGGCTCAGATGCCCGACCCCGAACATCATCAATGAGAACAGGACTCTGGCCCTGGGGGCTCGAATGTCCGAACCCAAACATCATACACCAAAATCGGACTCCGACCCAATGGACTCGGAAGCTCGAACCCGAACGACCCCGAACATCACTGTTGGCTTCGGCCTAATGGGCTTAACATCCCCTTCTGGTGCCAGACCTTCAGCCCACATAATGGTCGGTAAAATGATCCCGAACACTTGTGATATAATAGTTCGATGTAAATTGAACATGTTATAAATAGTAATGTGGTGGAAAATGAATAAGTAATGAGAATGAGAATAAGCTTGTGAGATATGCCTAGTGAGGCAAAGTGATGGAATAAGCATTCATTAAATAATTTAATGAATGAATAATGGAAGGAATTAATTTGTATGTGCAATGATTATATATTATATAGTAGTTATATCTATATGATATGAAATAAAGTGTGACACTTCAAGGGTAACTATATAATATAGGAAACTATATGGCAAAGTGGAATGAGTCGCATGAATTACATAAATGGACCTCTGTGACAATGTGTTATGTGTGGTACATTAGTGTGTACTTTATGAAGGATATTAAATTAAACTAAATAAATAATTGTTGTTAATAATTATTTCAAGAATTAAGTATAATTTAAATAATGAAGTTCATGATAATGTGGTGTGACACTACTCAATTAAAATATTATTTAGGTTAACCAAATGTACATGAATTATATGATTATGAGTATAGGTAACCCTAACTTATCATAAGGTTATAATATTAAGTTATCAAATGTGACTTGTATAGACCAAAAGGAAAATCACATTAAAATGTTAAGGTTAAAAAGGAGAGTGCAACATTCTTAAAAAGCGTTATCAGTCATTTTCCTTTCTCACGTGACTAGGCCATTGGCCTTGCCTATCTCTCCATACTCAAAACTCAGTAGCTAGAAGATGGTGATGATGTCTATGAGAATGGCGGGGAGGGTGTGGTTAGCCACTTTCCACCAACTCCTCCTTAACCAACATCTTCTTCCATCTCCCATTGGATTCAATCTTTAAGGTAAAGCCATGGTCTAGGTAAGAAATTCTTTATAAATTAGAGCCTTCTCTTCTCTAATTGGGTTGCTTGGGTTCTTGATGAGTTCTGTATAGAGAGTAAGTGGAAATTAGAGTAAGCAATCTGAAGTTAGAAGCAAGTTTGGCAATTCGACTTCACAGAGGTATAATTCTTAAACCAATTCCAAGTTCTAGTTATATTCTCTCAAAATACTTTCTTTATGATTAGAGATTTGGTATATGAAGTGTGTGTAGATTATATGTTGGCACTCTTGAGTATGATTAATCTGTTTTATAGATTATACAATCAGTTTTAGAGTAATTGAATTCACGAGAGTATGTTAAAGAAATGAGTTTGGGTTTGGTAGTAATATATTGCTTTGGTTTGATTTGGAGTTAAAATTAGTAGTGAAGTCACTATGTAAATCATAAAATTTATGATGGATTATGTTAGCCCTCTGAGAAACGAAAACAACGAAAGTTAAACGGATCAATTTGGTTTAGAAACGAATTCGCTAAACTTTTCAAAACATGAAAATTTAGTATGAACATGAGTTTTGGATTAATATGTGGGTTAGTTAATATTTATGTTAATTGTTGATTCTTTGGTATGTTGTAGTTTTATGAGTTACGAATCCAATGAATCGAAAACCAACTAATTCTGACTTAAAATGAAGAAGTTATGAAGATTTGAAGTAAAATCATTGAGAAAACTATAATCTGGGTAAGGCCTAGCGCGGGCGCGCTGCCCAGGAGCGCGGGCGCACTAGCATGGTGAAGAAAATGGGCGTGATCGCACCCAAAGTGTGATAGGTGTGACTGTTTTGACCTATTTTGGTAAAACTGTGACGCCCCCAAATCCGTATAACATCGATTACCGGACATGGTGCTCACGATACAACATACATAATCATCTAATTACAAAAAACTCCAAAAATAATAATAAAAATAACTATTACATACCCTGTGACGCCCCCAAATTCAAGTACTTGAAACCCGAACTCGGTGCTTCACGATACCATTTCTTTGAGCGGAATAATAATAATAATATAAATATCAAACTTAATTTACATATATCAGAGTTGTCTAATCCCAGGTTCACAACCTTTAATTCATTACATTACATGATAGATAATAATTATTATCATCTTAGTATAGACTAACTATTACATCAGATGTGACGCCCCCAAAATAGGTATACATCACCTATTCTGAGTCGCCAAAAACATGGTACAGAAACAACTAAAACTTTATCAATACAATTGTCGTGCAAAATACGACAACACATAAACTGTGAGTTAAAATACAAATATTGTCTTCTAGACAATATCCACACTCAAATAAGTCCTTATTACAATTATTGATACACTATTTTATAAAATAGTGAGGACTATAATAACAACTATCTTGGAACATCACTCCACACCCCGACTACTTCCCACTATATTCTCGCTTCCTGAGAAGAAAAATGGAATAAAAAGGAAAAAGGGTGAGCTCAACTAGCCCAGTAAAGAATATTATGACTAAGATAATATAGAACAAATTATCGTTAGTCCTCAACAAGGGAAAATCTGATAGAATATAATAGAAAACAAATTTTAGATCAACAACTGCAGAGGAAACAACAATCCATTAGAAGAGTTAAGTAGAGAATGAATTCTACTATCTTCTAAGATTTAAAAGTCCATCATCAATATTTTACCCCTATAACATCAATCAATATACATCTTGAATCAAATATTCATCTTTGCACTACAGGCCAAAGATATTCATTTGTATCACCAGTTTGTTATGTTCATCTAAACATCTGTTTATCTTTGAACTATGGGCCAAAGATATTCATTAGTTAATCATTCATCTTTGCACTACAAGCCGAAAATATTCAGTAATATCATCATTTAGGACTGAGGATGATGAAAAATATTTTAAAGAAAACGAATTCAGTGAGACAAAAGGACAAATATTAGGGATTCGTACTTCGGTTTATCCATGTTTAAAAATACCCCATCATATACCATAGTGGAGTAAAATTCATGAATAAAGACCAAAACATGGATACAATCAAAGATAATAACAAAAATAGACATCTGTGACAAAGAAGCGTTTTTCAGTGAATAGTGTCGTATTCGTGAATAGTGCCGTATACGTGAATAGTAACTCCGACACAAAAAGACAAGAATTTCACAAGAAAAATCTTGCTAATATTCCGGCATAATGATATTGAAAGAAATAATATCATTTTAAAAAAATAACATCCCTTACCTCAAAAAGACAGTACTAGCAACACTCAAAGTATAAAAATATTCATAAGAATACGCTCGATAATATAGAGAGAGAAAACTTCAGTTTCTGGTGTGATTTTCAATTCTAACCTAAGCACCCTATTTATAGGAAAATGCTTAGAACACCAAAGCAGAAAATTTAATAAAATATTATTATTATTTTTTAAAATTCCTACGCCCACTTTGAAATTCTGAATTCAGCATGCTTAACAACAAGTGGGGCCTACCAATCATAACAAAAACGTTTTTCATAAATAAAATAATTAAAACTTCAAAAATTAAATATTCTGGAACTTCAATAATTCATAATAAATAGCCCTTTTATCAGAAAAATTCGAATCTTATGTCCATTCCATAAGAAATTCAATTCACTACAACTTTGTAAGTTTAAGTTTTTCTAAATTCCAAACAAAAATTGACCGAAATCCACATACGAATGATTTTACAGGCTATAATCAAATTTCAATAAAAAATTAGGCCTACCGACATGTTTAATATGTTTTTATCATTTATTGCAACAAAAATACTCTTCCTCCTCATTTATTCATATATCACACATTCATCTTAAAAATATCATCATTATTATATTATTAAAATATAATAATATATTTAAATAAATTATTTTATCAGAAAAGATAAAATATCAATTTTCAACAATTGTCACTTTTTTTAAAATTCCTCAATTTATATCCACATAAAATAAATATTTTTCTTATCATATAAATCAATAATTAATTATTCACAAATAATATCACAGAATCACAATACTGACAACCAGGTCGTTCCTAGGAAAGAGGGGGCTTTTCAATAAGGATTTCTCCTTACTGGCGCGCAATTAGGTGACCAAACCTCTCCTCAGACAGAACTTTCTAGACATTGCCAATAATGCTATCTAATAATATTATTAAAATAATATGATTTATTGATCTGATAATAGAAATACTGTGCAATGACAATTATTGAAACAACAATAATATAAAATATTAACGTAGCAATTATTGAATTAATAAAATAAAATATTGAGCAGTAATTATTTTAACAATTATTGAGTAGTGCCTTCTTACGTAAGAATCAATAATTGGTGCAATACCGTGTGCTACTGTGCAACACCGCTTATTACTGTGTTTTAACCACATGGTATTCCAACAGTGTTAACGGCAACAACTATGCCGTTAATTATAAAAAACTCATACTTGTCGTTTTCTTCACCCAATCACTTTTCGTTATGGGGCCCACACAAGGCTGCGCCGTCGTACTAATATTTCCCGACAGTAAGAATATTCCACGACCAAACGAATATTCACCGACAACAAGAATATTTTATAACCACTTGCTTATTTAAGATATTTGCGCATTTTACCCATACCTTACCACATTAATTAAATCAACCCTTACTATTTCAAAATAATAAATAAAAGAAATTCAATTTCATTTATAAAAAGTTGGGGTCATACAACCTCCCCTCCTTGTGACACCCCCAAATCCGGTACTTCTATTTTCACAGGATTTGGTGTTCACGACACAAATATCATCTATCTATCTACTCATAATAAATACAAACCATGCAATAAATAGAAATAAAAAAAATCTTCCCCTTAAAGGTTACAACATCTGAATAATAATACAATCCCAGGTTAAACTAACCTTAAACATCTGTGCGGAATTATAAATAAATAAATAAGTCTTAAACAACATCTTCAACTTTAGTCTTAAGCAAATACATCATATAAAATAATAAGTCATATCAAATAACAAGTCTTCATCATTTGCTAACTTTGCCCTTGCCCTTACTAGTGGAAGGTTTGTCAGCTCTTTCGTTCTTAACTGCAATGTTATTATTAAGCAAGAGTGAGCACAAATGCCCACAAGTATAAAAATGAAATAACACTATAATAACATGCGAATAAATCAAAGATATCTGAATAAAAGCTCAACTTTTGAATCAAGAGTGAATAACAAGAATTAAAAAAATTCTGAGGGTCATAAGACCTTGAACTATGTCCTAGGTTAACAAGGGTTATACTTGAAACCTTTAACAGTCATAAGACTATGGACCTTCTTCTCGTACTTAGGGGGATCAGCCCTTAGTACCATACTGTGCATAATATCTTAACGCTAAAGCGTAAATAAACTTCTATACAGGGTTGTTCATCTCAGTTTGACATTCGAGTCCGCACCAAAGGAAGTTTGGTTTGGATAATTCATCAAGGGTTCTGAAATTTAGAACGCTCATCAACTATGGACTAGTTGAATCATTAAGGTTTCACTAGTCTAATAAGGTTCAACAATAATGATATTCAATTTGAATAATAATCTCAAAAGTATACAATAGAACAATTATTGTATAACTGAATCATGCTTTGGAAAGATAATAAATCTTTAATATCATGTTTGAACTTGAATAATAACAATGATAATTTATTCAAGGTAACTAATAAACTTGAACAATAATGACAAATAGGGTTAGGAAACTTGCTCAAATTTAAGAGTTTAAGTTTAGGAAACTTGCTCAAATTTAAGAGTTTAAGTTTAGGAAACTTGCCTCGTGCGTAGATTACACTTTAACTAAGCATGTTCTTTGATTTAAATCCTACATACCATTCACATTTACAATACCAGTTAATTATAAATTAACTAATCAATATAAACCCATTCTCTTTGTCTACTTTGATTATTGACTATACTTAATCAATTTACCACTTTGTTACATAATTTGTACTTCATGAATTATCAAGCTAATTATGTATTCAATAATTCAATTCACATATAATTATGTTATTTACATGTTAAACAACTATTTTATCATCACATTATACTTCTAACATGTTTACATATTCATTACATTAATTCACTAACACATTGTTAGGCTTAAACATTTTAAAAATCTCATTCTTGAACTTTCTAGAGAGTGGCGCTGCGGCGCCACTGTTATACATGACCTTCGCGCTGCGACGCGACGGCACTGCGGTCTGAGACTTGGCGCTGTGGCACGGTGGTGCTGCGGCACGGGACTTCAGTTCTGGAGTTGGCGCCGCGGTGCGAGACTCCAGAATTCGATTCCCAGTTCGTGAAGAACACAGAGTTCAGCAAAAAGGACACTAAATAATCATTAATTTCACTAATTTAACATACCCACATGTTAATATTCACATATAATCATTACCCAACATCTGTAAAGTAATTTTAACCCATTAAAACACATAATCACAGAAATAAAACATAAAAATTTCCACTGTTCTTGATGTTCTTGAAGTATTGAACATAAATTCCTAAAATTCAACGCCACGGATTCGTTCTAAAGCCAAATCCGTTCATTTAAAGTTTGGTCTCTTCGTATTAACATGCATAATAAAGTAAGGGTGTAAAATTTATGAAAACATTTATGTTTGACATATTAAAATCACGTATAAGGCCATATGGCCAAAAACCCAAACTCTGTATATTTTTGAAATAGTAAGTCATCAGATTACGAAACTTAGGATATGGAATCATGCAATATATATATATAAACACGTTATGCCACTCGAATTATTATACATATCATGATCATAACACCAATTCCCAATTCACAGAGATTTTACAAAAGCTTTGAAAGCCATTTTTATAAAAACTTGAATACGTGAAATTTAGAATTTGGGAAGGAGGAGATTACCCTGTAGAGTATAAAGCGTTGATTTAGAATTCCTCACTCTTAAATCTCCTTCACAACTCACAATTTCTCTCTGACAATTCTCTCTGTGAACTCTAAGAAATATGTTCTGCTTGTTTTCTAGACTTAGGAATGATAAGAAATAAAAAGAAGACGTCGTATTCAATTGAACTGACGCGTTAAGGTCAGTTACCCATCATGGGTAACTGCTCTCAACTCCCTCTAAGGCCATGTTTGGCTAGTAAGAGTAGATTATAAAACCATTTAATTTAATAAAGTTTTATCATATAGTTTAATTCATGTCACACCCAATTCAAATATCTTATTTAAATTAATTAAATAACATATAATAATCTATCATAAATTCACATAATTATAAAATAAATTTTCTCATTAATTAATAATGTCAAATTATTAAATCTCTAATTAATTATTACATTAATTAAAATAACACGACTTATTAAATATTTCTTTTAATACAATAAGCTCACATAATCACATACTTCGAATAATAAAATTCTCCACATTAATTTAATAAATATAACACATATAATTAAACTAATCTACCCACAATTGCATCAATTAATTATTTAATCTAATAATTAAATCATCAAAAATATTTATTTAATTCAATAAATATTAAAATTAAATTACAAAAATCTCGTTCGTCACACTCCTTATGAAATTTCGTTCCCGAAATTGACATACGTACCTGGTGTTTCGAAAAGGCGAGGATACCTCGCTTTCATTTCCGTTTCCAACTCCCAAATCATTTTCTCAATAGCATGGTTCCTCCACAAAACCTTAACTTGTGGTATAACCTTGGTGCGTAGAACATGCTCCTTTCTATCCAAGAACTTGACAGGTACCTCCACGTACGTTAAGTCTTCGGCTATCTCGTCTGGTTCTAACTCAATAATAAGGTTTGGGTCTTTCACATATTTACGAAGAACAGATATGTGAAAAATATTATGAACACGAGACATGCTTGGAGGTAACGTGTGAGACCCCAGATTTTATGAATAAATATTTAATTTTTCTCGAAATAATTTTTTTTATATTATGGTGTGGTTTTGATATAATAGTTATGGGTAGTATTTATAAATTTTGCAAAGTATGCAAGTTGTCATATTATATTCGATTGGTCGGGGAATATTCTTTTTGTCGAGAAATATCCGTACGACGGTACAATCATTGGTGGACCCCACAACGGAATTATTGTCGGATTGAGAAAACGACAAAAATATTTTATTAAAAATAACGGCGAAAATTTTACCATTGTTACTGTTGAACTACTCGGTAGTAAAAGTACAGTAATACGTGTGGTTGCATAATAGCACACGGTATTGATTATTAATGCTTATGTGAGAAGTCACTCAGTTTGATTCAATTATTGTCAGTTAATAATATGAATTATTTAGCGATAATGACGTTTTATTTTATTCGTATTATTAACGTAATAAAACAGAAACATCTTTTTATATAAAACAGAATACTTTATTAAAGTTATTCTATAAATAGAATATATTATATTTTATTTAAAAGATTTTTCTTTAAATATGGACCGTCAGATTAAAGTAATCAATCTGGACCGTTCATGGATTAGTTACTATGCATTCTATTTTTCTATAAATAGCAGCTCATTCCTTCATTATTTCTTACGAATTCACTGAACTCTAGAGAGAGAAACTATAGAGAGAAACTATAGAGAGAGAGAAGAAAAGTATTCTGCTACTTAACTACTTCCTTATTTCAGCTCGTCTTTAAAACGGTAAGGGGTGTTATTCTTTCTTATTCATGAAGAGAACTGTTGTTATTCCATTTCTTATTATTCTGTTGGAATAACCTGTATACGCGGATCTACCCTATACTTGGTGACATTCTTCTATTATTCTGTTGGAACATCCTGTCTGTGTGTTTTACACCGGACCTGGTTCCGTTTTTATTATTATTCTGTTGGAACATCCTGTCTGTGTGTTTTACACCGGACCTGGTTCCGTTTTTATTATTATTCTGTTGGAACATCCTGTCTGTGTGTTTTACACTGGACCTGGTTCCGTCTTGTTATTATTCTGTTGGAACATCCTGTCTGTGTGTTTTACACCGGACCTGGTTCCATTATTTATTATTCTGTCGGAATATCCTGTCTGTGCGTTTACGCCGGACCTGGTTCCATTAATTATTATTCTGTTAAGAATAACCTGTCTGTGCGGTCTATCGCATGCATGGTGATTTCTTTTGTTATTCCATTCTTTATTATTCTCAGTTGATTAAAACTTTGACTTCTATACTCCATGAAATTAGTGAAATATCCTTGACATTTGCGCTTCATCTAGTATCTATTCATGAAAATATTCTCCTGATCAGTCTTGAAGTTTACTCCACAAAGCAGTATCATGTTGACAATTTGGACGTTATTAATTCCTGGATAAATTAATTCTTGAACTTGTTTCATTAAATTCTTATATCATTGTCATCATCCTCATGTTTATAAAATGTTGAAAGTCATCTGTGGCCTGTAGTGCATAGATGGACTTGGTATGATTATGACCAGGGATTATTCGGTATAATCATGACCGTAATGTTACAAATGATGTGGTAAAAGTCCTCATTAGCCCGTAGTGCATTGATGGACAGTTGTTGGCATGATCATGACCATTGATGAATACACAAATATCCTTGGCCCGTAGTGCGTGGAATTTGTGGTCGTGACCCTAACAAATATCCTTGGCCGCAGTGCAGGGATGATGTGAATTATTTATTAAGCTGAGTCTCAGCGATAAAAGTGATGAAAAACTTTTTAAATCATAAAAGATAGTAGAGTTTATTTTCTACTTGACCCTTTTAATGGATTGCTTGTTCCGCTGCAGTTAAACTTGATGTCTATTATAATTTATCAGTTTAACATTGTTGAAGGCTAATGATAATTTATTCTGCATTATCTTAGTCATAATATTTCTTACTGGGCTAGTTGAGCTCACCCTTTCTTTCACTGTTCTCTTCAGGAAATGAGAACGTAGCTGGGGCAAGTCGGGGAACGGAGTGATGGTCCGAATGATAGTATCAGTTAGTAGTCCTCACTATTCTATGTAATGGTGTGTTAATAAATGTAATGAGGACTCCTTTTGAGTATGAATACTCTCTAGAAGATAATATTTGTATTCAAACTCACAGTTTATGTTTTGTCGTATTGTACACGACAGTTGTATTAGTAAGTTGTATTTGTATTTTGTACTATGTATCTGACGACCCAAGATGGGTGATGTATACCTAATTTTCGGGGCGTCACAGTTGGTATCAGAGCTTAGGGATATGATCCCTGGCTAGGATGTGAGAATAGAACTAGGAGGGGAGAGACGGGAAATTCCTTCGCTAGTATGACCTACCTAAGTTTATTTGGTATTTAATTGGTCGGTCAAAGTATATGGATAATATGTTATATGTTAATTAACCCTTGTTTTGTTGCAGTATTTGCAAATGGCATCCGAAAATGTTGAGATAAACAATGAAGCACATGAGACCATTGAATCACCAACGATCAATGCTCAGGGTAATGTGCAACCAGAGGACAATAATCCTCATGAAAATAATAACACCGATGAAATGGTGAATGATGGGATGGTCATAGACTTTATGCAATTCATGCAACAACAAAATAACTCTCGGACGGTCACCGCTAAACAGTTCAAGGAGCTGGGACCACCAGAGTTTAAGGGAGAGCCAAAACCACTTATAGCGGAAACATGGATAAAGCAGATTACCAAGATATTTGATGTCTTGGGATGCTCCGAGGAGCAAAAGGTTCCCTTTGCCGCCTTTATGTTGCGAGGAGAGGCAGATTACTGGTGGGAATCGATTAAGCGTACTCAACCTGCCGCACTGAAGATGTCTTGGGAGAAGTTCCAAGAGCTGTTCAATGACAAATACTTTCCCGAAAGTGTTCGTCACATGAAAGAGGTGGAGTTTATCAAGTTGGAGTAAAACAACATGACCGTATCGCAGTACGAAGCCAAGTTTGCCGAGTTGTCCCGATTTGCATCCCACTTGGTGGATAATGAAGAGAGAATGACGCGAATATTTTTAAGAGGTTTGAAACCGGAGATACGTCAATATCTTATTTCTCATAAACTGTGTCTGTATTCAGATGTTGTAAATAGGGCTCAATTAGTAGAACGCGATAACGAGTCAACGCAACCAAAAGAGAGCAGCCGGAAAAATGATAATACTGATGATAACAGTCATCAAAGCGGTGACAATAAGCGTGGAGGGAATCAACATGCCAGAAATGGTAACCACTTTGGTGGTAATCATGGCCAAAACAATGAGAATGGACATTTAAAGAAGAGAAGGTTCAACAATGACGTGAAGACGTCGGCACCAGCACCCGTTTCAAAGGAAGAAGAACGACCACCGGTCGTATGTTTTAAATGCGGACAGGAGGGACACATCCGTCCAAACTGTACGCAGCAATCCAAAGCGTGTTTTAATTGCGGAAGAGAAGGTCACCTAGCTCGATTTTGTCGTATGGTGAAGTCAAGTTCAGCTGGGATAGTGATGCCAAAGGATGTCCCAGACAAGCCAAAGCCGGTAGTTTAAGAGAGAGTGTTTTTTTCGTGACGAGGAACCTGAATAAAATTATCACGGGTATGTTAGTCATAAACTCTTTTGAAGTCTATACCGTGTTAGATACCGGTTCTACTCACTCTTTTATTCCACCTAGTTGTGTTCAATGTTTGAATTTAACTCCGGAGAAGTTAGACTTTAATTTATCTGTTGAAATTCCGTTGGAAGAAACCTTCGTTACCTCCACTATTTATAAATCTTGTTCAAATCAACACTTTCACGTTACCTGTCAATCTTATCTCTTTGAAAATGCTTGCCTTTGATGTGATTTTAGAAATCGATTGGTTAACTACTCATCATGCTTCTCGTAAGGTGGTTAACTTTCATATTCCTAACCAACCTATTATGCGAATTCAAGTAACCAAACCACTAAAGTCAATCATTGTCATATCAAGCCATAAGTAAAAATCCCCGTTCCTTTCGTTGTTGACTTCCTGGTGTGGAATGCACCGAAGCTAGACTTTTCGTAGGAGACGTTGTAAATGACGATGGCAAGTTGATAGGTATCAATGTGACGTGTTATCCAAGTCTTGGATGAGGGTCACAGTTTTGAACGATATTTCTATTGTTAATAAATTTCTTGACGTATTCTTGAAGACTTCTTAGCCTACCCCAGAGCGTAAAATTGAATTTTGTATTGACCCCAGTACAAAACCCATTTTTTTTAAACCCTCAAATATTTCTTCAACTAAAACAAACGTATTATGCGCCAAAGACGTTGGCTCGAGCTGTTGAAGATTACAATCGTACCATTCAATAACATCGTGGAAAAACGAACGTGGTAGCTGACGCGTTGTGTAGAAGATCGTATACGGTTACAAGTGCGAATATACGAACCCACGTGAAGATAACGAATATACGATTAAAATCGACTTTAATCGATAAAGTTAAAGCCGCTCAAGCTACATACTCAGAGCTGATAAATGTGAAGAAGAAGGTTCAAGAGGGCGTTATTCTAGAAGCAAGAATCGACGAAGAGAGAAAATCTCAACTCTCGATTTAATTAGCCCATTTGAAATCCTCGATGAAGTAGGAACTGTGGCCTATAGACTCGTTTTACCGCCAAGTATGTTGCGTGTTCAAAACTTTTTTTTTACGTATCGATGTTACGTAAATATGTGGACGACCCGAACCACATTATTAATTTAGAACCGGACGAGATAGCGAAAGATTTAACGTATATACGTGTTAACATCTTGGATAAGAATGATCATATTCGATGCTTAAAGGTTATAACTCAAGAGTTAGAATTTGAAGTGAAGTCAAGGTATCCTCACATGTTCGGCATACCAAGTACGTACGTAAATTTCGAGGGCAAAATTCCATAAGGAGGGGAGATTGTGAGACCCCAGATTTTATGAATAAATATTTAATTTTTCTCGAAATAATTTTTTTTATATTATGGTGTGGTTTTGATATAATAGTTATGGGTAGTATTTATAAATTTTGCAAAGTATGCAAGTTGTCATATTATATTCGATTGGTTGGGGAATATTCTTTTTGTCGGAAAATATCCGTACGACGGTACAATCATTGGTGGACTCCACAACGGAATTATTGTCGGATTGAGAAAATGACAAAAATATTTTATTAAAAATAACGGCGGAAATTTTACCATTGTTACTGTTGAACTACTCGGTAGTAAAAGTACAGTAATACGTGTGGTTGCATAATAGCACACGGTATTGATTATTAATGCTTATGTGAGAAGTCACTCAGTTTGATTCAATTATTGTCAGTTAATAATATGAGTTATTTAGCGATAATGACGTTTTGTTTTATTCGTATTATTAACGTAATAAAACAGAAATATCTTTTTATATAAAACAGAATACTTTATTAAAGTTATTCTATAAATAGAATATATTATATTTTATTTAAAAGATTTTTCTTTAAATATGGACCGTCAGATTAAAGTAATCAATCTGGACCGTTCATGGATTAGTTACTATGCATTCTATTTTTCTATAAATAGCAGCTCATTCCTTCATTATTTCTTACGAATTCACTGAACTCTAGAGAGAGAAACTATAGAAAGAAACTATAGAGAGAGAGAAGAAAAGTATTCTGCTACTTAACTACTTCCTTATTTCATCTCGTCTTTAAAACGGTAAGGGGTGTTATTCTTTCTTATTCATGAAGAGAACTGTTGTTATTCCATTTCTTATTATTCTGTTGGAATAACCTGTATACGCGGATCTACCCTATACTTGGTGACATTCTTCTATTATTCTGTTGGAACATCTTGTCTGTGTGTTTTACACCGGACCTGGTTCCGTTTTTATTATTATTCTGTTGGAACATCCTGTCTGTGTGTTTTACACCGGACCTGGTTCCGTCTTGTTATTATTCTGTTGGAACATCCTGTCTGTGTGTTTTACACCGGACCTGGTTCCATTATTTATTATTCTGTCGGAATATCCTGTCTGTGCGTTTACGCCGGACCTGGTTCCATTAATTATTATTCTGTTAAGAATAACCTGTCTGTGCGGTCTATCGCATGCATGGTGATTTCTTTTGTTATTCCATTCTTTATTATACTCAGTTGATTAAAACTTTGACTTCTATACTCCATGAAATTAGTGAAATATCCTTGACATTTGCGCTTCATCTAGTATCTATTCATGAAAATATTCTCCTGATCAGTCTTGAAGTTTACTCCACAAAGCAGTATCATGTTGACAATTTGGACGTTATTAATTCCTGGATAAATTAATTCTTGAACTTGTTTTATTGAATTCTTATATCGTTGTCATCATCCTCATGTTTATAAAATGTTGAAAGTCATTTGTGGCCTGTAGTGCATAGATGGACTTGGTATGATTATGACCAGGGATTATTCGGTATAATCATGACCGTAATGTTACAAATGATGTGGTAAAAGTCCTCATTGGCCCGTAGTGCATTGATGGACAGTTGTTGGCATGATCATGACCATTGATGAATACACAAATATCCTTGGCCCGTAGTGCGTGGAATTTGTGGTCGTGACCCTAATGAATATCCTTGGCCGTAGTGCAGTGATGATGTGAATTATTTATTAAGCTGAGTCTCAGCGATAAAAGTGATGAAAAACTTTTTAAATCATAAAAGATAGTAGAGTTTATTTTCTACTTGACCCTTTTAATGGATTGCTTGTTCCGCTGCAGTTAAACTTGATGTCTATTATAATTTATCAGTTTAACATTGCTGAAGGCTAATGATAATTTATTCTGCATTATCTTAGTCATAATATTTCTTACTGGGCTAGTTGAGCTCGCCCTTTCTTTCACTGTTCTCTTCAGGAAATGAGAACGTAGCTGGGGCAAGTCGGGGAACGGAGTGATGGTCCGAATGATAGTATCAGTTAGTAGTCCTCACTATTCTATGTAATGGTGTGTTAAAAAATGTAATGAGGACTCCTTTTGAGTATGAATACTCTCTAGAAGATAATATTTGTATTCAAACTCACAGTTTATGTTTTGTCATATTGTACACGACAGTTGTATTAGTAAGTTGTATTTGTATTTTGTACTATGTATCTGACGACCCAAGATGGGTGATGTATACCTAATTTTGGGGGCGTCACATAACGCAAGTCTATAAGCCACATTTCCTACTCGGTCAAGAATCTGAAATGGACCAATAAATCGGGGATTGAGCTTTCCTCTCTTCCCAAATCTTGTAACTCCCTTCTATGGAGCAACTCGCAACAATACATGATCCCTAATACTAAATTCCACGTCCTTTCAATGAAGATCCGCATAACTCTTTTGTCGATCATGTGCCGTTTGTATACGTTGTCGAATCATTTGGATCTTTTGGGTAGTCATTGTGACAACCCGAATTTTTATAAGTTATTAAAATAAGAATTTAATAATTAAAATTCTTATTATGAGGTGTATATATTTTGAATTATATGATTTGGTGTGAAGAGAATTATATATTCATATGTTGGAGAATGTGAGATTTAATAGGTAATTAAACTATTAAAGAAATTAAATAATATTAGTTAATTTAATTAAGTTGAAATTATGTTATGAGATAATATAATTTTAATTATTATGCCTTGTGGGCAATGGAAATTATTATGAGTTAAGTTTCATAAATAGTGTGAATAATTCACTTAATTAAAATAGTGAATTAATACAAGTATAATTGATTTAATAAAGTGAGAAGGTAATATATTGCATGAAAATGTTAATATTAGTATAATGAGATTAAAATATTTATTAAGTACATTAAATATTTTAGTTGAAAACTTTATGGAATTAGATGAATATTTGTGATATTAAATAAATATTTGTTGAAAATTGGTATGAGATAGTTTATTTAAGTGTGATAAAATAGATGAGATTTATACGTATTTTATTACGCGAGTATAATTGTGATATTCTAATTTAATTAAATAATTAAATTAGAGGAGTGAGAATTTGTTAAATAATGTTATGATTATAATGGTTGAATAGAAATTATAATTTTACTAATAAGGTTAATTTTATTTCTTAAGTAATTAAAGGTACATAATCTAGTTTATATTTCTAGTTTATGTGTTCGTGAGTTTCTTTTAAAATTGGAGTTTTGGTTAATGAATTTGTGGGTTACGATGTTATATATGTTATTAGATATTTATAATTTGATAGTGGTCATCTAGAAACAAATTTTCAGAAATCAAATTCATGTATTTATACTAAAGAAGAGGAATTTGGGTTTTGATTGTAATGTGTGTTTTGGTGTACTTTGGGACTAAAGTTGATGATGAATGCATGATGAAAACTTTAAATTGATGGATGATTGTTGTTCTCCTCTATAAAATGAAAACAACGCAACTTGAACGGATCGAATTGGTTAAGAAACGAATTCTTGATGAATGAATACACTCAGTATGTTGAAAATAGGAAAAATTAGTATAAATAAATTAGAATTAGTATAAACCAAGTCCCACATCAACTAAATTGAGAACTTTACCCTTTGCTAAACCTATAAATAGAAGGGCTTGATCCTTTGTTTCATTCACCAACAATAAGGCCTCCAATTTTGAGAAAGACTTTGTTGTGGGAGGACTTTTTATAAAGATCTTCTCTTAGTTAAATTTTGGTCGAGTACGTATTCAGTTTGTGGAATTCATATTTTCGGGATCATCACAGTGCAGATAAGTTATAAACATTAAACAACATCCAAGGCAAGTTTTTCAGTTCTATTATGTTTGTGGATTAAATGTGATTATGTGGTGAGTTACATACCATGCTTTATGAATTGTTAAAGTCAAAATATGACCAAGTTAATTGGGTTATGAAACTCAATTTATATGTGATATGTGATAGCACATGCATGTTGTATAATGTAACTCGATAAATTAGAAATGTAGAATGCATGAATTGTGTGCTATGTGAAACATAATAGACTGTTAAATTTGCTGGGCTGTCGAGCTCAACCTTGCAAATAACCACTTTTGCAGGTTCAAGATTCAAGGTAAAGTTATGCGTTACTTGAAAGACATGAATCAGATGTGATACTTGAAGATTTATATACTTTGGTTGTGTTATTATTTGAACCATGTTTAAGGTTTCGAATAATGTATTAATGTTGAATTGTAATATTGTTTTGCGAATGTAAACTATTGTAGTATTAAAATGATTCTGAGATATTTAGATGTAAAGGTTGAAGGTTTTGGGAACGAGGATAGTTTGTAATAGAAAATTTTAATTATTCCGCAAATTTCAATGGTTGTATTATCGTTTAATGATGTAAAATTAGAGGTTGAATGTATTATTAACGACCGAAGTCGAGAATTAAATTGTATGAATTTTGGGGTCGTTACAGTTGGTATCAAAGCTGTAGGTTATAAACCTTAGGTAGGAGTACCTTAGGCTATAACCTTAGGGAAGGAAGGTGAAGATAATGAAAGAATAAGCTCAAATAGAGTTTGAACAATAAGAAGTAATGTAAGAAACGTATAAAGAAGGGATAAAACTTGCGTAAAATTATTCAAAGAAGAATCTCACAGAGTTATAAAGAATATGAATGTGGGGTTACCTAACTCCAATAATAAGGATGTAAGGTGATAACAAATAGACAATGTCTATAAGAAGAGAATGGTAAGGAAGTTAAGAATAGAGAGTTATAGTTAAGTATGGTATAGTTGTATTCTTTAGTAGTTGGTGTATGGTATCTGGGCTAAACGATTCCTTCATAGAGCAGAGGTATATACGAACTAGTAACTCGGAACCTAGTTTGTTGGTTGTTTGTGGGAAACCACTCAGCGTACCATATTGAAACTGTTAGAGACTATCGGTGTACCAAGTGTAGAAATGGATACGTATGATGAAAGTGTAGAACTCGAATGAAATTTTGAGCGATGTAAACGATGTTAGAAATTCTTAAAGGATTTTTTTTTTATATAAACAAGAAGATTCAAAGAAGAATCTAAGAGATATAAAGATAAGAAATGGGATTTTCCTAACTCCAAAAGCCAGAATAACGAGTAATGTAGTAAATGATGAAAAAGAGAAAGAAAGAGGATCGTAAAATAAAACGATCACGAGTTAAGAAAAGAATTTTAAGGGAGATGATTATAGAATAAGATTACGATGTGGTCTGTTTAAGTTATAAAAGAAAGATGGTCTATAATGTTTGAATAATTATAGCTTAATGCTATGAAGATAGAGTACTATGAAATAGTACGAGATAACTCATGAGGAGTTATAGATGATGTGATACGAGAAATTCGTATCAAGCAAAGGGCAAGTTATAAGCAAGATAGAGTTAGGTGGGATTTCAATTGAGGTCTCATGTGATGGCTGAGTTGTACAAACCTTTGTATGGACGAGGGTTCTGTGCTTGCACTCAGTTTATCACATTGATAATCATTGGAATATTTGTGTCGCGCTATTTGTTATATGCTTGTTGAGAAGGTGATTCTTTTCTCATGTGTATAACAGATAGGTAGAGTGTAGTTAGTGAATATTATAAGGTTAAGTGCGAGTTCTTAAAACTCATACCTATGGTAGGTCCGTGACTCATAATTATATGGTATGATTTTGAACCCCTCAGCGAATGGACGCCTATGGTCTGACTAGGATAAGTTCTTAAACTCATATGATTGTGGAAAGTTCCTGAACTCATAACGTGTGGTAAGTTTGACGAACTGGGTATAGATAAGTATAAATGGAGTATTAAGGATGATAGGAATAGATAGACCTATTAAGCAATGGATCATTAAAGAAAGTGAAGTTGATGGTGGAAGCATAGGTAATCTAAATCTACTAGCTATGCTAGACTTTCGAAATTTATTGACTTCGTGCTGATGTTTACACTTCTATTTTCTTAAAAAATATTGAATCAAATGATAGAACCAGTGAATTTTAACAATAATACTGTTATTCGTATGTCTATGCTAATTGCTTCGGCTAGACAAAAATTATTTACAATATATCAAAATGTATTTTATATCATTAATGCATCATGTAACCTGGTGCAAGGATGATAAAAACGATGGAGTCATCAATGCAGTATTACCTAGTGTTGGATGTGATCTAAGGATCGTCAGCCCACTATGGTATGATGTAGTATGATAAAATCACCAAATGAAGGAATCCTCAACGGACTGTAAATACAGTGCGGTATCATGACGTCATAAAAAGATTTTTGAGATTTCTTTGAGATATGAGAATTCATATGTATGTATGTATATGTATATTTCGATTGATGTTCGAATTGTTGTAGAGGTCTATGCTATTTGATTCAGCTAGACGAATATTGAAAGATGTTCATGAAATTCAAGTGTTTATTGAAAAGTTATGCCAAACCAAATTGTTTTGGTGCGGATTCAGATGTTGAAAAGCTGAGGTGAACAACCCTATAAGGGGACATGTTTTCGGGGACAATGGTTCCGAGCGTAACGCATATAGTCGTTACAAAACACTACGTTGCGGCCCAACGTAGTGGTACAATAGGCTGGCCACCTAGTGTACGTAAGGAGGGTGTTTTCAGTCTTTGTGATTGATAAACACTCTGGTTTGCAGTGTGAAGGATTGAGTTGAAGCACTAGTAAACCGAGAATAGAGTTCACGGTCTTTTGACCCCTCAACATGATTTGAATCTTTTAAATTCCTGAGTTATTCATACTACTTCCTAATTATTGAACAATTATGGAAGATTCTTGCTATTCTAAAAGGCGAATGTGGTAAGGATGATATTCCTTAGAAAGAAGTAAGTCGTAGAATGCGACATTGAATGATGAATATATTGAATAAGTGAGAAAAGAAGTGTTGATATGAGAAGGAGATGAGTTATCAAAGAATAATGTAAAACTTTTAATAGAAAAGTTAATAATTGTAGAAAGATCTTTGTAGAAATAAAGTGATTATAGAACCCAATGATTGAATAAATTATTAACGTAAAATCTATTTTGATAGATTGAATGAATAAAGATTAATAGATAAAATTTCGAGGACGAAATTCTTAGAAGAATAGGTGTATGTAATATTCCGAGTAAATTTTGAAAAAAAAAGATTTGGTGAAAACCGAGTAAGAGAGGTTTCTTTGATTCCGAGGACGGAATCCTTATAAGGAGGGAAGGATGTGACAACCCGAATTTTTATAAGTTATTAAAATAAGAATTTAATAATTAAAATTCTTATTATGAGGTGTATATATTTTGAATTATATGATTTGGTGTGAAGAGAATTATATATTCATATGTTGGAGAATGTGAGATTTAATAGGTAATTAAACTATTAAAGAAATTAAATAATATTAGTTAATTTAATTAAGTTGAAATTATGTTATGAGATAATATAATTTTAATTATTATGCCTTGTGGGCAATGGAAATTATTATGAGTTAAGTTTCATAAATAGTGTGAATAATTCACTTAATTAAAATAGTGAATTAATACAAGTATAATTGATTTAATAAAGTGAGAAGGTAATATATTGCATGAAAATGTAAATATTAGTATAATGAGAGTAAAATATTTATTAAGTACATTAAATATTTTAGTTGGAAACTTTATGGAATTAGATGAATATTTGTGATATTAAATAAATATTTGATGAAAATTGGTATGAGATAGTTTATTTAAGTGTGATAAAATAGATGAGATTTATACGTATTTTATTACGCGAGTATAATTGTGATATTCTAATTTAATTAAATAATTAAATTAGAGGAGTGAGAATTTGTTAAATAATGTTATGATTATAATGGTTGAATAGAAATTATAATTTTACTAATAAGGTTAATTTTATTTCTTAAGTAATTAAAGGTACATAATCTAGTTTATATTTATAGTTTATGTGTTCTTGAGTTTCTTTTAAAATTGGAGTTTTGGTTAATGAATTTGTGGGTTACGATGTTATATATGTTATTAGATATTTATAATTTGATAGTGGTCATCTAGAAACAAATTTTCAGAAATCAAATTCATGTATTTATACCAAAGAAGAGGAATTTGGGTTTTGATTGTAATGTGTGTTTTGGTGTACTTTGGGACTAAAGTTGATGATGAATGCATGATGAAAACTTTAAATTGATGGATGATTGTTGTTCTCCTCTATAAAACGAAAACAACGCAACTTGAACGGATCAAATTGGTTAAGAAACGAATTCTTGATGAATGAATACACTTTGTATGTTGAAAATAGGAAAAATTAGTATAAATAAATTAGAATTAGTATAAACCAAGTCCCACATCAACTAAATTGAGAACTTTACCCTTTGCTAAACCTATAAATAGAAGGACTTGATCATTTGTTTCATTCACCAACAATAAGGCCTCCAATTTTGAGAAAGACTTTGTTGTGGGAGGACTTTTTATAAAGATCTTCTCTTAGTTAAATTTTGGTCGAGTACGTATTCAGTTTGTGGAATTCATATTTTCGGGATCATCACAGCGCAGATAAGTTATAAACATTAAACAACATCCAAGGCAAGTTTTTCAGTTCTATTATGTTTGTGGATTAAATGTGATTATGTGGTGAGTTACATACCATGCTTTATGAATTGTTAAAGTCAAAATATGACCAAGTTAATTGGGTTACGGAACTCAATTTATATGTGATATGTGATAGCACATGCATGTTGTATAATGTAACTCGATAAATTAGAAATGTAGAATGCATGAATTGTGTGCTATGTGAAACATAATAGACTGTTAAATTTGCTGGGCTGTCGAGCTCAACCTTGTAAATAACCACTTTTGCAGGTTCAAGATTCAAGGTAAAATTATGCGTTACTTGAAAGACATGAATCAGATGTGATACTTGAAGATTTATATACTTTGGTTGTGTTATTATTTGAACCATGTTTAAGGTTTCGAATAATGTATTAATGTTGAATTGTAATATTGTTTTGCGAATGTAAACTATTGTAGTATTAAAATGATTCTGAGATATTTAGATGTAAAGGTTGAAGGTTTTGGGAACGAGGATAGTTTGTAATAGAAAATTTTAATTATTCCGCAAATTTCAATGGTTGTATTATCGTTTAATGATGTAAAATTAGAGGGTGAATTGCAAATGGTGTGTTGTGTGCCTCCATCATGATTTTATACTTTAAATCAGAGTCATTAGGAACACAAAGTCTGGAGTGGACTCGAAGTATTCCTTCATCATCGATTCTTGCTTCTGGAATAGCACCTTCTTGCACTTTTTTCTTCGTACGCATCAGCTCTGGGTCTGTGACTTGAGCAACTTTAACTTTATCGATTAAAGTTGGTTCTATGTGTATACTTGACATCATCGCATGGGTTCTTGGAGTCTGGAATTCTATCTTCATCTTTTGTAAATCATACAAAATGGGCCTTTGTGTTGACAACATCGCACTCTTTCCCACATATGATCTTCTACTCAATGCGTCAGCTACCACGTTCGCTTTTCCAAGATGGTATTGAATGGTATGGTCGTAATCTTTCAACTGCTCGAGCCAACGTCGTTGCCGTATATTGAGTTCTTTTTGGGTGCAGAAATATTTGAGGCTTTTATGATCTGAATATATCTCCACTTTCTCCCCACATAAATAGTGCCTCCAAATTTTTAACGCGAAAATGACTGCTGCCAACTCTAGATCATGAGTAGTATAATTTCTCTCATATTCTTTGAGTTGTCGCGAGGCATATGCTATGACCTTCCCATGTTGCATGAGAACACATCCTAACCCTTTGCCCGAAGCATCGCTGTAGATAACAAATCCATCCGAACCAGATGGTATTGTCAGAACAGGTGCCGAAATGAGTCTCCTCTTAAGCTCTTGGAAACTCTTCTCGCATTCCTCGCTCCATACGAATTTTGTATCTTGTCGAGTTAGCTAAGTTAACAGAGTAGCGATTCGAGAAAATCCTTCCACAAATCTCCGATAATAACCAGCTAAACCCAGAAAGCTACGTACTTCAGTCACCGACTTCGGTTGCTCCCAACTTTGTATTGCTTTAATCTTCCCCGGGTCAACAGATACTCCATGTTTTGACACCACATGCCCAAGGAATGCTACTTCCTTAAGCCAGAACTTGCATTTCTTCAATTTTGCATATAGCTTGTTATCGCGAAGCCTTTGAAGTACTAGCTTCAAATGGATCTCATGATCTTCATGGCTTTTGGAATATATGAGGATGTCATCAATAAAGACAACAACGAACTGATCCAAATACTCCTTGAATACTCGGTTCATCATATCCATGAAAGCAGCAGGAGCATTAGTCAATCCAAAAGACATGACTAGGAATTCATAATGCCCGTATCGAGTTCTAAAGGCAGTCTTCAGAATATCCTCAGTTTTAATCTTCAACTGATGATATCCAGAACGAAGATCAATCTTTGAAAAGAATTGTGCTCCTTGCAATTGGTCAAATAGGTCATCAATACGAGGTAGCAGATACCTATTCTTGCTGGTGACATGGTTCAATTCTCGGTAGTCAATACAAAGTCGCATACTCCCATCTTTCTTCTTTACGAATAAAACAGGAGCACCCCAAGGAGATATACTAGGACGAATGAAACCGATGTCCAACAACTCCTGTAGTTGGACCTTTAACTCCTGAAGTTCAATAGGAGCCATTCGATATGGGGTTTTATAAATGGGCTTTGTATCAGGTTCAAGATCAATAAAGAATTCAACTTCACCTTCTGGGGATAGACCGGGAAGTTCTTCAGGAAATACGTCAGGAAATTCACTAACAACAGAAATATTATTCAAATCTGACGTATTTTTATTCAAGTCCATGACATGGGCTAAGAAAGCTTGACATTCATTTTTTAATAAACAAATGGCCTTATGGCTTGATATGACACTGATTGACTTTAATGGTTTGGTTGCTTGAATTCGCATAACAGGTTGGTTAGGAATATGAAAACTAACAACCTTACGAAAATAATCAATTTTGGCATGATGAGTAGTTAAACAATCAATCTCTAAAATCACATCAAAAGCAAATATCTTTAAAGAGATAAGATCCACAGGTAATGTGATGGTGCCAACTTGGATCAAGCAAGATTTATAAACAGTGGATATAATGAAAGTTTCTCCTAACGGAGTCTCCACAGATAAATCAAAGTCTAATTTCTCCGGAGTCAAGTTTAAACGTTGAGCACAAGCAGGAGAGATAAATGAATGGGTAGAACCGATATCTAGTAAGGTATAATGATTAGCTTACCCGTGATCACCTCGTTCGGGTTCCTCGCATTTTGGCCAGTCACGACAAATGCTCTTCCAGGAACCGCTGACTTTAACTTGTCTGGGACAACCTTTGGAGTCACCATCCCCGCTGGACTTGGTTTCTCTACAATACAATCTCGAGCGATTTGTCCTTCCTTTCTGCAATTATAACATGCCTTGAACTGTTGCGGACAGTTTGGGCTAATGTGTCCCTCTTTTCCACATTTATAGCATCCGACCGGTGGTCGTTCTCCTCCCTTAGAAACAGTTGATACTGGTTCTGACGTCTTCACATTGTCATTGTTGAATCTTCTCCTTTTGAAATTTCTACTAGACTCGCCTCTCTTATTATCATGGCCACGATTACCACCAGAGTGGTTATCGCTTTAGTCTGTATTTTTTCCTCCCCGTTGGTTATCATTACCCCGATGACTGTTGTCACCGGTATGACCTTAGTTGTGGTCCCTTGGTTGAAAGTACTCATTATCTCGCTTTAATAATTTAGCCCTGTTGACAACATCTGAATATAGAGAAAATTTATGAGAAATGAGATATTGACGTATGTCGGGTTTCAAACCTCTCAAAAACATTTGCGTCATACGTTCCTCATTTTCTACCAAATGAGGTGCAAACCTGGATAACTCCGCGAACTTCGCCTCGTACTGGGACACCGTCATGTTGTTTTATTCCAGTCTAATAAACTCTACCTCCTTCATATGATGAATACTTTCAGGAAAGTACGTGTCATTGAATAGTTTCTGAAATGTTTCCCAAGACATGCTGAGTGCGGCTGGCTGGGTACGCTTCATAGATTCCCACAAGTAATCTGCCTCACCACGGAACATAAAGGTGGCGAATGGAACCTTCTTTTCCTCCGTGCATCCCAAGACATCGAATATCTTGGTAATTTACTTGACCCACGTTTCCACCTTAATCGGGTCTGACTTTCCCCAGAATTCTGGTGGTCCCAACTCTTTGAACTGCTTGGCTGTGACAAACTGCGCGTTGTTATCATTTCCACCCGTATTTTGTACACGAGTCTCCCTCGTCTGATTTTATATGAACTGCAAAAAGTTTCTAAACATCCCATCATTCATCGTCTGATAAGTTGTGTTGTTTACAGGAGGAACATTGTCGTCACGTTGCACGTTCTCCTGATTGGTGATTAAAGGTGTCTCCACGGTCTCACTTACTCTATTGTTAACATTCTCAGTTGCCATTCTCAAATAATGCCATAAAATAAGGGTTAATTAAAAAAATTAACATATCACATAATATCCCTACATTCTGACCAAACAACAAATAAGCTTAGGTAGGACACACTAGCGAAGGATTTACTCGTCTCTCCCCTCCTAGTTTTATTTCCCAATCTCCGCCAAAGACCATATCCCTAAGCTATGATACCAACTGTGACGCCCCCAAAATAGGTATACATCACCCATTTTGAGTCGCAAAAAATATGGTACAAAAACAACTACAACTTTATTAATACAATTGTCGTGTAAAATACGACAACACATAAACTGCGAGTTAAAATATAAATATTGTCTTCTAGACAATATCCACACTCAAATAAGTCCTCATTATAATTATTGATACACTATTTTACAAAATAGTGAGGACTATAATAACAACTGCCTTGGAACATCACTCCACACCCCAACTACTTCCCGCTATATTCTCACTTCCTGAGAAGAAAAATGAAACAAAAAAGAAAAAAGGGTGAGCTCAACTAGCCCAGTAAAGAATATTATGACTAAGATAATATAGAACAAATTATCGTTAGTCCTCAACAGGAAAACATCTGATAGAATATAATAGACAACAAATTTTAGATCAACAACTGCAGCGGAAACATCAATCCATTAGAAGAGTTAAGTAGAGAATGAATTCTACTATCTTCTAAGATTTAAAAGTCCATTATCAATATTTTATCCCTGTAACATCAATCAGTATACATCTTAAATCAAATATTCATCTTTGCACTACAGGCCAAAGATATTCATTTGTATCACCAGTTGGTCATGTTCATCTAAACACCTGTTCATCTTTGCACTACGGGCCAAAGATATTCATCAACTAATCATTCATCTTTGCACTACAGGCCAAAAATATTCAGTAATATCATCATTTATGACTAAGAATGATAAAAAATATTTTAAATTAAACCAATCTAGTGAGACAAAAGGACAAATATTAAGAATTCGTACTTCGGTTTATCCCATGTTCAAAAATACCCCATCATATACCATAGTGGAGTAAAATTCAAGAATAAAGATCAAAACATGGATACAATCAAAGATAATAACAAAAATAGACATCTGGGATAAAGAAGAGAAAATTTTATTTTTCGGTGAATAGTGCCGTATACGTGAATAATAACTCTGACACAAAAAGACGAGAATTTCACAAGAAAAATCTTACCAATATTCTGGCATAATGATAATAAAAGAAATAATATCATTTAAAAAAAATAACATCCCTTACCTAAAAAAGACAGTACTTCTGACTGGGATACTGGATATAGTGCTGAAAGAACTTGCACCGTATAACAACACTCAAAGTATCAAAATACTCACAAGAATACGCTCGATAATATAGAGAGAGAAAACTTTACTTTCTGGTGTGATTTTCAATTCTAACCTAAGCACCCTATTTATAGGAATATACTTAGAACATCAAAGTAGAAAATTTAATAAAATATTATTATTATTTTTTAAAATTCCTACGCCCACTTTGAAATTTTGAATTCAACATGTTTAACAACAAGTGGGGCCCACCAATCATAACAAAAATGTTTTTCATAAAAAAATAATTAAAACTTCAAAAATTAATTATTCTGGAACTTCAATAATTCATAATAAATAGCCATTTTATCAAAAAAATTTGAATCTTATGTTCATTCCATAGGAAATTCAATTCTGTACAACTTTGTAAATTTAAGTTTTTCCAAATTCCAAATAGAAATTGACCGAAATCAACATACGGACGATTTTACAGGCTATAATCAAATTTCAGTCAAAAATTGGGCCCACCGACATGTTTAACATGTTTTTATCATTTATTGCAACAAAAATACTATTCTTCCTCATGTATTCATGTATCCTATATTCATCTTAAAAATATTATCATTATTATATTATTAAAATATAATAATATATTTAAATAAATTATTTTATCAGAAAAGATAAAATATCAATTTTTAACAATTGTCACTTTTCTAAAAATTCCTCCATTTATATTCACATAAAATAAATATTTTCCTTATCATATAAATCAATAATTAATTATTCACAAATAATATTACAGAATCACAATACTGACAACCAGGCCGGTCCTAGGAGAGAGGGGACTTTCCAATAAGGATTTCTCCTTACTGGCGCGTAATTAGGTGACCAAACCTCTCCTTAGACAGAACTTTCTAGACATTGCCAATAATACTATCTAATAATATTATTAAAATAATATAATTTATTGATCTGATAATGAAAATACTGTGCAGTGACAATTATTGAAACAACAATAATATAAAATATCAACGTAGCAATTATTGAATTAATAAAATAAAATATTGAACAGTAATTACTGTAACAATTATTGAGTAGTGTCTTCTTACGTAAGAATCAATAATTGGTGCAATACCGTGTGCTACTGTGTAACACCGCGTATTACTGTGTTTTTACCACCGGGTATTCCAACAGTGTTAACGGTAAAAACTACGCTGTTATTTATAAAAAACTCATACTTGTCATTTTCTTCACCCAATCACTTTCCGTTATGGGGCCCACACAAGGCTGCGCCGTCGTACGAATATTCCCCGACAGTAAGAATATTCCACGACCAAACGAATATTTCCCGACAACAAGAATATTTTATAACCACTTGCTTATTTAAGATATTTGCGCATTTTACCCATAACTTACCACATTAATCAAATTAACCCTTACTATTTCAAAATAATAAATAGAGAAAATTTAATTTCATTTATAAAAAGTTGGGGTCTTAAATAAGATACCATAAAGTTTATTCTGCTAGCTTACCCTTTCCTTTGTTGTTGCCTGAACCTCCTGGTTGATCACGCTTAGCTGAAAACATTTACATTTAAAGCAAGAATGATCATTTGGGTGCTCAACAAGTAATAAACGTTAGCTGAAAGAAGTAAATATTTTCTTTGAATGACACTTCTATAATGAATCAACAGTTGTGAAGTAAACTGAAGCAACACTAAACAACGTAACAATTCTATCTCAAATTTTGAAACTACGTATTGACTATAATTGGTGAGCAGTCGACAGATTATGAACTTTATTTCGATTATCGATATTCAATTTAATAACAAGAATTTATTCTACACAATAACAAAGTGGAATATTTTCCAGAGTTTATGCTGAGTGATCCCTAAGGATCTTGAACTTCTATTCTCGAGTAACTATCAAAGATTTACTTTGATATACCCAGGTGTATCAGATAACCATAAAGATTAAGTCATACCCCTCTGCAAGTATAATAAGTGATCAACTTCATTATGCCCTATATTATGCATAATACTTAAACGCGCGCAACGGCCGAATATACGACCGATATGTTCCCTTTGTATTAAAGGTTGTTCTTCTCAGTCTTACAATCAGAATTTGAATTATAACAACGAAATACTATGATTTCAATATCTAATCGCTTTTTCGATCTAGCCGAAATAATTGGCATCGACCTATCAATAATAATTGAGTTCTTTTCTCGAACCTATCAAGTTCTAACAAATATTCGTCTAGCCAGAATAATTAGCTAAGACATATCTCAACGCTATTTTTAAATCTATGTTTAGCCGAGTCAAATAGCTTAGACAACTTTAAATCAATGTATACATACCGAAATTTAATAAGTATGTATCAACAGGTACAACAATTATCCAAGTGAGGACACTTGTATAACAATATTTAGAAATTAACGAACAGAATATATATCTGGATTATATAATAATACTGTAATGATAAATAATGATCGAATAAAATTCAAGAACTGGCATGTCTACAAAAGTATAGATACATGAACAATAACAATAACAATAGAGTTCTGAAACTGGCTTACACATGTCCATTGCATAAAGTAAATACAAAGGTTAGATACTTGCCTGGTCTGCTGCTTACAGTACATGACTTAGTTCTACCATTAATACAACAACCTATCATTCATAAGATTGTTCTTTCGATTAGAATAACATATCATAACACATAGTACTGCTATTTGCAGTCTACACATAACCTAATCACATTGTCATATAGTTATATCAGTCATTAGATCATAAACAATCACCTATCAAGTCAAATTATCTAGGTCTGATCAGTTTCGAAGTCAATTTGGTGTACTGACGACTTTATCGGGTAATTAACAAGTTTAAAACTCTATTCTGCAGTTCAATATTCGTTTAGATAATTTAAATATCAATTATATTATTTTATTTAGACTTATAATAATTTTTAAACAATTATTATAATTTATCATGATTTTTTTCAAACACTGAAATCATTATTAAATGATTTAAATATCAAATAATTCAATTATCATTAATATTTAAATAATATTAAAATATTAATGAAACCATTGCCAAAATATTAAAGTTATTTATAATAACTCAAAATATTTCTAAAACATTTTTATTACCCTTAAATGATTTTTAAAACATTTAAAATCATTTTTAAATAATTATCATTAATATTTGAATATTAATGTACTATTCATCAAAATATTAAAAGTCATTTATTGTAACTTAAAATATTTTTAAATCATTTATATCCTTTTTAAATAAATTATAAATTAATAAAACTATTTTTAATCTATTTATTTAATATAATTATTAAATAAATATAATATCATTAATATTAAATTATTAATGAAATCTACCTTAAAATATTAAAAGTTATATTTGATAACTTAAAATATTTTTGAACACCTTATTTTTATTTAAAATGATTTTAATAATATTAAATTTATTTTTAAACTAATTTATTTAATATAATTAATAAATAAATCTAATATCATTAATATTAAATAATTATTGAAATTTATCTTATAATATTAAAAGTTATGTTTTATAACTTAAAATATTATTAAATACCATATTATCATTTAAAATGATTTTTATCATTTTTAATTATTTTATTTAATATATTTATTAAATAAATTAAATATTACTAATATTCTAATAAAAACTAATATTTATGAAAAATATGTCAAATTATTAAAAGTTAATTTTTATAACTTAAAATAATTTTTAAAATTAATTTTGTAATTTTCAGAAATTTATTTCTATTTTTAATGAATTTTTAGAAATTTAGAAAACTAAAATATTTAATTCCGTCGCTAAAGGCTTTAGCGACGGTTTCTGTTGCGGTAGGTGTTCTTAGGCTCAAGAACACTGACAAACAGTTGCTAAGGTGCCTACTTTGACCGATCACCAATCTCTGTTCATCATGTTTCTGAGCTATCTAAGGTTTACAACTTGTAATACTAATGTAATACTAAATGTTCCCATCATCATCTAAGTCATATCTTAACAAATTAGCAAGATTCAATGCCTCAAAGTAGCTGTCAGAAGCTTTCTGGGCTTTCTGGGTTACCTAGAAACCCAGACAGCTTCGACTGCTTACTTTGTGGCTTAAATAATCACAAGTTCTGGTTGATGTTATAGTGGTCTAATGGGTCCAAATTGTAGTCTACACGACAAGGTACAAATACCATTAATCAGAGCAGTCAAAATACATCAGAATCATTAGATATCATACGGTCAAACCTTGTCAGAATTAATGGTCTTAAGTTTTCTGGGTTTCCCAGAAAACCGAGTTCGTGATCAAGCAAGCTAGTTTGACCTTCCGTTACTTTCAGTCTGTTGGTTATCTAAGTGATATAAAGGCTGGGATCTAAAGTCCATCTAACAGGCTATACACTAGGTACAATAACATCTCCAAAACTCCTAACATCTGACAGATATTAGCCTTAGAAAATCTTGTCAGACCCTGATATTGAGTTTCTGGGTTGCCCAGAAACTTTTGGTCATGCTCGGTCAACTGGGTTTGATCAAGAATATCTTGTAATCTGGATCTTATCTAAGCATGATTTCAAGTCCAGATCAAAGTACATATGGCAACTACAAGTCTAAAACATAAAACACACAAAATCATAAATAGAGAGGGATCTATAGCCTTTGACTTTTGCTTGTCAAACACAAATTTAGGGTTCAAAGGCAGTTTTGAAAACTTTGTTTTTTTAAAATCACTTTGATGCTATAGATCTATGATGTAACATCATAGATCATCATATAACATCTTCTAGCATGCATCTAAACACTTAAACACGAAATTTACCCTAGCATGTAAGATCAAATAGGGTTAGGGCTTTATACCTCTCTCTTGAAGATGCTTTGATCTTGCTCCTCCAACTCATGGACTCTGTCATCCAACTCCGTAATCCTATTCATCAACTCATCCAACAAAGTATCCTCAGGTGCTTCTTCGGAGTCCTCCTCAGGCTCCTCTTCCTCTTCAGGATACTCCTTTGGGTCTGAGTCAGCTGCCGCCTCAGCTATAGGCTCAGGTACAGCTGTCACCAACTGCTCACTCATAACGTGAATATCTCTAACATCCTCTTCTCCTGACATCCTTCAATCAAAACAAAATAACTCGGTTAGTAGTTTAACATAGATGTTCTTGTTTTTAAAAAAATAGAGTTGACACAACCCCTAGAATTCTACGTAAGTTCATCTCCTTATTTCCTCCACTAACTTCCCTAAGGTTATAGTCTAAGGTTCCCCACCTAAGGTTTATAACCTACTACTTTGATACCAACTTGTGACGCCCCCAAATCCGTATAACATCGATTACCGGACATGGTGCTCACGATACAACATACATAATCATCTAACTATAAAAACTCCGAAAATAATAATAAAAATAACTATTACATACCCATTCAAATAAAATCCCAAGTCTTTACAACCTTAAATAAACTGAAACTTAAACTTAGCGTTTATCGCTACATTACATCATATGCGAAAAATATAACTGTAACGACCCCAAAATAGGTCCATTCCATCCAACCCATTCTGAGTCGTCAAATACATGGTACAGAAAACAACTACAACTTTATTACAACAATTGTCGTGCAAAATACAACAACACATATGCTGTGAGTTTGGATACAAATATATACCAAATGTGACATTGGACACCATCATGTATCAGCACTTCACAAAGGTACCTTACATAAAGGTATAGTCAAAAACTGTTCTAGAAATTAGAATCTTTGGGAAGTGCTCAAGGAAACCTTCGTACATGGGAGGCCACGCGTCTAGGTTATGATAGATATCATATGGCCACAGAATTATCCTTGGTTGACCCAATAGACCCCAAAGAAAAACGAGAAGATTACTATCATATTCTTCCCAATGGTGAGTCTTCTCTTGACTTATCATTATCTCCACTGTCTCTAATTGAGAATTATACTTCAAACAAACACCAAGATTATATAGGTAGTGCCCATAGATATACTCAGCAAGTGGATGAGCACAACCCTGTCCTATGATGACACGAGGTTGTATGTCATTAGACATCTTGTATGATAGTGACAAAACACCCTTCCAACGTTGGGTTCGCCTCACCCTATTTTCTTCACCAAATATAACTACTAAATGATGACCACCGTTCTATTCCCTTGTTACCCCCGCTCGACCCAGCTACACTCTTATTACCTGAAAGGAATTGTGAAGCAAAAGGGTGAGCACAACTAGCTCAGTAAAGAATATCATGACTAAAGATAATTAAATTATCAATAGCCTTCATCAATAATAAATCAGAGATTTAGAACATATGGTAAATGATAAAAATTTCAACCATAGTTGCAGCGGAACGAGCAATCCATTAGAAGAGTCAAATAGACTATAAAGTCTATTATCTTCTCCATGTTAAAAATCCACCAACAATATTTTATCCATGTAACATCACTCAACAGTTCCTTTTCACAATCATATGAATAACTCATAATCATAATTGTGACTATAAATTTTTCTTCGCACCCAGGACGAAGAATATTTTCATCACCTGTCTTTACCTGAAACATCAAAGATCATGGTTATACCAAATCACAATTCCTGTTCATAATCATACTAATAACTTCATCTTTGCACTACGGGCCAAAGATATTCATCAACAAGTCATCTTTGCACTACAGGCCAAAGATATTCATCAACAGTTCATCTTTGCATTACTGGCCAAAGATATTCATCTACAATTCATCTTTGCACTACAGGCCAAAGATATTCCTCAACAATTAATATTTGCACTACAGGCCAAATATATTCATATCTCAAAGAAATATATAATCATTTCAGAATTTATATACACCATAATTATAACCATGTTAATCAATTCATCTTTACACTTAAGCTAAAGATATTCAATTGTAAATTCAATGGTCATGATCATACCAGTCACAATTCAACTTTGCACTACAGGCCAAAGAGAACCCTAGTCATGATCATACCAATAATCTACCCATCTTTACACTCCAGTGAAAGAGAAATTCAACATCAGGGTTATAAAATTGTTATATATGATAATAAAATCAATATAATCAACATATAGATTTAATCTCAAGAGTAATATTCATAAATCAACTATAATTTGGTTAGTAAAAGAAACCAATTTTGTCGTAAATAGTAACTCGTGAATAGTAACTCATGAATAATAACTCGTGAATAGTAACTCATGAATAGTAACACCGACTCAAAAAGGTAGAAATTCCACAATAAAATCCATACCAATATTTCGGTATAATGATATTGAAAGAATAACATTACTTAAATTTATAAACAATTTATTTTAATTGTTTACACTTTACTAATTAATGCATTTAATCATCATAAAATGCCAACTCTTACAATTTCATCATCAATAACCAAAACCTTCATCAAAAATCTGCATATACCTCATATAGGATTCTCAAGCCATAAAATCCTATTTTCCAATTTTCTTTCTTCACAAAACATATTTAATTCATTTACTCATAACTAGACCATTTTCATGAAAAATACCAAATCAGTTCCAAAAATATTTCTTTTCTGGGATTTAGCATAATATAGTCCCATAGTGAACATATATTTTTCTCAGAATTTTTAAAAGTCATTTACTATTTTTCATATGGCCAAAACAGCCGAATATTTAGACATTTATCAAAAATTATACTTTTGTCCAAAAATTCTGAAATTAACAGAGTATACTTCCATCATATACATGTACTCCCAATAAAAATTTCATCAATTTTGGAGTTAACCACAAGAAATTATAAGCAGTTACTTTTAAAATAGTCTTTTCTCATAAAATTCATAACTCTCAATCTATACATCCAAAAATCACCATTTTTGGACACAATCAATAAAACTCATCAAAATATCATTTCAAATTTTTTCAGAATTTTTGAAGTTCAGAAAAATTACGAAACTGAAAAACATAACAACCCTTAAAATCCCTTACTATCCCTTACTATCCTTACCTCAAAAGAGCAGTACTTCTGATCGGTATAAGGCTGAAGAAAACTTGCACTGAATAGTAACTCTCAAAGTATCTAAATACTCACAAAATATGCTTCATAATATAGAGAGAGAAAGAGAGAAAGCTTATGTTTCTGGTGTGATTTTCAATTCTAACTTAGCCCTCTATTTATAGGAAAATTTTGGTAGGTTTGACCTGCAACCTGATGGCTTTACCTGCTACTATTCCCACCCACCACATTTGAAATATAATTCAGCACATTTCTTCACCAACCACAAGTGGGGCCCACCAATTCTAGAATTTTCCACCAAAATGATAAACTCCGAAAATTCAACAATTTCTGAACCAGTCATCTCGTAAAATTCATAATAAATCATACGTTCATTTTTAACGGTTCAAAATTTGTGGGCATATACTCAACTTATATATGTATAACATATCCAAAAATTACCACGATCCAACGGTCGGATTAAAAATTATAACCCCCGCAAAATATCTCAAAAACCCTAATTTTTAATACCTCCATTCCAACAAAAATACTGATAAAAACCTCAACATTAACTCCTTCATTTTTAACCACAAAAATATGTCCCTCGTTTATATCCACATAAAATAAATATTTCCTTATCATACGAATCAATAATTAATTATTCACAAATAATATTACAGAATCACATTTATGACAACCAGGCCGTTCCCAGGAAAGAGGGGGCTTTCCAATAAGGATTTTTCCTTACTGGCGCGCAATTAGATGACCAAACCTCTCCTTAGACAGAACTTTCTAGTCATTGCCAATAATGTTATCTAATAATATTATTCAAATAATATGAATTATTGATCTGATAATGGGAAATACTGTGCAGCAACAATTATTGAACAACAACAATATAAAATTTCAACGTAGCAATTATTGAATCAATAAAATAAAATATTGAACAGTAATTACTGTAACAATTATTGAGTAGTGCCTTCTTACGTAAGAATCAATAATTTTAAAAATACTGTGCAATACCGTGTGCTACTGTGCAATAACGCGTATTACTGTATTTTAATCACCGGGTATTCCAACAGTGTTAACAGTAACAACTACGTCGTTATTTGTAAAAACTCAAATTTGTCGTTTTCTTCACCCGACAGTTATTCGTTATGGGGCCCACAAATAGCTGCGCCGTCGTACGAATATTCCCCGACAGAAAAAATATTCCACGACCAAACGAATATTCCCCGACAACAATGATTATTTTATAACCACTTGTGTATTTTGAAAAAAATCATATATCACCCTTAACTTTAACATTTATCAATTTAACCATTTACTGAATAGTAATTATAAGAAAAATTGAATACTTTTATTTCATAAAATTCGGGGTCTTACAATAACTTATTACATAAATAACTCTCAACATTTCATCTTAGAATTCCCCTTGTCCTTGCCCGAGCCCTCAGCGTTCTCAGCCCTAACTGAAAGGTTTAAGAAAGAATGAGCATAAATTGCCCAGAAAGTATATAAAGTAGTTTGAAAACATACATCAGGAGCAAAAGCATTTGTATGAATATTTCTCAACAGTTGAAATAATTGTCAAGAGATAAACAGGAATATCAAGATAAAAGTTTTAGAATTCTCAATAACATACTAAGGGGTGTTAGATACCCTGAACATTACTTTGTTTCACCAAAAACCATCAGACGGTTTAACAATAAAATACATTGTAAACAGTCTCTGCAAGTACTCTAGGTGATCAGCCTATCGTACCCTACATTGTGCACAAGTATAAAGTTTAACTGCATAAGCATAAATGGGACTATATGCTCGACATCTGTTTGCCCAATTATTCGGGTTGTTCATCTTAATATTCATGCGGGACCTCACCAAAGAAATTTGGATTGGTAAGAATTAAATAGCTTCAAAGGATTTGAATTGTTCAAATGTTATATCATTTATCATCAATAATATCTAGCCGAAACAAAAAGCCAGAAAACATCCTTGGAAACAGTTCGTTAAAGAAGTAGAACTTTAAAGTATAGCAGTTGTAATAATAACTGAGTAATCATCAATAACGCTTGCAAAGAAATTGCTGTTATATAACTTTACGACAAAGGAATTTGTACGAAAAAGTAAATAGCACAAGTCCGTTACTAACCCTCACTGCAATAACAATGAGTAAGGATTGAATAATTGCTCAATAGAAACCTAGGGTTAGGAAACTTGCCTGATACGTCTTCTACAATTTACCGCTATCTACTAGCCCTTCATGTAACCTATTCATATGTGTCACATTAAGCAATTAGGTTCTCGAACACCACTTCGAAGTGTAATGGTTCCCTTTTATTTTAATAAGATGATTAAACTCGCACGTATTCAAATACAATTCAATTATATAACATGTTACTTCGTATAGGCCACGTGGTTCAATAAAAGAATATGGGAAATATAAATTTCTGACATTTTTCGGACCCAAACCTCCATCAAAAATCTGCATAAAACATACTTAAGGGTCTCAAGTCGGAAAACCTTATTTTCCATATTTTTGACATCACATATTTAATTAAACTCATTTATCCATATAACATCATTTATATGAAAAATATCAAATCAGTCTAAAAAATATTTCTTTTTTGGGATTTTGCAAAATATACTCCCACATTGAACATCTATTTTTCCTTGAATTTTTAAAATCCATCTACTATTTTTAAATAGTCCATAATAGCCAAATATTCTCAAATTTTTCATAAATCGAGATTAGCTCCAAAAATTCTGAAATTTTCAGGGTTAGCTCCTATTATATATATGTACTTCCAGTAAAACATTCGTAATATTTAGACTTATACACAAAGAGTTATTCGGGTATCTTTTCAAATAGTGCCCTTAGTCGTAAAATCCATAACTCTCAAACCGTATGGCCAAAAATTCTCAAATTTTTACAGGACCTTCATATCTTCTTATATTAACACTCCAAATTTTTTCAGAATTTTTGAAGTACAAAAAGTGGACGAAAATGCCCCCGAGACAGACTGATCCAAAACAGTTCTAAGAAAATGGGACATCAAATTCCAACCAAACTACAGAACATCTGACCATGAAACTTGGACATAATATACTTTATATAGCATATTATTTTACAAAATTATTACCTACCATAATCGGGTCACAGAAACCATGATTCCAAGGATCTGAAAAACCCGAAAAGTCACAGATTACTAGTTAAACCCAATTTGACAAAAATCCGTGATTTTGCTTCTAGCATGCAATTAAATTGTTCCTAATGTCCAGATCATCTATACTCATATAAATACACATGTTACAACAATTGAACTCACTAAGTTTCCATGATATGATTAAATTAGCATCTTAGAGTCATACTATCAAATATTTGGCATGCATAACAAAATTTCTTGATTCTCTATGATATTGAGACATGATTAAACTAGAACTTTCGTTCTAAACATCCACATAACAACAACTAACATTAGCATGGCATAACAAAGTCCAAAACAAGTTGTTTGCAAAAAGTCATATAAGCATATTCTCTCATTTTTACTTAAGAACATGGAAAAGATAGTTCATGGCTTACCTCTTTGATGAATTCTACTTACTCGAACTCCTCCAATGATTCTCCTTGCTTGATTAGTCTCTGAAAACTCCAGAATTCGTCACCCTTTCAAGCTCTTTCCTCTCTCACTCTCAACTTCACTCATGGTAGGATTTTCACAAAAAGGAAGAAGAGACTTGGATTGGGAGTATATATAAAATATGTTATCAATTGATTTTCTTAGCCCTTCCATCTCCAATATAAGTTACATGTTTTAAGTATATTGTATAAATTCAATTTAGTATGGGGTGGGGGTTAGAGAAAGGAAAGGTCTTGGATTTGTAAGGAGTTTGTAACTCCCTCCCCCTCATTACCTTATAATATGAATACTCCCTCTCTTGTCTCAATTTGGTTGTCACGTGGGCCCCACGACTGCTACACTTCTTTATTAAAATATAAATATAATCAATTTAATCATTTAATAAACTATTTTGACCATTTTGCCCTCCGTAGACAAACGTTTCGATACTAATATTGATTCCTACTAAATTGACGTTTCGGACGTCATGGGACTATCCGTTTCGTCAAATTAGCCTTCGAAATTCGTGGTTGACTTATTACCGAAAAAGTTAATAGGTTGACTTTGACCAAAAAGTCAACCACGACACATTTTGTGGTTACAGTCTATCTTGACTAATTTCGACGTTCTAGACTCAAATACGCAGTCCACGTCTCTAAATTCTGCTCCGAAATCATTCTCATGTTTTAATCCCCTCCAACACAATTAATCAATTTAATTACATAACTAACTCAAATAGTTAAATTCATCTAAACCAACCACATAACTTAAAATTAAACATGTATGTATAACACATATACATCTAATAATAGAAATCACACAAGAGTTTCACATAAATGCATTTATTGATAATTAGTAAATTACATAATAATCTCGAATATTACATCCACCCTCCCTTAAAAGGATTCCGTCCCCGAAATCATTACAAGTTAAACAAAAAGACTAGGGTAATTTTTCATCATTTTCTCCTCGAGTTCCCATGTAGCCTCCTTGGCATTGTGGTTCCTCCATACTACCTTAACAGAAGGTATTATCTTATTTCGCAACACTTGTTCTTTTCTATCAATTATCTGCACAGGAACCCCTTCACAGGCTAAGTCCTTTTCAAACTGGAGGGGTTCATACTCTATGACATGCTTGTAGTCTTGCTTATAGAGTCATAAAACTGAAATGTGGAACACATTGTGTACATGCTCTAACTCCGGAGGTAAAGCTATTTCATAAGCTACCTCACCGACTCGCCTTAACACTTCAAAGGGTCCTATGAATCTGGGACTAAGTTTTCCCTTCCTCCCAAACCTCATTTTCCCCTTCGAAGGTGAAACCTTCAGAAACACATAAGTGCCGACGTCGAAGTCTCGTTATTGCTGATGTTGATCAACATATTTCTTCTGTCGATCTTGAGCCGTCACTAATCTTGTTCTTATCATTTTGATCACATCCGCAGTTTGCTGCACCAATTCTGGCCCTAGTAATTGACGTTCTCCTACTTCATCCCAGCATAATGGCATTCTGCATTTCCTTCTATATAAAGCTTCATAAGGTGGCATACCGATGCTCACGTGATAACGGTTGTTGTATGCAAATTCCACCAACGGTAGGTGATCATCCTAGGTTCCTTTGAAGTCTATAACACATGCTCTCAACATATCTTCCAACGTTTGAATAGTTCTCTCGCTCTGCCCATCTGTTTAAGGATGATATGCGGTACTCAACCTCAGCTGTGTTCCCATGCGTTCTTGAAAGCTTTTCCAGAAATTTACTGTGAATCGCGGATCGCGATCTGACACAATTGATACCGGCACACCGTGCCTGGAAACGATCTCTTTGATGTAAAGCTTTGCCAACTGATCCAAGTTATATCTGATCTTGATTGGAAGGAAATTCGCTAACTTGATCAATCGATCAACGATCACCCATACTGCATCGTAACCCTTCTGTGTAGTTGGAAGTCCTATCATGAAGTCCATCGTGCTATGCTCCCACTTCCACTCTAGAATTTCTAAGGGTTGAAGTAACCCGCTCGGTTTCTCATGTTCTGCCTTAACTCTCTGGCATGTTAAACACCTGCTGACGCACTCTGCGACTTTTCTTTTCATATTGGGCCACCAATAATGTTGGCGTAGATCCTGGTACATCTTTGTTCTTCTCGGGTGGATTAAGTAACTTGAACTATGAGCTTCCTACAAAATCTCTTCCTTTAATTTAGATACCGCTGGCACCCAAATTCTCTTCACAAATCTTAATAGTCCATCACCACCCACACTGAAATTAAGCTCTTCCCCCTCAGAAATTCTTTTCCTCACCTTCTCACATTCTTTATCACTGCTTTGTGCTTCCTTGATTCTGTCCAACAGGGTCGGATGAACCTCCATTGTGAATAACTTCTTATTTGACTCCCTCGGGCTCTTTATCTCAAGTTCCAATCTAGCCATCTCCTTAACTAACTCCTCCTGAGTTATTAACATTGCCAACTTACCATTACTCTTTCTGCTTAGCGTATCTGCTACCACGTTAGCTTTTCCCGGATGATATAGAATGTCGCAATCATAATCCTTTATAAGTTCCAACCATTTTCTTGGTCTCATATTCAACTCCTTCTGCGTGAAGATATACTTCAGACTTTTATGGTTCGTGTATATTTCACATCTTACACCATATAAATAGTGCCTCCAAATCTTTAGGACAAATACTACCGCTGCCAATTCCAGCTCATGTGTAAGACCCCAACTTATTAATAAATAAAATTAAATTTTCTCTAAATATTATTATGAATAATAAGGTGTTAATTTGATATAATGCTTTGGTTATGGGTGAAATGTGCAAATTTTGCAAAATAAGCAAGTGGTTATAAAATATTTATTTTGTCGGGGAATATTCGTTTGGTCGTGGAATATTCTTGCTATCGGGGAATATTCGTACGACGGCGCAACCATTTGTGGGCCCCATAACGAAAAATGATCGGATAAAAAAAATGACAAAAATTGAGTTTTTATAAATAACAGCGTAGTTGTTACCGTTAACACTGTTGGAATACCCGGTGGTTAAAATACAGTAATACGCGTGGTTGCATAGTAGCACACGATTTTGTACAATATTTTTGAATTATTGATCCTTACGTAAGAAGGCACTACTCAATAATTGTTACAGTAGTTACTGTTCAATATTTTATTTTATTGATTCAATAATTGCTGCGTTGATATTTTATATTATTATTGTTTCAATAATTGTTGCTGCACAATATTTTCCATTATCAGATCAATAATTCATATTATTTGAATAATATTATTAGATAGCATTATTGGCAATGTCTAGAAAGTTCTGTCTAAGGAGAGGTTTGGTCATCTAATTGCGCGCCAGTAAGGAGAAATCCTTATTGAAAAGCCCCCTCTTTCCTAGGAACGGCCTAGTTGTCATAATTGTGATTCTGTAATATATATTATTTGTGAATAATTAATTATTGATTTATATGATAAGAAAATATTTATTTTATGTGGATATAATTGATGGATATATTTATTTTATATAAAGGAATTAATGTTGAGGTATTTTTGTCGGAATTGAGGTGTTAAAAATTAAATCATTGTTCTTGAGATATATTGCGTGAGTTATAATTTTTAATCTGACCGTTGGATCGTTGTGATTTTTGGATATGTTATACATATATAAGTTGAGTATATGTCCACAAATTTTGAACCGTTAAAAATGAACGTATAATTTGTTATGAATTTTAAGAGGCGACTGATACGAAAATTAGGTTTATAAATGATTTTGGTAGAAAATTCTAAAATTGAGTAGGCCCCACTTTTGGTTGGTGAGAAATATGCTGGAATTTTTATTCAAATGTGGTGGGTGGAAATAGTAGCAGGTAAAGCCATCAGGTTGCAGGTTAAGTCTGCTTCGGCGTGCTAACGTTTTCCTATAAATAGAGGGCTAAGTTAGAATTGAAAATTACACCAGAATTCATAAGTTTTCTCTCTTTCTCTCTCTATATTATCAAGCGTATTTTGTGAGTATTTAGATACTTTGTGAGTTTTTATTTATCAGTGCAAGTTTCCTTTAGCCTTATACCGATATTCCGAACAGAAGTACTGTTATCTTGAGGTAAGGGATGTTATTTTCTTTTTAAATGATATTATTTTCTTCAATATCATTATACCGAAATATTAGTTTGAACTTTTTATCAAATTTAGAACTTTTTGTGTCGGGGTTACTATTTACGTATACGACACTATTCACGAATACGACACTATTCACCGAAAAATAAATTTTTTTCTTTTTGTCTAAGATGTCTATTATGGTTACTATCTTTGATTGTATCCATATTTTGATCTTTATTTTTGAATTCTACTTCACAATTGGTTGTTATGGAGTATTATTGCACTTGGATAAACTGTAATACGAATCTCTAATATTTGTCCTTCTTTCTCACTGGGTTCATTTTTTTTAAAATATTTTTCATCATCCTCAGTCCTAAATGATGATATTACTGAATATCTTTGGCCTGTAGTGCAAATATGAATGATTAACTGATGAATATCTTTGGCCCGTAGTGCAAAGATAAACAGGTGTTGAGATGAACATAACCGACTGGTGATACAAATGAATATCTTTGGCCTGTAGTGCAAAATGAATATTTGATTAAAAATGGTTATTGATTGTTATTACAGGGATAGAATATTGATGATGGACTTTTAAATATTAGAAGATAGTAGAACTCATTCTCTACTTGACTCTTCTAATGGTTTGCTGTTTCCGCTGCAGTTGTTGATCTAAAACTTGTTGTCTATTATATTTTATCAGATTTCTCCCTGTTGAAGACTAATGATAAGTTGTTGTATATTATTTTAGTCATAATATTCTTTACTGGGCTAGTTGAGCTCATCATTTTCCTTTTTGTTCAATTTTTCTCAGGAGGCGAGAATATAGCGGGAACTAGTCGGGGTGTGGAGTGATGTTTCTAGTCATAGGTGTTAGCAGTCCTCACTATTTTATAAAATAGTGTTTCAATAATTGTAATGAGGACTTATTTGAGTGTGGATATTATCTAAAAGATAATATTTGTATTTAAACTCACAGTATTGTGTTGTCATATTTTGCGCGACAAGTGTTTTAATGAAGTTATATTTGTTTCTGTACCATATATTTGGCGACTCAGAATGGGTGATGTATGCTTATTTTGGGGGCGTCACAGTTGGAATCAGAGCTTAGGGATATGGTCTCTGGCGGAGATCGGGGAATAGAACTAGGAGGGGAGAGCCGAGTAAATCCTTCGCCAGTGTGTCCTACCTAAGCTTATTAGTTGGTTGGTCATAATATAGGAATATTATGTGATATGTTAATTTGTTTAATTAACCCTTATTTTATGGCAGTATTTGAGAATGGCAGCCGAGAACGTTAACAATGGAGTATATGAGACTGTGGAACAACCTTTAGTCACAAATCAGGAGAATGTGCAACAGGCTGGCAATATTCCTCCTGTAAATAACGTTACCGAGCAAACGATGAATGATGGAATGTTTAGGAGCTTTTTACAATTCATGCAAAATAAGACGAGAGAGACTCGTGTGTAGAATACGGGTGGAAATGATAACAACGCGCAGTTTATCACGACCAAGCAGTTCAAAGAGTTGGGACCACCAGACTTTTAGGGAAAGCCGGATCCGATCAAGGCAGAAACTTGGGTCAAGCAAATTACTAAGATATTCGATGTCTTGGGATGAACGGAGGAACAGAAGGTTCCATTCGCCACCTTTATGTTCCGTGGTGAGGAAGACTACTGGTGGGAGTCTGTGAAGCGTACCCAACCTGACGCACTCAACATGTCTTGGGAAACGTTTCAGAAACTGTTTAATGACAAGTACTTTCCTGAAAGTATTCGTCATATGAAGGAGGTAGAGTTTATTAGACTGGAACAAAACAACATGACGGTGTCCCAGTACGAGGCGAAGTTTGCAGAGTTATCCAGTTTGCACCTCATTTGGTCGAGAATGAGGAACAAATGACAAGGATGTTTCTGAGAGGTTTAAAACCCGAGATTCGGCAATATCTTATCTCTCATAAATTTTCTTTATATTCAGATGTTGTAAACAGGGCTCAATTATTAGAGCGAGATAATGAGTATATTCAACCGAGGGAACACAACCAAGATAATACCGGTGGCAGCGGTCATCGGACCAATGAAAACCAGTAGGGAGGAAAATATTCGGACAAAAGCGGTAACCACTCTGGTGGAAATCGTGGCCGTGATAATAGAAGGAGCGAGTCGGGAGGAGATTTCAAGAAGAGAAGGTACAACAATGATAACGTGAAAACGTCAGCACAAACATCAACTGTTTCTAGGGGAGGAGAACGAGCACCGGTCGTTTGTTACAAATGCGGGAAAGAGGGACATATCAGCCCAAACTGTCCACAACAATCCAAGGTATGTCAAAACTGTGGAAAGGAGGGTCATATAGCTCGAGAGTGTTCTATAGCAAAACCAATTTCAGCAGGGATGGTGACTCCAAAAGCTGTCCCGGATAAGTCAAAATCAGCGGTTCCTGGAAGAGCGTTTGTTGTGACTGGCCAAAACGTGAGAAACCCGAACGAGGTGATCACGGGAAAGCTAATCTTGAATTCTTACGAAGTTTATACTTTACTAGATACCGGTTCTATCCATTCTTTTATCTCTCCTGCTTGTGCTCAACGTTTAAACTTGACTCCGGAGAAATTAGACTTTAACCTATCTGTGGAGACTCCGTTAGGAGAAACTTTCTTTACAGCTACAGTTTATAAATCTTGTTTAATCCAAGTTGGCACCATCACATTACCTGTTGACCTTATCTATTTAAGGATACTTGCTTTTGATGTGATTTTAGGAATTGATTGGTTAACTACTCATCATGCCAAAATTGATTATTTTCGTAAGGTTGTTAGTTTTCATATTCCTAACCAACCTGTTATGCGAATTCAAGCAACCAAACCACTAAAATCAATCGCTGCCATATCAAGCCATAAAGCCATTCGTTTATTAAAAAATAGATGTCAAGCTTTCTTAGCCCATGTTATGAACTTGAACAAAAACACGTCAGATTTGAATAATATTTTCGTTGTTAGTGAATTTCTTGACGTATTTCCTGAAGAACTTCCTGGTCTACCCCCAAAACGTGAAGTTGAATTCTTTATTGACCTTGAACCCGGTACAAAGCCCATTTCTAAAACCCCATATCGAATGGCTCCTATTGAACTTCAGGAGTTAAAAGGCCAATTATAGGAATTGTTAGAATCGGTTTCATTCGTCCTAATACGTCTCCTTGGGGTGCTCTTGTTTTATTCATAAAGAAGAAAGACGGGAGTATGCGACTTTGTATTGACTATCGAGAATTGAACCATGTCACCATCAAGAATAGGTATCCGCTACCTCGTATTGATGACCTGTTCGACCAGTTGCAAAGAGCATAATTCTTTTCACAGATCGATCTTTGTTCTAGATATCATCAGCTGAAGATTAAAACTAAGGACATTCTAAAGACTGCCTTCAGAACTCGGTACGGGCATTATGAATTCTTAGTCATGTCTTTTGGATTGACTATTGCTCCTGTTGCTTTCATGGATATGATGAACTGTGTGTTCAAAGAATATTTATATCAGTTCGTTGTTGTCTTTATTGATGACATCCTCATCTATTCCAAAAGCCGTGAAGATCATGAGCGCCATTTGAAGCTGGTACTGCAAAGGCTTCGTAAAAACAACCTATATGCCAAATTGAAGAAATACGAGTTCTAGCTTGAGGAAGTAGCATTCCTTGGGCATGTGGTGTCAAAATATGGAGTATTTATCGACCCGGCGAAGATTGAAGCCATACAAAGTTAGGAGCAACCGAAGTCGGTGACCGAAGTACGTAGCTTTCTGGGCGTAGCTAGTTATTATCGGAGATTCGTGGAAGGATTTTCTAGAATCGCTACTCCGTTAACTTAGCTAACTCGGAAGGATACAAAATTCGGTTGGAGCGAGGATTATGAGAAGAGTTTTTAAGAACTCAAGAGGAGACTCATTTCGGCACCTGTTCTGACAATACCATCTGGTTTGGATGGATTTGTTATCTACAGCTATGCTTCAGGAAAAGGGTTAGGATGTGTTCTCATGCAACATGGGAAAGTCATAGCCTATGCCTCGCGACAACTCAAAGAATATGAGAGGAATTATCCTACTCATGATTTGGAGTTGGCAGCAGTCGTTTTCGCGTTGAAGATTTGGAGACACTACCTGTATGGGGAGAAAGTGGAGATCTATAAGGATCATAAAAGCCTTAACTATTTCTTCACCCAAAAGGAACTCAAAATGCGGTAACGACGTTGGCTCGAGCTGTTGAAAGATTACGATCATACCATCCAATATCATCCTGGAAAAGTGAACGCAGTAGCTGACGCATTGAGTAGAAGATCATATGCGGGTAAGAGTGCAATGTTGTTAACACAAAGGCCCATTTTGTATGACTTGCAAAGGATGGAGATAGAGGTAAAGGCTCTAAGTACCCACGTGATGATATCAAATATACGAGTAGAACCGACTTTAATCGATAAAGTTAAAGCTGCTCAAGCTACGGACATGAAACTGATGCGTATGAAGAAGAAAGTGTAAGAAGGTGCTATTCCAGAAGCAAGAATCAATGAAAAAGGAGTACTTCGAGTAAACTCCAGACTTTGCGTTCCTAACGATTCTGACTTGAAGCATAGAATCATGATGGAGGCACACAACACACCATTTACAATCCATCCTGGGAGTACCAAAATGTATCATGATCTTCGACATACATTTTGGTAAAGCAATATGAAAAGAGAGATCGCGGAGTTTATCTCGAGGTGTTTAACTTGTTAACGTGTAAAAGCAGAGCATCATGTACCAAAGGGTCCATTGCAACCACTTGAGATTCCGAAATGGAAGTGGGAACACATTACTATAGATTTTGTTACGGGTCTTCCCAAGGTTTCTCAAGGCATAGATGCGATTTGGTTCATTGTTGATAGATTAACCGAGTCTGCTCATTTCTTACCTATACGTGAGACTTATTCCCTTGAACATCTTGCTAGTATGTACGTGAATGAGATTGTGAGATTGCGTGGCATGTCAGTATCCATAGTTTCAGATCGTGACCCAAGATTCACTTCACAATTTTGGGTTAGCTTACAGAAAGCTATGGGCACAGATTTACGATTCAGTTCAGCATACCATCCTCAAACGGATGGACAATCAAAGAGGACTATTCAAACCCTTGAAGATCTATTAAGACTCTGTGTTCTAGATTTCAAAGGAAGTTGGGATAAGTACTTACCACTGGTAGAATTCTCCTACAACAATAGTTATCAGGCAAGTATAGGTATGGCTCCATTTGAAGTCTTGTATGGACGAACGTGTCGTTCTCCAGTATGCTGGGACGAGGTGGGTGAAGCAACGTTGTTGGGACCAGAATTGGTACGCATAACTACAGAGAAGATCCAAACGATTCGACAACGTATACAAACGGCACAGGATCGACAAAAGAGTTATGCGGATCTTCATCGAAAGGATGTAGAATTTAGTATTGGAGATCATGTATTGTTACGTGTTGCACCATGGAAAGGAGTTACAAGATTTGGAAAGAGAGGAAAGCTCAATCCACGATTTGTTGGTCCATTTGAGATTCTTGACCGAATAGGAAATGTGGCATATCGACTCGCATTACCTCCAAGCATGTCTCGTGTTAATAATGTTTTTCACGTATCTGTGCTTGGAAAATATGTGAAAGACCCGAACCACATAATTTAGTTAGAACCAAACGAGATAGCCGAAGATTTAACGTACGAGGAGGTACCTGTTAAGATCTTGGATAGGAAAAAGCATGTTCTACTCACGAAGGTTATACCACAAGTTAAGGTTTTGTGGAGAAACCATGCTATTGAAGAAATGACCTGGGAGTTGGAATCAGAAATGAAAGCGAGATATCCTCACCTTTTCGAAACACCAGGTACGTACGTTAATTTCGAGGACGAAATTTCATAAGGAGGGGAGGTTGTAAGACCCCGACTTATTAATGAATAAAATTAAATTTTCTCTAAATATTATTGTGAATAATAAGGTGTTAATTTGATATAATGCTTTGGTTATGGGTGAAATGTGTAAATTTTACAAAATAAGCAAGTGGTTATAAAATATTCATTTTGTCGGGGAATATTCGTTTGGTTGTGGAATTTCTTGCTGTCGGGGAATATTCGTACGATGACGCAGCCATTTGTGGGCCCCATAACGGAAAACGGTCGGATGAAGAAAATGACAAAAATTGAGAATATTTTATTTTATTGATTCAATAATTGCTGCGTTGATATTTTATATTATTGTTGTTTCAATAATTGTTGCTGCATATTATTTTCTATTTTCAGATCAATAATTCATATTATTTGAATAATATTATTAGATATAATTATTCGAAATGCCTAGAAAGTTCTGTTTAAGGAGAGGTTTGTTCATCTAATTGCGCGCCAGTAAGGAGAAATCCTTATTGGAAAGCCCCCTCTTTCCTGGGAACGGCCTGGTTGTCATAATTGTGATTCTGTAATATTATTTGTGAATAATTAATTATTGATTTATATGATAAGGAAATATTTATTTTATGTGGATATAATTGATGGATATATTTATTTTATGTAAAGTAATTAATGTTGAGGTGTTTTTGTCGGAATGGAGGTATTAAAAATTAAATCACTGTTCTTGAGATATATTGCGTGAGTTATAATTTTTAATCTGACCGTTGAATCGTTGTGATTTTTGGATATGTTATACATATATAAGTTGAGTATATGTCCACAAATTTTGAACCGTTAAAAATAAACGTATAATTTGTTATGAATTTTAAGAGGTGACTGATTCAGAAATTAGGTTTATAAATGATTTTGGTGGAAAAATTCTAGAATTGAGTAGGCCCCACTTTTGATTGGTGAGAAATGTACTAAAATTTTTATTCAAATGTGGTGGACTGGAATAGTAGCAGGTAAAGCCATCAGGTTGCAAGTCAAGTCTGCTTCGGCGTGCTAATATTTTCCTATAAATAGAGGGCTACGTTAGAATTAAAAATTACACCAGAATTCATAAGTTTTCTCTCTTTCTCTCTCTATATTATCGAGTGTATTTTGTGAGTATTTAGATACTTTGTGAGTTTTTATTTATCAGTGCAAGTTTCCTTCAGCCTTATACCGATATTCCTAACAGAAGTACTGTTATCTTGAGGTAAGGGATGTTAGTTTCTTCTTAAATGATATTATTTTCTTCAATATCATTATTCCAAAATATTGGTTTGAACTTTTTTATCAAATTTAAAACTTTTATGTAGGAATTACTATTCACGTATACGACACTATTCACGAATACGACACTATTCACCGAAAAATAAAATTTTTCATTTTTGTCCAAGATGTCTATTATGGTTACTATCTTTGATTGTATCCATGTTTTGATCTTTATTTTTAAATTCTACTTCACAATTGGTTGTTATGGAATATTATTGCACTTGGATAAACTGTAATACGAATCCCTAATATTTATCCTTCTGTCTCACTGGGTTCATTTTCTTTAAAATATTTTTCATCATCCTCAGTCCTAAATGATGATATTACTGAATATCTTTGGCCTGTAGTGCAAAGATGAATGATTAACTGATGAATATCTTTGGCCCGTAGTGCAAAGATGAACAGGTGTTGAGATGAACATGACCGACTGGTGATACAAATGAATATCTTTGGCCTGTAGTGCAAAGATGAATATTTGATTAAAGATGGTTATTGATTGTTATTACAGGGATAAAATATTTATGATTTAAATATTAGAAGATAGTAGAACTCATTCTCTACTTGACTCTTCTAATGGTTTGCTGTTTCCGTTGCAGTTGTTGATCCAAAACTTGTTGTCTATTATATTTTATCAGATTTTTCCTTGTTGAAGACTAATGATAAGTTGTTGTATATTATCTTAGTCATAATATTCTTTATTGGGCTAGTTGAGCTCACCCTTTTTTCTTTTTATTCCGTTTTTCTCAAGAGGCGAGAATATAGCGGGAACTAGTAGGAGTGTGGAGTGATATTTCTAGTCAGTGGTGTTAGCAGTCCTCACTATGTTATAAAATAATGTTTCAATAATTGTAATGAGGACTTATTTGAGTGTGGATATTGTCCAGAAGATAATATTTGTATTTAAACTCACAGTATTGTGTTGTAGTATTTTGCGCGACAAGTGTTTTAATGAAGTTGTATTTGTTTCTGTACCATGTATTTGGCGACTCAGAATGGGTGATGTATACCTATTTTGGGGGCGTCACAGTTGGTATCAGAGCTATAAGTAAAGAGCCCCAAGCCTCTCGCTGGTGACTTCCTTGTGTGGGATGCACCGAAGCCAGACTCTCTGTAGGGGACGCCGTTCTGCGATGACAAATTGATAGGTACCACTGTGAGGTGCTGTCAACGGTTGGGACATGAGTCACAGTTGGTATCAGAGCTTAGGGATATGGTCTCTGGCGGAGATCGGGGAATAGAACTAGGAGGGGAGAGACGAGTAAATCCTTCGCTAGTGTGTCCTACCTAAGCTTATTTGTTGGTTGGTCATAATATAGGGATATTATGTGATATGTTAATTTGTTTAATTAACCCTTATTTTATGGCAGTATTTGAGAATGGCAGCCGAGAACGTTAACGATAGAGTATATTAGACTGTGGAACAACCTTTAGTCTCAAATCAGGAGAATGTGCAACATGCTGGCAATATTCCTCCTGTAAACAACGTTACCGAGCAAACGATGAATGATGGAATGTTTAGGCACTTTTTGCAGTTCATGCAAAATCAGACGAGGGAGACTTGCGTGCAAAATACGGGTGGAAACGATAACAACGCGCGATTTGTCACGGCCAAGCAGTTTAAAGAGTTGGGACCACCAGACTTTCAGGGAAAGCCGGATCCGATCAAGGCGGAAATGTGGGTCAAGCAAATTATTAAGATATTCGATGTCTTGGGATGCACGGAGGAACAGAAGGTTCCATTCGCCACCTTCACGGTGAGGCAGACTACTGGTGGGAGTCTGTGAAGCGTACCCAGCCTGACGCACTGAACATGTCCTGGGAAACGTTTCAAAAACTGTTTAATGACAAGTACTTTCCTGAAAGTATTCGTCATATGAAGGAGGTAGAGTTTGTTAGACTGGAACTAAACAACATGACGGTGTCCCAGTACGAGGCGAAGTTTGCAGAGTTATCCAGTTTTACACCTCATTTGGTCGAGAATGAGGAACAAATGACAAGGATGTTTCTGAAAGATTTAAAACTCGAGATTCGACAATATCTTATCTCTCATAAATTTTCTTTATATTCAGATGTTGTAAACAGGGCTCAATTATTAGAGCGAGATAATGAGTATATTCAACCGATGGAACACAACCAAGGTAATACCGGTGGCAGCGGTCATCGGACCAATGAAAACCAGCAGGGAAGAAAATATTCGGACAAAAACGGTAACCACTCTGGTGGAAATCGTGACCGTGATAATAGAAGGAGCGAGTCGGGAGGAGATTTCAAGAAGAGAAGGTACAACAATGATAACGTGAAAACGTCAGTACAAACATCAATTGTTTCTAGGGGAGGAGAACGAGCACCGATCGTTTGTTACAAATGCGGGAAAGAGGGACATATCAGCCCAAACTACCCACAACAATCCAAGGTATGTTATAACTGTGGAAAGGAGGGTCATATAGCTCGAGAGTGTTCTATAGCAAAACCAAGTTCAGCGGGGATGGTGACTCCAAAAGCTGTCCTGGATAAGTTGAAATCAGCGGTTCCTGGAAGAGCGTTTGTCGTGACTGGCCAAAACGCGAGAAACCCGAACGAGGTGATCACGGGAAAGCTAATCTTGAATTCTTGCGAAGTTTATACTTTACTAGATACCGGTTCTACCCATTCTTTTATCTCTCCTGCTTGTGCTCAACGTTTAAACTTGACTCAGGAGAAATTAGACTTTGACCTATCTGTAGAGACTCCATTAGGAGAAACTTTCATTACATCTACAGTTTATAAATCTTGTTTAATTCAAGTTGGCACCATCACATTACCTGTTGACCTTATCTCTTTAAGGATACTTGCTTTTGATGTGATTTTAGGAATTGATTGGTTAACTACTCATCATGTCAAAATTGATTGTTTTCGTAAGGTTGTTAGTTTTCATATTCCTAACCAACCTGTTATGCGAATTCAAGCAACCAAACCACTAAAATCAATTGCTGTCATATCAAGCCATAAAGCCATTCGTTTATTAAAAAATGGATGTCAAGCTTTCTTAGCCCATGTTATGGACTTGAACAAAAACACGTCAGATTTGAATAATATTTTCGTTGTTAGTGAATTTCTTGACGTATTTCCTGAAGAACTTCCTGGTCTACCCCCAAAACGTGAAGTTGAATTCTTTATTGACCTTGAACCCGGTACAAAGCCCATTTCTAAAACCCCATATCGAATGGCTCCTATTGAACTTCAGGAGTTAAAAGTCCAATTATAGGAATTGTTAGAATCGGTTTCATTCGTCCTAATACGTCTCCTTGGGGTGCTCTTGTTTTATTCATAAAGAAGAAAGACGGGAGTATGCGACTTTGTATTGACTATCGAGAATTGAACCATGTCACCATCAAGAATAGGTATCCGCTACCTCGTATTGATGACCTGTTCGACCAGTTGCAAAGAGCATAATTCTTTTCACAGATCGATCTTCGTTCTGGATATCATCAGCTGAAGATTAAAACTGAGGACATTCTAAAGACTGCCTTCAGAACTCGGTACGGGCATTATGAATTCTTAGTCATGTCTTTTGGATTGACTATTGCTCCTGTTGCTTTCATGGATATGATGAACTGTGTGTTCAAAGAATATTTATATCAGTTCGTTGTTGTCTTTATTGATGACATCCTCATCTATTCCAAAAGCCGTGAAGATCATGAGCGCCATTTGAAGCTGGTACTGCAAAGGCTTCGTAAAAACAACCTATATGCCAAATTGAAGAAATACGAGTTCTAGCTTGAGGAAGTAGCATTCCTTGGGCATGTGGTGTCAAAATATGGAGTATTTGTCGACCCGGCGAAGATTGAAGCCATACAAAGTTAGGAGCAACCGAAGTCGGTGACCGAAGTACGTAGCTTTCTGGGCGTAGCTAGTTATTATCGGAGATTCGTGGAAGGATTTTCTAGAATCGCTACCCCGTTAACTTAGCTAACTCGGAAGGATACAAAATTCGGTTGGAGCGAGGATTATGAGAAGAGTTTTTAAGAACTCAAGAGGAGACTCATTTCGGCACCTGTTCTGACAATACCATCTGGTTTGGATGGATTTGTTATCTACAGCTATGCTTCAGGAAAAGGGTTAGGATGTGTTCTCATGCAACATGGGAAAGTCATAGCCTATGCCTCGCGACAACTCAAAGAATATGAGAGGAATTATCCTACTCATGATTTGGAGTTGGCAGCAGTCGTTTTCGCGTTGAAGATTTGGAGACACTACCTGTATGGGGAGAAAGTGGAGATCTATAAGGATCATAAAAGCCTTAACTATTTCTTCACCCAAAAGGAACTCAAAATGCGGTAACGACGTTGGCTCGAGCTGTTGAAAGATTACGATCATACCATCCAATATCATCCTGGAAAAGTGAACGCAGTAGCTGACGCATTGAGTAGAAGATCATATGCGGGTAAGAGTGCAATGTTGTTAACACAAAGGCCCATTTTGTATGACTTGCAAAGGATGGAGATAGAGGTAAAGGCTCTAAGTACCCACGTGATGATATCAAATATACGAGTAGAACCGACTTTAATCGATAAAGTTAAAGCTGCTCAAGCTACGGACATGAAACTGATGCGTATGAAGAAGAAAGTGTAAGAAGGTGCTATTCCAGAAGCAAGAATCAATGAAAAAGGAGTACTTCGAGTAAACTCCAGACTTTGCGTTCCTAACGATTCTGACTTGAAGCATAGAATCATGATGGAGGCACACAACACACCATTTACAATCCATCCTGGGAGTACCAAAATGTATCATGATCTTCGACATACATTTTGGTAAAGCAATATGAAAAGAGAGATCGCGGAGTTTATCTCGAGGTGTTTAACTTGTTAACGTGTAAAAGCAGAGCATCATGTACCAAAGGGTCCATTGCAACCACTTGAGATTCCGAAATGGAAGTGGGAACACATTACTATAGATTTTGTTACGGGTCTTCCCAAGGTTTCTCAAGGCATAGATGCGATTTGGTTCATTGTTGATAGATTAACCGAGTCTGCTCATTTCTTACCTATACGTGAGACTTATTCCCTTGAACATCTTGCTAGTATGTACGTGAATGAGATTGTGAGATTGCGTGGCATGCCAGTATCCATAGTTTCAGATCGTGACCCAAGATTCACTTCACGATTTTGGGTTAGCTTACAGAAAGCTATGGGCACAGATTTACGATTCAGTTCAGCATACCATCCTCAAACGGATGGACAATCAAAGAGGACTATTCAAACCCTTGAAGATCTATTAAGACTCTGTGTTCTAGATTTCAAAGGAAGTTGGGATAAGTACTTACCACTGGTAGAATTCTCCTACAACAATAGTTATCAGGCAAGTATAGGTATGGCTCCATTTGAAGTCTTGTATGGACGAACGTGTCGTTCTCCAGTATGCTGGGACGAGGTGGGTGAAGCAACGTTGTTGGGACCAGAATTGGTACGCATAACTACAGAGAAGATCCAAACGATTCGACAACGTATACAAACGGCACAGGATCGACAAAAGAGTTATGCGGATCTTCATCGAAAGGATGTAGAATTTAGTATTGGAGATCATGTATTGTTACGTGTTGCACCATGGAAAGGAGTTACAAGATTTGGAAAGAGAGGAAAGCTCAATCCACGATTTGTTGGTCCATTTGAGATTCTTGACCGAATAGGAAATGTGGCATATCGACTCGCATTACCTCCAAGCATGTCTCGTGTTAATAATGTTTTTCACGTATCTGTGCTTGGAAAATATGTGAAAGACCCGAATCACATAATTTAGTTAGAACCAAACGAGATAGCCGAAGATTTAACGTACGAGGAGGTACCTGTTAAGATCTTGGATAGGAAAAAGCATGTTCTACTCACGAAGGTTATACCACAAGTTAAGGTTTTGTGGAGAAACCATGCTATTGAAGAAATGACCTGGGAGTTGGAATCAGAAATGAAAGCGAGATATCCTCACCTTTTCGAAACACCAGGTACGTACGTTAATTTCGAGGACGAAATTTCATAAGGAGGGGAGGTTGTAAGACCCCGACTTATTAATGAATAAAATTAAATTTTCTCTAAATATTATTGTGAATAATAAGGTGTTAATTTGATATAATGCTTTGGTTATGGGTGAAATGTGTAAATTTTACAAAATAAGCAAGTGGTTATAAAATATTCATTTTGTCGGGGAATATTCGTTTGGTTGTGGAATTTCTTGCTGTCGGGGAATATTCGTACGATGACGCAGCCATTTGTGGGCCCCATAACGGAAAACGGTCGGATGAAGAAAACGACAAAAATTGAGAATATTTTATTTTATTGATTCAATAATTGCTGCGTTGATATTTTATATTATTGTTGTTTCAATAATTGTTGCTGCATATTATTTTCTATTTTCAGATCAATAATTCATATTATTTGAATAATATTATTAGATATAATTATTCGAAATGCCTAGAAAGTTCTGTTTAAGAAGAGGTTTGTTCATCTAATTGCGCGCCAGTAAGGAGAAATCCTTATTGGAAAGCCCCCTCTTTCCTGGGAACGGCCTGGTTGTCATAATTGTGATTCTGTAATATTATTTGTGAATAATTAATTATTGATTTATATGATAAGGAAATATTTATTTTATGTGGATATAATTGATGGATATATTTATTTTATGTAAAGTAATTAATATTGAGGTGTTTTTGTCGGAATGGAGGTATTAAAAATTAAATCAATGTTCTTGAGATATATTGCGTGAGTTATAATTTTTAATCTGACCGTTGAATCGTTGTGATTTTTGGATATGTTATACATATATAAGTTGAGTATATGTCCACAAATTTTGAACCGTTAAAAATAAACGTATAATTTGTTATGAATTTTAAGAGGTGACTGATTCAGAAATTAGGTTTATAAATGATTTTGGTGGAAAAATTCTAGAATTGAGTGGGCCCCACTTTTGATTGGTGAGAAATGTACTAAAATTTTTATTCAAATGTGGTGGACTGGAATAGTAGCAGGTAAAGCCATCAGGTTGCAAGTGAAGTCTGCTTCGGCGTGCTAATATTTTCCTATAAATAGAGGGCTAAGTTAGAATTAAAAATTACACCAGAATTCATAAGTTTTCTCTCTTTCTCTCTCTATATTATCGAGTGTATTTTGTGAGTATTTAGATACTTTGTGAGTTTTTATTTATCAGTGCAAGTTTCCTTCAGCCTTATACCGATATTCCTAACAGAAGTACTGTTATCTTGAGGTAAGGGATGTTAGTTTCTTCTTAAATGATATTATTTTCTTCAATATTATTATTCCAAAATATTGGTTTGAACTTTTTTATCAAATTTAAAACTTTTATGTAGGAATTACTATTCACGTATACGACACTATTCACGAATACGACACTATTCACCGAAAAATAAAATTCTTCATTTTTGTCCAAGATGTCTATTATGGTTACTATCTTTGATTGTATCCATGTTTTGATCTTTATTTTTAAATTCTACTTCACAATTGGTTGTTATGGAATATTATTGCACTTGGATAAACTGTAATACGAATCCCTAATATTTATCCTTCTGTCTCACTGGGTTCATTTTCTTTAAAATATTTTTCATCATCCTCAGTCCTAAATGATGATATTACTGAATATCTTTGGCCTGTAGTGCAAAGATGAATGATTAACTGATGAATATCTTTGGCCCGTAGTGCAAAGATGAACAGGTGTTGAGATGAACATGACCGACTGGTGATACAAATGAATATCTTTGGCCTGTAGTGCAAAGATGAATATTTGATTAAAGATGGTTATTGATTGTTATTACAGGGATAAAATATTTATGATTTAAATATTAGAAGATAGTAGAACTCATTCTCTACTTGACTCTTCTAATGGTTTGCTGTTTCCGTTGCAGTTGTTGATCCAAAACTTGTTGTCTATTATATTTTATCAGATTTTTCCTTGTTGAAGACTAATGATAAGTTGTTGTATATTATCTTAGTCATAATATTCTTTATTGGGCTAGTTGAGCTCACCCTTTTTTCTTTTTATTCCGTTTTTCTCAAGAGGCGAGAATATAGCGGGAACTAGTAGGAGTGTGGAGTGATGTTTCTAGTCAGTGGTGTTAGCAGTCCTCACTATGTTATAAAATAATGTTTCAATAATTGTAATGAGGACTTATTTGAGTGTGGATATTGTCCAGAAGATAATATTTGTATTTAAACTTACAGTATTGTGTTGTAGTATTTTGCGCGACAAGTGTTTTAATGAAGTTGTATTTGTTTCTGTACCATGTATTTGGCGACTCAGAATGGGTGATGTATACCTATTTTGGGGGCGTCACAGTTGGTATCAGAGCTATAAGTAAAGAGCCCCAAGCCTCTCGCTGGTGACTTCCTTGTGTGGGATGCACCGAAGCCAGACTCTCCGTAGGGGACGCCGTTCTGCGATGGCAAATTGATAGGTACCACTGTGAGGTGCTGTCAACGGTTGGGACATGAGTCACAGTTGGTATCAGAGCTTAGGGATATGGTCTCTGGCGGAGATCGGGGAATAGAACTAGGAGGGGAGAGACGAGTAAATCCTTCGCTAGTGTGTCCTACCTAAGCTTATTTGTTGGTTGGTCATAATATAGGGATATTATGTGATATGTTAATTTGTTTAATTAACCCTTATTTTATGGCAGTATTTGAGAATGGCAGCCGAGAACGTTAACGATAGAGTATATTAGACTGTGGAACAACCTTTAGTCTCAAATCAGGAGAATGTGCAACATGCTGGCAATATTCCTCCTGTAAACAACGTTACCGAGCAAACGATGAATGATGGAATGTTTAGGCACTTTTTGCAGTTCATGCAAAATCAGACGAGGGAGACTTGCGTGCAAAATACGGGTGGAAACGATAACAACGCGCGATTTGTCACGGCCAAGCAGTTTAAAGAGTTGGGACCACCAGACTTTCAGGGAAAGCCGGATCCGATCAAGGCGGAAATGTGGGTCAAGCAAATTATTAAGATATTCGATGTCTTGGGATGCACGGAGGAACAGAAGGTTCCATTCGCCACCTTCACGGTGAGGCAGACTACTGGTGGGAGTCTGTGAAGCGTACCCAGCCTGACGCACTGAACATGTCCTGGGAAACGTTTCAAAAACTGTTTAATGACAAGTACTTTCCTGAAAGTATTCGTCATATGAAGGAGGTAGAGTTTGTTAGACTGGAACTAAACAACATGACGGTGTCCCAGTACGAGGCGAAGTTTGCAGAGTTATCCAGTTTTACACCTCATTTGGTCGAGAATGAGGAACAAATGACAAGGATGTTTCTGAAAGATTTAAAACTCGAGATTCGACAATATCTTATCTCTCATAAATTTTCTTTATATTCAGATGTTGTAAACAGGGCTCAATTATTAGAGCGAGATAATGAGTATATTCAACCGATGGAACACAACCAAGGTAATACCGGTGGCAGCGGTCATCGGACCAATGAAAACCAGCAGGGAAGAAAATATTCGGACAAAAACGGTAACCACTCTGGTGGAAATCGTGACCGTGATAATAGAAGGAGCGAGTCGGGAGGAGATTTCAAGAAGAGAAGGTACAACAATGATAACGTGAAAACGTCAGTACAAACATCAATTGTTTCTAGGGGAGGAGAACGAGCACCGATCGTTTGTTACAAATGCGGGAAAGAGGGACATATCAGCCCAAACTACCCACAACAATCCAAGGTATGTTATAACTGTGGAAAGGAGGGTCATATAGCTCGAGAGTGTTCTATAGCAAAACCAAGTTCAGCGGGGATGGTGACTCCAAAAGCTGTCCTGGATAAGTTGAAATCAGCGGTTCCTGGAAGAGCGTTTGTCGTGACTGGCCAAAACGCGAGAAACCCGAACGAGGTGATCACGGGAAAGCTAATCTTGAATTCTTGCGAAGTTTATACTTTACTAGATACCGGTTCTACCCATTCTTTTATCTCTCCTGCTTGTGCTCAACGTTTAAACTTGACTCAGGAGAAATTAGACTTTGACCTATCTGTAGAGACTCCATTAGGAGAAACTTTCATTACATCTACAGTTTATAAATCTTGTTTAATTCAAGTTGGCACCATCACATTACCTGTTGACCTTATCTCTTTAAGGATACTTGCTTTTGATGTGATTTTAGGAATTGATTGGTTAACTACTCATCATGTCAAAATTGATTGTTTTCGTAAGGTTGTTAGTTTTCATATTCCTAACCAACCTGTTATGCGAATTCAAGCAACCAAACCACTAAAATCAATTGCTGTCATATCAAGCCATAAAGCCATTCGTTTATTAAAAAATGGATGTCAAGCTTTCTTAGCCCATGTTATGGACTTGAACAAAAACACGTCAGATTTGAATAATATTTTCGTTGTTAGTGAATTTCTTGACGTATTTCCTGAAGAACTTCCTGGTCTACCCCCAAAAGGTGAAGTTGAATTCTTTATTGACCTTGAACCCGGTACAAAGTCCATTTCTAAAACCCCATATCGAATGGCTCCTATTGAACTTCAGGAGTTAAAAGTCCAATTATAGGAATTGTTATAATCGGTTTCATTCGTCCTAATACGTCTCCTTGGGGTGCTCTTGTTTTATTCATAAAGAAGAAAGACGGGAGTATGCGACTTTGTATTGACTATCGAGAATTGAACCATGTCACCATCTAGAATAGGTATCCGCTACCTCGTATTGATGACCTGTTCGACCAGTTGCAAAGAGCATAATTCTTTTCACAGATCGATCTTCGTTCTGGATATCATCAGCTGAAGAATAAAACTAAGGATATTCTAAAGACTGTCTTCAGAACTCGGTACGGGCATTATGAATTCTTAGTCATGTCTTTTGGATTGACTATTGCTCCTGTTGCTTTCATGGATATGATGAACTGTGTGTTCAAAGAATATTTATATCAGTTCGTTGTTGTCTTTATTGATGACATCCTCATCTATTCCAAAAGCCGTGAAGATCATGAGCGCCATTTGAAGCTGGTACTGCAAAGGCTTCGTAAAAACAACCTATATGCCAAATTGAAGAAATACGAGTTCTAGCTTGAGGAAGTAGCATTCCTTGGGCATGTGGTGTCAAAATATGGAGTATTTGTCGACCCGGCGAAGATTGAAGCCATACAAAGTTAGGAGCAACCGAAGTCGGTGACCGAAGTACGTAGCTTTCTGGGCGTAGCTAGTTATTATCGGAGATTCGTGGAAGGATTTTCTAGAATCGCTACTCCGTTAACTCAGCTAACTCGGAAGGATACAAAATTCGGTTGGAGCGAGGATTATGAGAAGAGTTTTTAAGAACTCAAGAGGAGACTCATTTCGGCACCTGTTCTGACAATACCATCTGGTTTGGATGGATTTGTTATCTACAGCTATGCTTCAGGAAAAGGGTTAGGATGTGTTCTCATGCAACATGGGAAAGTCATAGCCTATGCCTCGCGACAACTCAAAGAATATGAGAGGAATTATCCTACTCATGATTTGGAGTTGGCAGCAGTCGTTTTCGCGTTGAAGATTTGGAGACACTACCTGTATGGGGAGAAAGTGGAGATCTATAAGGATCATAAAAGCCTTAACTATTTCTTCACCCAAAAGGAACTCAAAATGCGGTAACGACGTTGGCTCGAGCTGTTGAAAGATTACGATCATACCATCCAATATCATCCTGGAAAAGTGAACGCAGTAGCTGACGCATTGAGTAGAAGATCATATGCGGGTAAGAGTGCAATGTTGTTAACACAAAGGCCCATTTTGTATGACTTGCAAAGGATGGAGATAGAGGTAAAGGCTCTAAGTACCCACGTGATGATATCAAATATACGAGTAGAACCGACTTTAATCGATAAAGTTAAAGCTGCTCAAGCTACGGACATGAAACTGATGCGTATGAAGAAGAAAGTGTAAGAAGGTGCTATTCCAGAAGCAAGAATCAATGAAAAAGGAGTACTTCGAGTAAACTCCAGACTTTGCGTTCCTAACGATTCTGACTTGAAGCATAGAATCATGATGGAGGCACACAATACACCATTTACAATCCATCCTGGGAGTACCAAAATGTATCATGATCTTCGACATACATTTTGGTAAAGCAATATGAAAAGAGAGATCGCGGAGTTTATCTCGAGGTGTTTAACTTGTTAACGTGTAAAAGCAGAGCATCATGTACCAAAGGGTCCATTGCAACCACTTGAGATTCCAAAATGGAAGTGGAAACACATTACTATAGATTTTGTTACGGGTCTTCCCAAGGTTTCTCAAGGCATAGATGCGATTTGGTTCATTGTTGATAGATTAACCGAGTCTGCTCATTTCTTACCTATACGTGAGACTTATTCCCTTGAACATCTTGCTAGTATGTACGTGAATGAGATTGTGAGATTGCGTGGCATGCCAGTATCCATAGTTTCAGATCGTGACCCAAGATTCACTTCACGATTTTGGGTTAGCTTACAGAAAGCTATGAGCACAGATTTACGATTCAGTTCAGCATACCATCCTCAAACGGATGGACAATCAAAGAGGACTATTCAAACCCTTGAAGATCTATTAAGACTCTGTGTTCTAGATTTCAAAGGAAGTTGGGATAAGTACTTGCCACTGGTAGAATTCTCCTACAACAATAGTTATCAGGCAAGTATAGGTATGGCTCCATTTGAAGTCTTGTATGGACGAACGTGTCGTTCTCCAGTATGCTGGGACGAGGTGGGTGAAGCAACGTTGTTGGGACCAGAATTGGTACGCATAACTACAGAGAAGATCTAAACGATTCGACAATGTATACAAACGGCACAGGATTGTCAAAAGAGTTATGCGGATCTTCATCGAAAGGATGTAGAATTTAGTATTGGGGATCATGTATTGTTACGTGTTGCACCATGGAAAGGAGTTACAAGATTTGGGAAGAGAGGAAAGCTCAATCCACGATTTATTGGTCCATTTGAGATTCTTGACCGAATAGGAAATGTGGCATATCGATTCGCATTACCTCCAAGCATGTCTCGTGTTCATAATGTTTTTCACGTATCTGTGCTTCGTAAATATGTGAAAGACCTGAACCACATAATTGAGTTAGAACCAGACGAGATAGCCGAAGATTTAACGTACAGGGAGGTACCTGTTAAGATCTTGGATAGGAAAGAGCATGTTTTACGCACGAAGGTTATACCACAAGTTAAGGTTTTGTGGAGTAACCATGCTATTGAAGAAATGACTTGAGAGTTAGAATCAGAAATGAATGCGAGATATCCTCACCTTTTCGAAACACTAGGTACGTACGTCAATTTCGAGGACGAAATTTCATAAGGAGGGGAGGTTGTAAGACCCCAGCTTATTAATGAATAAAATCAAATTTTCTCTAAATATTATTTTGAATAATAAGGTGTTAATTTGATATAATGCTTTGGTTATGGGTGAAATGTGCAAATTTTGTAAAATAAGCAAGTGGTTATAAAATATTCATTTTGTCGGGGAATATTCGTGTGGTCGTGGAATATTCTTGCTGTCGGGGAATATTCGTACGACGGCGTAGCCATTTGTGAGCCCCATAACGGAAAACGATCGGATGAAGAAAACGACAAAAATTGAGTTTTTATAAATAACGACGTAGTTGTTACCGTTAACACTATTAGAATACCCGGTGGTTAAAATACAGTAATACGCGTGGTTGCACAGTAGCACACGGTTTTGCACAGTATTTTTGAATTATTGATCCTTACGTAAGAAGGCACTACTCAATAATTGTTACAGTAGTTACTGTTCAATATTTTATTTTATTGATTCAATAATTGCTGCGTTGATATTTTATATTATTATTGTTTCAATAATTATTGCTGCATATTATTTTCTATTTTCAGATCAATAATTCATATTATTTGAATAATATTATTAGATAGCATTATTGGCAATGCCTAGAAAGTTCTGTTTAAGGAGAGGTTTGTTCATCTAATTGCGCACCAGTAAGGAGAAATCCTTATTGGAAAGCCCCCTCTTTCCTAGGAACGACCTAGTTGTCATAATTGTGATTCTGTAATATTATTTGTGAATAATTAATTATTAATTTATATGATAAGAAAATATTTATTTTATGTGGATATAATTGATGGATATATTTATTTTATATAAAGGAATTAATGTTGAGGTGTTTTTGTCGAAATGGAGGTATTAAAAAATAAATCACTGTTCTTGAGATATATTGCGTGAGTTATAATTTTTAATCTGACCGTTGGATCGTTGTGATTTTTGGATATGTTATACATATATAAGTTTGGTATATGTCCACAAATTTTGAACCGTTAAAAATGAACGTATAATTTGTTATGAATTTTAAGAGGTGACTGATTCGAAAATTAGGTTTATAAATGATTTTAGTGGAAAATTTTAGAATTGAGTGGGCCCCACTTTTGGTTGGTGAGAAATATGCTGGAAATTTTATTCAAATGTGGTGGGTGGGAATAGTAGCAAATAAAGCCATCAGGTTGGAGGTCAAGTCTATTTCGGCGTGCTAACATTTTTCTATAAATAGAGGGCTAAGTTAGAATTAAAAATCACACCAGAATTCAATAGTTTTCTCTCTTTCTCTCTTTATATTTTCGAGCGTATTTTGTGAGTATTTATATACTTTGTGAGTTTTTATTTATCAGTGCAAGTTTCCTTCAGCCTTATACCGATATTCCGAATAGAAGTACTGTTATCTTGAGGTAAGGGATGTTATTTTCTTCTTAAATGATATTATTTTCTTCAATATCATTATGCCGAAATATTGGTTTGAACTTTTTATCAAATTTGAAACTTTTTGTGTCGGGGTTAATATTCACGTATACGGCACTATTCATGAATACGACACTATTCACCGAAAAATAAATTTTTTTCTTTTTGTCCAAGATGTCTATTATGGTTACTATATTTGATTGTATCCATGTTTTGATCTTTATTTTTGAATTCTACTTCACAATTGGTTGTTATGGAGTATTATTGCACTTGGATAAACTGTAATACGAATCCCTAATATTTGTCCTTCTGTCTCACTGGGTTCGTTTTCTTTAAAATATTTTTCATCATCCTCAGTCCTAAATGATGATATTACTGAATATCTTTGGCCTATAGTGCAAAGATGAATGATTAACTGATGCATATCTTTGGACTGTAGTGCAAAGATGAACATGTGTTGAGATGAACATGACCGACTGGTGATACAAATGAATATCTTTGGCCTGTAGTGCAAAGATGAATATTTGATTAAAGATGGTTATTGATTGTTATTACAGGGATAAAATATTGATGATGGACTTTTAAATATTAGAAGATAGTAGAACTCATTCTCTCCTTGACTCTTCTACTGGTTTGTTATTTTCGCTGCAGTTGTTGATCTAAAACTTGTTATCTATTATATTTTATCAGATTTTTTTTTATTGAAGACTAATGATAAGTTGTTGTATATTATCTTAGTCATAATATTCTTTACTGGGCTAGTTGAGCTCACCCTTTTCCTTTTTGTTCCATTTTTCTCAGGAGGCGAGAATATAGCGAGAACTAGTCGGGGTGTGGAGTGATGTTTCTAGTCAGTGGTGTGAGCAGTCCTCACTATTTTATAAAATAGTGTTTCAATAATTGTAATGAGGACTTATTTGAGTGTGGGTATTGTCTAGAAGATAATATTTGTATTTAAACTCACAGTATTGTGTTGTCGTATTTTGCGCGATAAGTGTTTTAATGAAGTTGTACTTGTTTTTGTACCATATATTTGGCGACTCAGAATGGGTGATGTATACCTATTTTGGGGGCGTCACATCATGGGTACGATATCCCTTTTCGTAATCCTTTAATTGACGCGATGCTTACACAATAACTTTACCATGTTGCATAAGCACACAACCAAGTCCTTTGTGCGACGCATAACTGTAAATCACAAAATCACTTGTATCGTCTGGTAATGACAACACTAGTGCTTCACTTAACCTTTTCTTCAACTCTTGAAAACTTGCCTCACACTTCTCTATTCAAACAAATTTTACCGACTTCCTCGTTAAATTAGTTAGATTTCCTGCTATCTTTGAAAAATTTTGTATGAACCTTCTGTAATAACCTGCCAATCCCAAGAAACTTCTTACTTCTATCGGTGTCTTCGGCTGTTCCCAATTAAGTACTGCCTCCACTTTTGCTGGATCCACATAGATTCCGTCTTTGTCAATCACGTGACCTAGAAATTAAACTCTTTCCAACCAGAATTCGCACTTTAAAAATTTTGCGTATAGCTTATCCCTCCTCAACGCCTCCAATACCATTCTTAAATGTTCAGCATGATCTTCCTGAGTTTTGGGATAGATCAGGATATCATCTATGAACACAAGTACGAATTTATCTAAGTATTCCTTGAACACCCTGTTCATCATGTCCATAAATGATGTCGGTGCATTTGTTAACCCAAATGACATCACCAGGAACTTGTAATGTCCGTAACGAGTCCTGAATACTGTCTTAGGTATATCTTCCTTCCTCACCTTCAACTGGTGATATCCCATCCTCAAGTCGATCTTGGTAAAATATTTCGCTCCTCTCAATTGATCGAACAAATCATCTATCCTGGGTAACGGGTATTTTTTTTATTGTTACTTTGTTCAACTCTCGATAGTCGATACAAAGCCTCATCGATCCATCTTTCTTTTTAACAAGTAAAACTGGTACTCTCCAAGGAGACACACTCGGTTGGATATACTTCTTATCCAACAACTCCTGCAACTGTACCATCAACTCCTTCATCTCCACCGGTGCCATTCTGTACGGGGCTTTCGAAATCGATGCCGTTCCAGGTACTAGATCTATAACGAATTTGATCTCCCTATCTGGTGGTAAACTTGGCAAATCCTCCGAAACCACGTCGGGAAACTCACTTACAACAGGTATCTGTCCCATCTCTTTCTCTACTTCTGGGTATCAATAATATGGGCCAGATAACCTTCACATCCTTTTCTTAACAACTTCCTAGCTTGCATTATCGTCAGATAACTCGAGTGTCTAGGCGATTTACTACTATAGAACACTACCTTAGACTGATTTAGAGTCTGAAGGTTTATACACTTCTTCTGGCAATCTATCATTGCCCCATGGTTAAATAACCAATCCATACCTAGAATTACATCAAATTCTCCTAGTTGAATTGGAATTAAATCCACAGGTAACTTATACCCCCTTATATCTACTACACAATTCCTATGAATATGGCTAACAGGAATTATTTCCTTATTCGCAACTTCTATGTTCATTGGGTATTCTAATTCTTCCTGAGGTAAGTTTAATCGTTGGGAGAATTCATGTGATACGAAGGAACAAGTAGCACTCAAATCAAATAATATGTCTACAGATATATCATTGGCCGGAATGATACCTGAAACCACGTCCTTAGATGCGACCGCATCCTAAATTGTCATGTTGAAAGTCCTTGTTGTTGGTCGATTCTGAGTTGGTGGTCCAGTAATTGTGAGATTTCCACCGCTTGGTCCCCTTCCTCCATTCCCTCCTGTTGAGTTCTTCTTTGGGCAATTCCTTGCTTGATGATCCAGTGCTCCATAGTTGAAGCATCCATTTCTCTTTGGTGCAAAGCAATTGGGAGAAATGTGCCCCTCTTGCCCGCAATTGAAACAGACATTCTTCCCTTTTAGACATGCGCCCGAGTGATTCCTCCCACACTCCTTGCATGGCTCAATCCTCTTCTTTGTTTCCCTTGGTTTGTCCCCAAGGTTTCCCAAATTAAAATTGTTGCTACTGCCGTTGTTGTTGTTGTTCCACTTCCTTTTGTTTGCACCACTGCCGCTGCTACCTTCCCCACGATTCCCTCCTTCATTCTTCTTCTTCTTATCCTTGTTAAATTTTATTAGGGCTTTGTTTCCTCCCTCAACGATTATAGCTTTCTCTAGGAGAGTAGCGAAGTTGTTCGTTTGCAACACCAAAAGTCTACTGTATAACCATGGTTTGAGGCCCTTCTCAAACCTCCTCGCTTTCCTCTCCTCAGTGTTGACCTGATGAGGCGCGAACCACGCCAGCTCGTTGAACTTTACGACGTACTGAGGTACCGTCATGTCGTCTTGCTTCAGCTCTAGGAATCGCATCTCCATGCAACTCTACATACTCACAGGAAAGTAGTTTTCAAAGAAAATCTTCTTAAACCCCTCCTACGGTATCACACCTTCTCCAACCCTGGTCTGGTTTGCCTCCCACCAGAAGTTGGCTTCGCCCTTCAGCATATATGTGGCGAAGATTGTCTTCTATTCATCTCTAACTCGGGCGATAACGAACACCTTTTCTATTTCTTTGATCCATATCTGGGCTTCGATGGGTTCGATGGTTCCTTTGAACTCAAGGGTCAAGTACTCTTGAAGTCCTTAAAGTGTGCCCCTTGGGCCGCTGGAGGGTTATTGGTATTCGGGGTCTGATTCTGTAATGCCCCCACTAACATGTCTACAAATTGTTGCATGAGGTTTGGTGGACCCCCAGCATTAACGCCTGACCCCTCTGGTGTTTGACGACGTCTTCCTCTAGCTATCTTTCTGTTTAAATAAACTTAATGTTATCATCTTATAACTTTCTCTACAGCATTTATAATTCTAATAAAACTTAATTATCACATCACATATTTAAATAAAAGCATATTTATTTACAAACCATACTAACAAAGTATCTCATCATCTTATGGCATTAAGCCATTTACATCACTTTAAACCAAAGTACTTGGTAAAATCCGAAACCAAGTTTTATTTCATTTCTAAGCGTTCTAAACACTAATAGTAAAAGTTCATCACGAATAAACTAAAGACCCCGCCTAATGGCATCTTCATGCTCTTCATTCGCTATCTCCAGCACTAGCCCACGACTTCTAGTATGTCTAGACCGGTACTCCTCACGTGGAAAGTGAAACATCCTATGCTTGAACCTCCCATGTGTTGACTTAAATGCGTACCTCATCCTGTCCATCCTAACCTTCTTATCTCTCACTTCACCTTCTAACTCGCCTGTTAGCTTCTCGGCCCGAGCACGGCCTCTCCTTTCATCTCCCCAGAATGTAGTAATAATCTGCTTGTTAGTTTGGAGACTCTGTATCCTCGACTCTAACCCATTAATGGTATGTCCCAAGTGGGTCCTAATAGCTTCTTTCTCATCCTCCAGCCTATCCACCTTCTGGTCTGATGCTCGCAGCTTGTTAGCCAGATCCCCGTTCCTAATTACATGCACCAATGCCTCAAGCAATGCTGCAGCCTGCTGATCCCCCTGATATAGCACCTCCAACTCATGGACTCTGTCGTCCAACTCTGTAATCCTATCCATCAACTCATCCAACATAGTATCCTCAGGTGCTTCTTCGGAGTCCTCCTTGGGCTCCTCTTCCTCTTCAGGATACTTCTCTGGGTCTGAGTCAGCTGCTGTGTAACGACCGAGAAATTCGGATCTTACTATAAAATGATTTTTATTAATTTAAATAATAATAAAATCCTATTCTATGTGTTATCAAGATGGTTGTCTTTGTATAACCTATTGATGTTAGAATGTCGTAGTATTTGAGCTACGTGGATGAATTAAAGTGTTTGAATTTTCAAGACAAAAATAAAAGTTTTTCGAGAAATTTTTTGAAAAACACTATTCATCGGTATTTGCTCGGGATATAATTTTGGATTTCCGAGAAATACGTAATGATGGAATAATAAGGTGAGATGGATTATGTAATAAAAATCTAGTTATGGAAAAAACGATATTTCGCTTGTAGACTTAATTTATAAACGTTAAGGAAGGCGAAATAGTAATGAATATGTAACAATGGTATAATACTTATGTATTGTACAAAGAAATGGAAATGAGTATAATATGAAGTATTATACGAGGTTGTATGAAGGGTGAATTATCGTATATAAATTCTATATGAATTAGTATACGAAAATAATACATAAACTATATGTATCATGAAATGTTAATGGACTTGGAAAGATTATTGGGAATTAATATAAGTCCAAGGGAATTAAAGGGAGAGGCCCAATTATTAATGAAGGAATCAACTAGTGGTTTGTTAATACAAAGCCCAATGATTTAATTAATCCAAGCCCAACCTTGAATCCATGGATTGGTTGACCCATGGGGCAAACCATATTATTATGGTTGAATGTGGTGACCAAGTAATGTGGTAACCAAGTATTGTGATGGTCAAGTTAATGTAATGACCAAGGCTTTGGAGTAATGGCCAAGTATGAGATAAGAGAGTGGTTAGCAAGTAATGAATAGTAAGGAGGTGGCTTAAGGAGGTGGGATTGTTTTAAAGACCAAACTACCCTGACTTTGCAAATTCTATAAATAGAGAAGACTTACAAGCATTTGTTGGTTGTTCAAATAATCTAGACTTCACAAAGTGCTTAAGGGTTAGAGAGAATAAGCTAGCAATAAGTTACTTCCATAAGTCAAGAAGAAGAAGAAGCTACTTATCAAAGACTTCAATAGTAAGACTTCTTCTCCAATTATCTTCTATCTCTACCATGATATGTTGATAAGACAAGATGGATTAAGAAACATGAATGATAAGAAGCAAGAAGAATATGTAAGTCATGGACTTAAGCCACATAAGTTGGTGATAAGTCATTTAAGCTAACATAAGTTATAAACTTATGTGAAGATAATATGAACTTATAAGGACTTTATTAAGAGAATTGATATGAAGGTAAAAGAATTTATATGACCATATGTATCATGTATACCTAAGTAAAGTTATATGTGAAGCACATGTAAAGTATGGTAATTAAGAAACTCTAATTGTCATAAGTCATGAATAATCAAATCTTAAGTAGTTTATAATTTGGTAAGTTATAAGCTCATGAGGAGTCAAAGTCCAACAATGAAAATAAGTTATTGTATTATATATGTTAAGATGTTCACATGATGAATGAAGTTCATTTGTAATGTTGAACAAATCGTAAGAATGAAGATTTTCCAGAAATTGCACGATTGGACTACAATCGTCGAATTCGTAAAATTCTCGGAATGGAAGTCAAATTTTGTGTTTGATTACGGAATCATTTCTTTACAATGGAGTTAAGTCATATTTGGTATTTAAGAGTTACAGACTCAAAAATGACCGGATTCCGACTTAGAACGAAGTAACGAGCGTTGAACGTTCACGAATGTATCGTTTTCTTAAAAAAATGAACCAATAGGTGAATTTTTAGCAAACAAAGTCAAATAGATAAAATTCTTGGATGATCATGTAGATTACGTAATTTGTGAACCGTAGGCTTTTGGACGAGCTAATTCGGACTTATAACGAAGAAGTTATGCGTCCGGGAAGTTCACAAAATTTCAAAACTAAAATTATTTTCTGGTGCACAGAGTTGGCGCCGCGGGGCCAACCCAAGGCAAAAAGAACCGCGCCGCAGCGCGAAACAGTAACCGAGCCTACTACAAAAGTTCACCGAAGCGCGAACTGTTGTACATGTTATGGCGCCGCAGCGCCAAGTCCGGGTCAGGGATGCAATATGACTCGCGTCGCAGCGCGAGATGTAAGTATAGAGACGGCGCCGCAGCGCCAGCCTCAGAACAAAGATAGTAATGAAGATTTCTAAGTACAATGAAAAGAAAACCTAATTGATTAAAAGTAAACACAAATTGAAGGAAGGTAATGTAACATTGTTTAAACTTTGTTAAACCTTAAGGAATGTAATGTAAAGATTAAGATAACCTAGTCGAATATAAATGCAATGGTAATGTTAAACTGGAATGAATAGTAACTGAATCTAATACACAATTAGATTGAAATGAAGGGTATGATATAGTCATATACATATTTGATTGTTTATGTGGTCATGTATTGTAGAGACTTGAAAGACTTGAACATAAAGTTAATATACGGTAGCAGACGCTAAAGGCAAGTATTCTAACTCTTGTTTCAGTTCAATCTGAACAAGTTTAAGATTCATGTATTCTTTCGCATGAATTGAGGTATGTTGAAGTTAAAGCCAATCCCTTTGGCTAGACTTGATAATCTACTCTTGTATTATCAAATGTTGCTATCTTTTGTCAATTACTTGATATGGTTTTCAAAAGAAGACTGAAATGTTAAACAAATATTTTGTCGGTAAAACGACAGGCACATGAGGTTACCAAAGGATTAAACGTACATACGTTTAATGGATGTAGTGTTGATCAACATAGAGTACAATAGGCTGATCACCTAGAAGTGCTCGTAAGTAATATCGGGCTTACGAAATTCGTTCCGGGTTGTCCTTTTTCAATAAAGAATGAATACTTGAGGTCTCTGACCGTAGTGAATGTTTTACTAAATATTGTTGTTATTGTAAAATATTTTGAAAGAAAAGATGAAGTGCTACTTTGAATTATCAATAGTACTTCATAACTATTGTTCAGTTATTGAAGATATACGATTTGTATGTTTCAAGCATGTTGTTATTAAATTGTTATACTTGCTGAGCTAGCCATGCTCACTCTTGCTTGAACCATATGAATGCAGCTAAGACTGAACGTCCCAAAGGATCAAAAAGGGATAAAGGAAAAGCTAAGGCAGATTGTTAAGCTGTCTTGTAATAGTATAGGTCTATTGTTGTAATGTAACTGATATTATGACAAAGAACCTTTGTAATGGGTATAGAACCTGGGAATTGTAAATATTACTTTAATATATAGAAGTTATATACGTTCTTTGAAACTTTTCAATTGAATGAATGTATGAATGTTGTACAGTATTGCACCATCTGTCGGGTTGGAAGATACCCGAATTTGGGGGCGCTACAAGTTGGTATCAAAGCCTAGGTTATAAAACTTAAGGGGAAAATAGAACCTTAAGACATAACCTTAAGAAAGAATAAAGAAGTAAAAGATGGAAAGTAACCCTATAAAAAGCATTATATTATGTTATGTGTTTCTATTATTTTACTGACGTGTACTAATCAAACTATATTGTTTTATTGTAGATGTCAGGAGAAAATGATATGTATAGAGACATACAGGTAGTAAGCGAGGATTTGGTTAATCGGGTAGAGATACTACCAAATCCTGTAGCCGTAGAACCAGAGGTGGTGACAATCGAGTCTGGAGACTCAGACGATTTAGACTACATGTCTATATTTGATGGCATGCTAGAGGAGGAGGTGGGCGTGATGTCTTTTGATCAAGTTCCACCTACAGAGGAATTGCCTATGGGGGAATCAATGAAGGCAATGTTTATGTCAGTATTGGATAGAAATATCCATTACTGCCAAGAGGTTAAGGAGTTGAAAGAGGAACTCCAAGCTGTCCGTGAGGACAAGACTAGCATGGAGGGAATGTGGGAAGAGGAACACGATGATAGAATTCTAGCTAAAGACAAGGTCCGAGAGCTGAAATGTGAAGTCTTTGAACTCAAGCAGGAGCTAAAACTAAACAGCGGAAGTTGGAGAGGATGTCCTATATACATAGGAGTTCTCATGTGGATTTCCAGCAGCAGGTAGCTGCGTACCCGATAGAAGCAGGACAGACCCGACATACTATCAGTAGAGATGTTATTGCCGGTCTGGCCAGCAAAGATTTTGAAAATGCCCTAAGGCAGATGTAACCTAGCAATAGCTAGAGTAGCTTAGATATGTAAATATTATGTATCTAGTAGTGACGTAAAACCCTCTTTTGTATAAAAAAGAGTAGTCTTTTGTAAAATTCCAAATTTTGGAAAGTAATTGCGGGATGGTAATGTAATCAGCTAAGGCTGAGTAATGTAAATAATGTAGTGTTATACTACAAGTCATGAATCAATATAAGTCTTTTTATGGAATATATTGAGTAATGAGTATGAGTTATTGTTTTATTACAAATAATAACAAACCAACAAGAATAAAGTAATAATGATGTGTTGTTTTCTTAACAGCAAAATGTCGCCAAGAAGGAGACAACGAAATCAAGGCACTAATGTTAACCAACCAGAGGGTGGTCCAATTAATCCAATGCAGGAGTTCGTTAATCTTTTAATGACTACATTTAATAGAGTGGGGGCTAATGTACCTGTGATTCCGGGAGTAGTACGAGCTACTACTTTTAAGGATTTTAAAAGTGTAGGTCCGCCGGAGTTCAAAGGAACTACGGACCCCATAGAAGCCTAGACTTGGATAAAAGAAATCGAGAAAGCATTTGTAATAGAAAATGTTGAGGAGGGTCAAAAGGTTGCCTTTACAACCTATTTGATGAAAGGAGAGGCCAACTTCTGGTAGGAGGCAAACCAGGCTAGGGCCGATATAAGAAATCTAACGTGGGAGAGGTTTAAGGAGATTTTCTTCGAGAACTATTTTCCCACAAGTATGCAAGGGAGGATGAAAATGAGGTTTCTTGAATTGAAACAAGGGGATATGACAGTTCCTCAGTATGCCATCAAGTTTAATGAACTGGCACGATTTGGTCGACATCAAGTCGACACTGAAGTGAGAAAGGCTAGAAGGTTCGAGCAGGGCTTGAAACCCTGGCTCTATAGCCGAATTTCTGTGTTCCAAAGTACTTCCTTTGGAACCATATTAGAAAAGGCAATAATTGCCGAAGGTGGGAATGAGGCTCTCAGCCAGTACCACAAGGATAAGGAAAACAAAGGCAAGGTTGATGGAGGAATCAAGACTGAGGGAGCCAATGGAAGTGGCAACGGTCAAAAGAGGAAGGGCTTTAACTCTGAGAATACTGGAGTAAAACAAGGGGATTCTAAGAGAAGGATGGAGGCCTGTAAAACCTGCGGGAAGACTCACTTAGGAGTCTGTCTCAAAGGAAAGGCAGTATGTTATAATTGTGGACAGGAAGGGCACATTTCGCCTAACTGTCCAAATCCGAAGAAAAATTACGGATGTTTTGTATGTGGATCAACTGACCACATAGCGAAGAACTGCCCGAAGAAGGGGACGGAAGGAAATAAGGGAACTAATAGTGGTAAGTTGGCTATTAGTGGTCCATCTCAGCCAGGTAAATTAATGGCTCGCACTTTTAATATGACGGTCCAAGATGCTGTGGCATCAGGGGATGTAGTTGCAGGTATTATTCCGATCAATAACATAAATGCATACATGCTTTTTGATTCGGGTGCTACTTGTTCGTTTATAGCATGTGATTTTGCTAGACGACTAGAATTATTTCTCAAAAAATTACCTATACCTTTGAACATTAAGGTAGCAAATGAAGAGATAATTCTTGTTGAAAATATTCATAGGAGTTGTTGCGTAGATGTTCGGGGTTGTAAGTTATCGGTAGATTTAATGCCGATAAAGTTAGGAGAATTCAGCGTAATTCTCGGAATGGATTGGTTAATTAATCATGGAGCAATTATAGATTGCCAAAAGAAATGTGTGAGAATCAAGACGTTGAAGCAACCTCCTGTGGTATTTTACGGTAGTAAGTTGCCAGGACGTCCGTGTTGCCTTACGATGACACAAACTAGAAAATTATTAAGGAAGGGTTGTGTAGGTTACCTATGCCATGTTGTGGATACCCAGAGAGTGGGAGCAACCATGGAATAAATACCTATAGTAAATGAGTTCATGGATGTATTTCTAAGTGAGTTACCGGGGTTACCGCCGGATAGGGAGATCAAATTTGTGATAGACGTTGTGCCAGGAGCGGCACCAGTCTCAAGGGCATCGTACCGTATGGCGCCTGTGGAAATGAAAGAACTAATGGTTCAGCTACAGGAACTATTGGACAGAAAGTACATTCAACCAAGTGTTTCTCCGTGGGGGGCACCAGTGTTGTTTGTCAAGAAGAAAGACGGATCGTTGAGACTTTGTATCGACTATCGGGAGTTGAACAAGTTAACGATAAAGAATAAATACCCATTGCCCAGAATTGATGATCTCTTTGATCAATTGAAAGGGGCAAAGTATTTTTCTAAAATAGATTTGCGGACGGGGTATCATCAGTTGAAGGTCAGAAAGGAAGATGTACCAAAAATGGCATTCAGGACTCGTTATGGTCATTACGAGTTTCTGGTGATGTCATTTGGGTTGACGAATGCACCAGTTGTATTTATGGATATGATGAACAGAGTGTTCAAACCATATTTGGACAAGTTCGTCGTTGTGTTTATCGATGATATTCTAGTCTATTCTAAGACGCCAGAAGATCATGCTGAACACTTAAGATTAGTGTTGGAGACACTAAGGAAAGAGAAGTTATATGCGAAATTCACTAAATGTGAATTTTGGCTGGAAAAGGTGCAGTTTTTAGGTCATGTCATTGACCAAGAGGGGATTTCAGTAGATCCAGCGAAGGTGGAAGCAGTGATGAATTGGGAACAGCCAAAAACGCCGACTGAGGTGCGGAGTTTCCTAGGGTTAGCAGGGTACTATCGCAGATTTATCTAAGATTTTTCGAAGATAGCTGCCCCGTTAACTAATTTAACAAGGAAGACGGTGAAATACGTATGGACGGATAAATGTGAAGACAGTTTTGAAGAACTGAAGAAAAGATTAAGTGAAGCGCCTGTTTTGTCGTTGCCTGATGACACCAAAAATTTCGTAGTGTACAGTTATGCTTCGCATAGAGGACTTGGTTATGTGCTTATGCAGCATGGCAAAGTCATTGCGTATGCGTCACGGCAATTGAAGGATTATGAGAAAGTTTATCCTACTCATGATCTGGAACTGGCCGCAGTAGTGTTTGCCCTAAAGATATGGAGACATTATCTTTTTGGGGAAAAATGTGAGATATATACGGACCATAAAAGTCTAAAGTATATCTTCACTCAGAAGGATTTAAATATGAGACAGAGAAGATGGTTAGAGTTGATAAAGGATTATGATTGTGAAATCCTGTATCACCCTGGAAAGGCCAATGTAGTTGCAGACGCCTTAAGTAGGAAGGGTCGTGAAAAGTTGTCTATGTTACCGGCTCAAAATGAGTTAATAACAGAGATGACTAGGATGAAATTAGAGGTAAAGTTGCCAATTGAGGCGGATCAGAGACTGTTTACGACGGAGATGCAGTCTACCATCGTAGAAAGAGTCAAGGAAGCACAACTCACGACGGACGAGTGTAATCAAATGAAGAAGCGGTTATCCAAGAAGGAAGATGCTAAGTATAGTCTTGATAATGAAGGATTATTAAGATTTGAGGGAAGAATTTGGGTTCCGAATGAGATGGAATTAAAGGAGAAAGTGTTACAAGAAGCTCATAATTCGAGGTACTCGATACATCCTGGTAGCACTAAGATGTATCAAGACCTTCGACAGAGTTTTTGGTGGCCGAACATGAAGAGAGAAATAGCAGAGTATGTGAGTAGGTGCTTGACTTGTCAAAAAGTTAAGGCCGAACATCAACGACCCTGTGGCTTATTACAGTCATTGGAGATTCCAGAATGGAAGTGGGAGCATATTACGATGGATTTCGTGGTGGGACTTCCGACAACGAATAAAGGATATGATGCGATTTGGGTAATAGTGGACCGGTTGACGAAGTCGGCTCACTTTTTGCCAATTAGGGTCAAGTATAACTTGGACCAGTTAGCTAAACTTTATGTTAAGGAAATCACTTCCAGACATGGGGTACCGGTGTCAGATCGTGATCCACGATTCACATCGAGCTTTTGGAGGAGTTTGCAAGAGCAGTTGGGAACACAGCTAAAGCTAAGCACGGCTTATCATCCACAAACTGATGGGCAGAGCGAAAGGACAATTCTGACATTGGAAGACATGCTGAGGTCTTGCGTCATGGATTTCAAGGGTAGTTGGGATGATCACCTACCACTAGTAGAGTTTGCGTATAACAACAGTTATCATGCAAGCATAGGTATGCCGCCGTACGAAGCTTTGTATGGAAAAAATGCAGAACACCTTTGTGCTGGGATGAGGTGGGAGACCACCGTATGCTAGGACCAGAATTAGTGCAGCAGACAGCGGAGGTGGTAAAGTTAATTCGGGTGCGTCTCGTCACAGCTCAGGACAGACAGAAAAAGTATGCGGACTCACATAGACTAAGTCGAGAGTTTGAAGTGGGTTGTATGTGTTTCTAAAAGTATCTCCCTGGAAAGGAAAGATACGTTTTGGAAAGAAAGGAAAGTTAAGTCCAAGGTTTATAGGACCTTTTGAGGTATTAAAACGGGTGGGAGAGGTAGCTTATATGATAGCATTACCTCCAGACCTAGAACGAATACATAACGTGTTTCACGTATCTGTATTATGTCCATATAAGCCGGACTATAAGCATGTAATCGAGTATGAGCAAATTCATATCGAGAAGGACTTAACGTATGAAGAGTTGCCGATGCAAATCATTGATAGAAAGGAACAAGTTCTGAGGAACAAGGTAATACCATCAGTGAAGGTATTATGGAGGAACCATGATGCTGAAGAAGCAACGTGAGAACTAGAAGAAAAGATGAAGAAAAATTTTCCTCATCTATTTGATTAAAGTAAGACAAGATTTTGGGGACAGAATCTTTATAAGGGGGGAAGAATGTAACGACTGAGAAATTCGGATCTTATTGTAAAATGATTTTTATTAATTTAAATAATAATAAAATCCTATTCTATGTGTTATCAAGATGGTTGTCTTTGTATAACCTATTGATGTTAGAATGTCGTAGTATTTGAGCTACGTGGATGAATTAAAGTGTTTGAATTTCCAAGACGAAAATAAAAGTTTTCCGAGAAATTTTTTGAAAAATACTATTCATCGATATTTGCTCGGGATATAATTTTGGATTTTCGAGAAATACGTAATGATGGAATAATAAGGTGAGATGGATTATGTAATAAAAATCTAGTTATGGAAAAAACGATATTTCGCTTGTGGACTTAATTTATAAACGTTAAGAAAGGCGAAATAGTAATGAATATGTAACAATGGTATAATACTTATGTATTGTACAAAGAAATGGAAATGAGTATAATACAAAGTATTATACGAGGTTGTATGAAGGGTGAATTATCGTATATAAATTCTATATGAATTAGAATACGAAAATAATACATAAACTATATGTATTATGAAATGTTAATGGACTTGGAAAGATTGTTGGGAATTAATATAAGTCCAAGGGAATTAAAGGGAGATGCCCAATTATTAATTAAGGAATCAACTAGTGGTTTGTTAATACAAAGCCCAATGATTTAATTAATCCAAGCCCAAACTAGAATCCATGGATTGGTTGACCCATGGGGCAAACCATATTATTATGGTTGAATGTGGTGACCAAGTAATGTGGTAACCAAGTATTGTGATGGTCAAGTTAATGTAATGACCAAGGCTTTGGAGTAATGGCCAATTATGAGATAAGAGAGTGGTTAGCAAGTAATGAATAGTAAGGAGGTGGCTTAAGGAGGTGGGATTTTTTAAAGACCAAACTACCCTAACTTTGCAAATTCTATAAATAGAGAAGACTTACAAGCATTTGTTGGTTGTTCAAATAATCTAGACTTCACAAAGTGCTTAAGGGTTAAAGAGTATAAGCTAGCAATAAGTTACTTCCATAAGTCAAGAAGAAGAAGAAGCTACTTATCAATGACTTCAATAGTAAGACTTCTTCTCCAATTATCTTCTATCTCTACCATGATATGTTGATAAGAAAAGATGGATTAAGAAACATGAATAATAAGAAGCAAGAAGAATATGCAAGTCATGGACTTAAGCCACATAAGTTGATGATAAGTCATTTAAGCTAACATAAGTTATAAACTTATGTGAAGATAATATGAACTTATAAGGACATTATTAAGAGAATTGATATGAAGGTAAAAGAATTTATATGATCATATGTATCATGTATACCTAAGTAAAGTTATATGTGAAGCACATGTAAAGTATGGTAATTAAGAAACTCTAATTGTCATAAGTCATGAATAATCAAATCTTAAGTAGTTTATAATTTGATAAGTTATAAGCTCATGAGGAGTAAAAGTCCAACAATGAAAATAAGTTGTTGTATTATGTATATTGAGATGTTCACATGATGAATGAAGTTCATTTGTAATGTTGAACAAATCGTAAGAATGAAGATTTTCCAGAAATTGCACGATTGGACGACAATCGTCGAATTCGTAAAATTCTCGGAATGGAAGTTAAATTTTGTGTTTGATCACGGAATCATTGCTTTACAATGGAGTTAAGTCATATTTGGCATTTGAGAGTTGCGAACTCAAAAATGACCGGATTCCGACTTAGAACGAAGAAACGAGCGTTGAACGTTCACGAACGTTTATCGTTTTCGTAAAAAAAATGAGCCAATAGGTGAATTTTTAGCAAACAAAGTCAAATAGATAAAATTCTTGGATGATCATGTAGATTATGTAATTTGTGAACCGTAGGCTTTTGAACGAGCCAATTCGGACTTATAACAAAGAAGTTATGCGTCCGGGAAGTTCACAAAATTTCAAAACTGAAATTATTTTCTGGTGCACTGAGTTGGCGCCGCGGCGCCAACCCAAGGCAAAAAGACCCGCGCCGCAACGCGAAACAGTAACCGAGCCTACTGCAAAAGTTCGCCGCAGCGCGAACTGTTGTACATGTTATGGCGCCGCAGCGCCAAGTCCGGGTTAGGGATGCAATACGACTCGCGCCGCACCGCGAGATGTAAGTATAGAGACGGCGCTGCAGCGCCAGCCTCAGAACAAAGATAGTAATGAAGGTTTCTAAGTACAATGGAAAGAAAACCTAATTGATTAAAAGTAAACACAAACTTAATGAAGGTAATATAAAATTGTTTAAACTTTGTTAAACCTTAAGGAATGTAATGTAAAGGTTAAGATAACCTAGTCGAATATAAATGCAATGGTAATGTTAAACCGGAATAAATAGTAACTGAATCTAATACACAATTAGATTGAAATGAAGGGTATGATATAGTCATATACATATTTGGTTATATGTGACCTAATGTAAATGCATTATGTGGTCATGTATTGTAGAGACTTGAAAGACTTGAACATAAAGTTAATATACGGTAGCAGACGCTAAAGGCAAGTGTTCTAACTCTTGTTTCAGTTCAATGAACAAGTTTAAGATTCATGTATTCTTTCGCATGAATTGAGGTATGTTGAAGTTAAAGCCAATCCCTTTGGCTAGACTTGATAATCTACTCTTGTATTATCAAATGTTGCTATCTTTTGTCAATTACTTGATATGGTTTTCAAAAGAAGACTGAAATGTTAAACAAATGTTTTGTCGGTAAAATGACAGGCACGTGAGGTTGCCAAAGGATTAAACGTACATATATTTAATGGATGTAGTGTTGATCAACATAGAGTACAATAGGCTGATCACCTAGAAGTGCTCGTAAGTAATATCGGGCTTACGGAATTCGTTTCGGGTTGTCCTTTTTCAATAAAGAATGAATACTCGAGGTCTCTGACCGGAGTGAATGTTTTACTAAATATTGTTGTTATTGTAAAACATTTTGAAAGAAAAGATGAAGTGCTACTTTGAATTATCAATAGTACTTAATAACTATTGTTCAGTTATTGAAGATATACGATTTGTATGTGTCAAGCATGTTGTTATTAAATTGTTATACTTGCTGAGTTAGCCATGCTCACTCTTGCTTGAACCATATGAATGCAGCTAAGACTGAACGTCCCGAAGGATCAAAAAGGGATAATGGAAAATCTAAGGCAGATTGTTAAGCTGTCTTGTAATAGTATAGGTCTATTGCTGTAATGTAACTGATATTATGACAAAGAACCTTTGTAATGGGTATAGAACCTGGGAATTGTAAATATTACTTTAATAAATAGAAGTTATATACGTTCTTTGAGACTTTTCAATTGAATGAATGTATGAATGTTGTACAGTATTGCACCATCTGTCGGGTTGGAAGATACCCGGATTTGGGGGCGCTACAAGTTGGTATCAAAGCCTAGGTTATAAAACTTAAGGGGGAAAATAGAACCTTAAGATATAACCTTAAGAAAGAATAAAGAAGTAAAAGATGGAAAGTAACCCTATAAAAATGCATTATATTATGTTATGTGTTTCTATTATTTTACTGACATGTACTAATCAAACTATATTTTTTTATTGTAGATGTCAGGAGAAAATGATATGTATAGAGACATACAGGTAGTAAGCGAGGATTCGGTTAATCGGGTAGAGATACTACCAAATCCTGTAGCCGTAGAACCAGAGGTGGTGACAATCGAGTCTGGAGACTCAGACGATTTAGACTACATGTCTATATTTGATGGCATGCTAGAGGAGGAGGTGGATGTGATGTCTTTTGATCAGGTTCCACCTACAGAGGAATTGCCTATGGGGGAATCAATGAAGGAAATGTTTATGTCAGTATTGGATAGAAATATCCATTATTGCCAAGAGGTTAAGGAGTTGAAAGAGAAACTCCAAGCTGTCCGCGAGGACAAGATTAGCATGGAGGGAATGTGGGAAGAGGAGCACGATGATAGAATTCTAGCTAAGGACAAGGTCCGAGAGCTGAAATGTGAAGTCTTTGAACTCAAGTAGGAGCTAAAGACTAAACAGCGGAAGTTGGAGAGGATGTCCTATATACATAGGAGTTCTCATATGGATTTCCAGCAGCAGGTAGCTGGGTACCCGATAGAAGCAGGACAGACCCTACATACTATCAGTAGAGATGTTATTGCCGGTCTGGCCAGCAAAGATTTTGAAAATGCCCTAAGGCAGATGTAACCTAGCAATAGCTAGAGTAGCTTAGATATGTAAATATTATGTATCTAGTAGTGACGTAAAACCCTCTTTTGTATAACAAAGGGTTGTCTTTTGTGAAATCCCAAATTTTGGAAAGTAATTGCGGGATGGTAATGTAATCAGCTAAGGCTGAGTAATGTAAACAATGTAGTGTTATACTACAAGTCATGAATCAATATAAGTCTTTTTATGGAATATATTGAGTAATGAGTATGAGTTAAAAATTATTACAAATAATAACAAACCAACAAGAATAAAGTAATAATGATGTGTTGTTTTCTTAACAGCAAAATGCCGCCAAGAAGGAGATAACGAAATCAAGGCACTAATGTTAACCAACCGGAGGGTGGTCCAATTAATCCAATGCAGGAGTTCGTTAATCTTTTAACGACTGCATTTAATAGAGCGGGGGCTAATGTACCTGTGATTCCGGGAGTAGTACGAGCTACTACTTTTAAGGATTTTAAAAGTGTAGGTCCGCCGGAGTTCAAAGGAACTACGGACCCCATAGAAGCCCATACTTGAGTAAAAGAAATCGAGAAAGCATTTGTAATAGCAAATGTTGAGGAGGGTCAAAAGGTTGCCTTTGCAAGCTATTTGATGAAAAGAGAGGCCAACTTCTGGTGGGAGGCAAACCAGGCTAGGGCTGATATGGGAAATCTAACATGGGAGAGGTTTAAGGAGATTTTCTTCGAGAACTATTTTCCCACGAGTATGCAAGGGAGGATGGAAATGAGGTTTCTTGAATTGAAACAAGGGGATATGACAGTTCCCCAGTATACCGCCAAGTTTAATGAACTGGCACGATTTGCTCCACATCAAATGGACATTGAAGTGAGAAAAGCTAGAAGGTTCGAGCAGGGCTTGAAACCCTGGCTCTATAGCCGAATTTTTGTGTTCCAAAGTACTTCCTTTGGAACTATATTAGAAAAGGAACTAATTGCCAAAGGTGGGAATGAGGCTCTCAACCAGTACCACAAGGATAAGAAAAATAAGGGCAAGGTTGATGGAGGAATCAAGACTGAGGGAGCCAGTGGAAGTGGCAATGGTCAAAAGAGGAAGGGCTTTAACTCTGGGAATACTGGAGTAAAACAAGGGGATTAAGCAACCTTAATCCCAAGTCTTTACAACCTTAAATAAACTGAAACTTAAACTTAGCGTTTATCGCTACATTACATCATATGCGGAAAATATAACTTTTTACATAAATAACTCTCATAATTTCATCTTATACTTCCCCTTGTCCTTGCCCGAGCCCTCAGCGTTCTCAGCCCTAACTGAAAGGTTTAAGCAAGAATGAGCACAAATTTCCCAGCAAGTATATAAAGTAGTTTGAAAACATACATCAGGAGTAAAAGAATTTGTATGAATATTTCTTAACAGTTGAAATAATTGTCAAGAGATAAACTGGAATATCAAGATAAGAGTTTTAGAATTCACAATAGCATACTAATGGGTGTTAGATACCCTGAACATTACTTTGTTTCATCAAAAACCATCAGATAGTTTAACAATCACATAGATTGTAAATAGCCTCTGCAAGTACTCCAGGTGATCAGCCTATCGTACCCTATATTGTGCACAAGTATAAAGTTTAACTGCATAAGCATAAATGAGACTATATGCCCGACATCTATTTGCCCGATTATTCGGGTTGTTCATTTTAGTATTCATGCGGGACCTCACCAAAGCAATTTGGATTGGTAAACATTAAATAGCTTCAAAGGATTTGAATTGTTCAAATGTTATATCATTTATCATCAATAATATCTAGCCAAAACAAAAAGCTAGAAAACATCCTTGGAAACAGTTCGTTAAAGAAGTAGAACTTTAAAGTATAGCAGTTGTAATAATAACTGAGTAATCATCAATAACGCTTGCAAAGAAATTGCTGTTATATAACTTTACGACAAAGGAACTTGTAAGAAAAAGTAAATAGCACAAGTCTGTTACTAACCCTCACTGCAATAACAATGAGTAAGGATTGAATAATTGCTCAATAGAAACTTAGGGTTAGGAAACTTGCCTAATACGTCTTCTATAATTTACAGCTATCTACTAGCCCTTCACGTAACCTATTTACATGTGTCACGTTAAGCAATTAGGTTCTCGAACACCACTTCGAAGTGTAATGGTTCCCTTTTATTTTAATAAGATGATTAAACTCGCACGTATGCAAATATAATTCAATTATATAACATGTTGCTTCGTATAGGCAACGTGGTTCAATAAAAGAATCTGGGAAACGTAAATTTCTGACATTTTTCAAACCCAAACCTCCATCAAAAATCTGTATAAAACATGCTTAAGGTTCTCAAGTCGGAAAACCTTATTTTCCATTTTTTTGACATCACATACTTAATTAAACTCATTTATCCATATAACATCATTTATATGAAAAATACAAAATCAGTCTCAAAAATATTTATTTTCTGGGATTTTACAGAATATAATCCCACATTGAACATATATATTTTCTGGAATTTTTAAAATCCATCTACTATTTTTAAATTGTCCATAATAGCCAAATATTCTCAAATTTTTCATAAATCGAGATTAGATCCAAAAATTCTGAAATTTTCAGGGTTAGCTCTTGTTATATACATGTACTTCCAGTAAAACTTTCGTAATATTTGGACTTATACACAGAGAGTTATTCGAGTATCTTTTCAAATAGTGCCCTTAGTCGTAAAATCCATAACTTTTAAACCGTATGGCAAAAATTCTCAAATTTTTGCAGAACCTTCATATCTTCTTAAATTAACACTCCAAATTTGTTCAGAAATTTTAAAGTACAAAAAGTGGATGAAAATGCCCCCGAGACAGATTGATCCAAAACAGTTCCAAGAAAATGGGACATCAAATTCTAACCAAACTACAAAACATCTGACCATGAAACTTGGACACAATATACTTCATATAGCATAGTATTTTACAAAATTATTACCTACCACAATCGGGTCACAGAAACCTTGATTCCAAGGCTCTGAAAAACCTGAAAAGTCACAGATTACTAGTTAAACCCAATTTGACAAAAATCCGTGATTTTGCTTCTAGCATGCAATTAAATTGTTTCTAATGTCCAGATCAGCTATACTCATATAAATACACATGTTACAATAATTGAACTCACTAAATTTCCATGATATGATCAAATTAGCATCATAGAGTCATATTATCAAATATTTGGCATGCATGACAAAATTTCTTGATTCTCTACGATATTGAGGCACGGTTAAACTAGAACTTTCATTCTAAACATCCACATAACAACAACTAATAGTAGCATGGCATAACAACGTCCAAAGCAAATTGTTTGCAAAAAGTCACATAAGCATATTCTCTCATTTTTACTTAAGAACATGGAAAAGAGAGTTCATGGCTTACCTCTTTGATGAATTCTACTTACTCAAACTCCTCCAATGATTCTCCTTGCTTGATTAGTCTCTGAAAACTCCAGAATTCGCCACCCTCTCAAGCTCTTTCCTCTCTCACTCTCAACTTCACTCACGGTAGGATTTTCACAAAAAGGAAGAAGAGACTTGGATTGGGAGTATATATAAAATATGTTTTCAGTTAATTTTCCTAGCCCTTCCATCTCCAATATAAGTTATATGTTTTAAGTATATTGTATAAATTCAATTTAGTATGGGGTGGGGGTTAGAGAAAGGAAAGGTCTTGGATTTGTAAGGAGTTTGTAACTCCCTCCCCCCTCATTACGTTATAATATGAATACTCCCTCTCTTGTCCCAATTTGGTTGTCACGTGGGCCCCACGGCTGCTGCACTTCTTTATTAAAATATTGAAATATTAATATAATCAATTTAATCATTTAATAAACTATTTTGACCATTTTGCCCTCCGTAGCCAAACGTTTCGATACTAATATCGATTCCTACTAATTCGACATTCCGGACGTCATGAGACTATCCGTTTCGTCAAATTAGCCTCCGAAATACGTGGTTGACTTTGACCAAAAAGTCAAGCGTGGAACATTTTGTGGTTACAGTCTGTCTTGACTAATTTCTACGTTCCAGACTCAAATACGCAGTCCACGTCTATAAATTCCGCTCCGAAATCAATCTCATGTTTTAAGCCCCTCCCACACAATTAATCAAATTAATTACATAACTAACTCAAATAGTTAAATTCATCTAAACCAACCATTTACACATACCTCATCACATAACTTAAAATTAAACATGTATGTATTAACACATATACATCTAATAATAGAAATCACACAAGAGTTTCACATAAATGCATTTATTGATAATTAGTAAATTACATAATAATCTCGGATATTACAAAAACGGCCATAACCGTTTCATACGGACTCCAATTGAGGCGATGTAAGATGATCCGAAACGAGGACGAATAGACCTACAACTTTTGTTCTTTAGGTGTTTCAATTTGAGGTCGTTAGAAGGGGTCAAAATTGTTATCTTTAGGATTGATGTGTATTAGGAGGCAATCGGAGGGCGTCGGGCATGCACATATATAAGTGTAGTGCTCTCGACGATAAAATATGTTATTCTAAGTGATAAAACATAAATATGCATGATAATAGGCATGTCATATAGCTAAGATTATTTTATTCATAATGGAATGCTACATGATTTTCTAAAAAGAAAACTTCAAGTTTTTGAGAAACGGAAGTTGATGAATTTGGAGTCCTTTGAGTTCTGACCTTGGACCCTATGTACGTATATCAATGTGCATGAAATGTAGTTTTAAAGTCACCTTGCATATACTAGATTGATATAGCTTGGTTTAAAATATTTTGAAAGAAAACTCGGAAGTTTTGAGAACTAATAGTTTCAAATATTGTGTAAAGTATACTCTGACCTTACTAGCATGCATACTAAGACGCCTTATGCGTCTAAACATGACGAATATGTTTATCATCTAGTTAAGCATGAATTGGACCTTTCAAGTATGGTTAAAATAAGTTTTCAAGTAAATGAACTATGCTATGTCTATGTAAATGAGATAGATACATGTGAACCTGCGTATTAAAGGCTTGTTAGTACCAATATAAGATTTAAAAACTTATAAACATTGAACATTTGATAAAAGAAGTTGTTAAGCCTTGTTGATGTAAATAATTCAACATAGAGCTATGTAATTCAAAAATAAATGATTTGAAATGAGAACTTGAAGAAATATCAGAACCTACTTGATGTATGTTTATAGTATGTATCAGAATGCATAATATGTTAGGACTAGATTGAGCAATGAAAATCTCTAGTCTTGTTTTGGCAGGGAGTAGCGCGGCCGCGCCACTCCCAAGCTTAAATGCAGCGCGGCAGCGCTGTCCTGCAGAGTGACCAAGAGCAGTTTGTTAACTGCATGGTCTTAAGTTATGGTTATATGTTGTCCTTAAGGACTACAAGATATGAAACAAGATTGTTTAGATAAATATGATAGTAGAATGAGCTAGTCTCATGGTTATCCTAAGTTCAAGTAAAAATGAAACCAAGTTAGGAAACAATATTTGTTCTTATATTAAGAGCGTATGAAATGTATGACTGATGGGTATGAATTCATGATTATATAACTGTGTAGGAATACACGCAGTGCAGATAAGCTTTAAGCAGTTAAGTCATAGTTGATAAACTACGAATCAGGAAAGTCTTTCAGTTCCTATTGGATATATGAATGCGATAACTGTTTGTTGAGCTATATTATGCTATGAGAATGTTGATGTATATATATGAAATGCATATGAGATATGTATGAAATATGAAAGTCGATCTTTGATGATATGCTTGTGGAGTAAATTTCTATGCTTGTTATGTGAGAAGTAACATACGTAGTAAATATAAATTGATTATGAATGCATGAACTGAGTATGTTACTATATGCTATGTGATGCATGAAAACTATTAGAATTGCTGGGCTGTCGAGCTCACCCTTGCAAATAACCACTTTTGCAGGTTAAGGACTCATGGTAAAGATTACGTGCTACTTGATTAATAGAGATTGATTCATTTATTTAAATATATGCTCTTGAACCATGTTTAGGTTCTAGGAGATGTATATGATAGTAGTTTATGATGTGTAATACATGTTAAGTTGTACTATGTGATACATAAAGGAATTCAAATTGAGATGTAAAGATTTATATAGTAATTTGAATAGAATGAATCATAACATATTTTAATTTAAGGATATGTAATTGATTCAAGTTAAGACATCAATAAAAGATTTATTTTTAAAGGAGATTGAAAAAGTTTAAATTATTCCACATATTTATATAACATCGAATATGATGTAAGGCAGGGATGGTAAATGACCAAGATTTGAAACTTATAAAAGTTTTGGGTCATTATACAGATCCTGGAAATGGAAAGAATTTATATTCTAAATTATAATAAGCAAAATTATATTCATTAAGTTATGAATAAAAGATATAAATAGTTTGACGATAGTAGCATTGTGGCGGACCGGATCCGAGGTTCGAAGGGACCCAGATTTGGGGGCGTCACAGGTTAGTATCAAAGCTGTAAGTTATAAATTTTAGGTAAGAGTACCTTAGGCTATAACCTGAGAGAGAGAAATATAAAGATTAAAATATATATAATCAAAGATTCAAAGAAGAATCTTGAAGTATCTAGGAGAATGAGAATTTAGGAGTTTCCTAACTCCGGTAATAAAAATGTTAAGATGATGTCTATAAGATGAAGATGACAAAGATAATAAGAATGAACTCGAATGGAGTTTAGTTGATAATGGGAAAGAACCCTAAGGTAAACCGATGATCACGACTTGATCAGATTGAGCTATAAAATTATAAATAGTCTGTAACGACTAAGTGACTATAGCTTGATGCTATAAGAGAAGGTACTATGAAATGGTACGAGATAAACTCATGAGGAGATGTAAATGCTGAGATACGAAAAATTTATATCGAGCAAAGAGAAAGTTAAGAGTGAGATAGAATTAAGTGGGATTTTAGTTGAGGACTCATGTGAGAGCTGAGTTGTACAAACCTTTGTATAGGCGGAGGCTTTGTGCTCGTGCTCGGTTCCTCACAATGATAATCAATGAAATGTTGGTGTCGCGCTATCGATATGCTTATGGAGAGAAGGTGATTCTTTTCTCATATCATATTTGATAGATAAAGACTATTAAGATTAAGATCGAGAATATTAAGATTAGGCGCGGGTTCTTAAAACTAATGCATATGGTAAGTTCGTGACTCATAATCATATGGTATGTTTTGAACTCCTTAGCGAATGGACGCTTATGGTCTGACTAGGATAAGTTCTTAAACTCATATTATTGTGGCAAGTTCCTGAACTTCCAAAGTGTGGTACGTTTAATGAACTATACTGGGTATACAAAACTTCTGAGGTAAGAATTAAGAAATTTTGGTATAGTAAGCATTGATGGTGTTAGAGATTGATAGAATGAAGCAATGGAGTAAAGATTGAAGTTGATGGAGAAACATGGATTTTTTAAATCTTCTAGCTCTGCTAGATTTTCAAAATTTATTGACTTCGTGTTGATATTTGCACTTCTGTTTTCTTGAAAAATAATATCGTTATTCATATGTCTATGCTAATTGTTTCGGCTAAGATAAAAATGATTTAAAAATTTTTAAAATGTATTTCTGACCATGTGCATCATTTCATATGGTGTAAAAATGGTAAATAATAGAGTCATCAATGCAGTCGAACCTAGTGTTGGTTGTGATAGAAAGATCGTCAACCCACTATGGTATTATGTACTATGACAAAGTCACATGATGGCAAAATCCTCAACGTACTATTAATTTGGTACGGTATCATGACGTTATAAAAGAATTTTTGGTATTCTTTTAAATTATGAAGAAGGTCAATTAAGTTGGCTAAATTATTTCGATTGATGTCCAAGTTGTTGAAAGTCTAAGCTATTTGATTCGGCTAGACAGTTGTTGAAAAATATTTATAGAATTCAAGCATTCTTGAGTATTTATGCCAAACCAGATTGCTCTGGTGCGGATTCAGATGTTGAAAAGCTGAGGTGAACAACCCTATAAGGGGACATGTTTTCGGGGACAATAGTTCCGAATGTAACGCATATAGTCGTTACAACACACTACGTTGCGGCCCAACGTAGTGGTGCAATAGGCCGGCCACCGAGTGTGACACCCCCAAATTCGGTACTTCCATTTCCACAAGATTTGGTGTTCACTGTACAAACATCATCCATCTATCTACCCATAAATAAATGCAAACCATGCAATAGATAGAAATAATAATAATTCTCCCCCTATGGGGTTACATCAACTACATAATAAATAAATCTCAGGTTACTCTAATCTTAAATCATCTGTGCGGAAACATAAACAAATAAGTCTTAAGTAACATCAATTCTACTTATCATTACATAGCCATATAAATAACACAGTCTTCATTACTTGCTAATCTTACCCTTGCCTTTACTAGTAGAAGGTTCGTCTGCTCTTTCGTTCTTAACTGCAATGTTATTATTACGCAAGAGTGAGCACGATTGCCCACAAGTATAACAATATAACAATGAATAATAATATGCGAGAGAAATAATAACTTCGAATATAAAAGCTCAACTTTTGAATCAAGAATGAATAACAAGAATCAAAAGAAATTCTGAGGGTCGTAAAACCTTGAATTATGTCCTAGGTTATCAAGGGTTATACTTGAAACCTTTAACAATCATAAGACTATGGACTCTTCTTCTCGTACTTAGGGGGATCAGCCCTTAGTACCATACTGTGCACAATATCTTAACGCTAAAGCATAAATAATCCCCTATACAGGGTTGTTCATCTCAGTTTGACATTCGAGTCCGCGCCAAAGGAAGTTTGGTTTGGATAATTCATCAAGGGTTCTAAAATTTAGAACGCTCATCAACTATGAACTAGTCGAATCATTAAGGGTTCGCTAGTCTAATAAGGTTTTACAGTAAATGATATTTATAATGAATAACAATCTCAATAGGTATACAATAGAATAATTATTGTATAACAGAATCATAATTTGAAAAGATAGTAAATCTTTAACATAACAATGAACTTGATTTATAAACTTGAATAATAATAACAAGTAGGGTTAGGAAACTTGCCTCGTGCGTAGATTACACTTAATTAACTCGTTCTTTGAATTAAATCCTACACATCAATTTTGTTCACAATACCAGTCAATAATAATGTACTAAACATCATAAGTTATTCTTTGTCTAATCTCGAATTTATGACTATATTTAGTCAAATTATCATACTTGTTTTCACATAATATAATACTACACGAACAACAAGTTAATTACATAATCAACGATTCAAATAACATGTAATTGTCTTCTTGACTTGGTAAAACTCATTTTATTATTTCATTATATGTCTAACAAGTTTTTATATTCATTAGACTAGGTTACTAACTCATTTCTATACTTGAACATAAAAAAAACATTTTCTGGACATTCTGCTAAGTGGCGCTGCGGCGCCACTTTTGTACTGGGTCTTGGCGCTGCGGCGCCGTGGCGCTACGGCTTGGTCGTTGGCGCTGCGGCGCGAGTCTCAGGCCTGGAGTTGGCGCCGCGGCGCGACACTCCAGACTTTGAATTTCCAGTTCGCGAAGAACACAGAATTCAGCGAAATAAACACTATAAAATCCTTAATTCTCCAAATTAAACATACCCACATGTTAGAATTCATACATAATCAATACTCAACATTTATAGAGTGATTTTAACCCATTAAAACACATAATCACATAATTAAATTATGCAAATTGTACTGTTCTTGAAGGTTTTTGAACAAAAATATAGAATTTAATACTACGGATTCGTTATAAGAGCAAATCCAACCATTCCAGTTTCGTTTTGTTCGTTTTAGCATGCATAATCATATACAAGTGGAAATTTTGTAGAAAAATTTATGGTTGACATATTAAAGTTACGTATAAGGGCCATATGGCCATATAACGTACTCTGTAAATTTTTGAAATAACAAGTCATAGTATTATGAAACTTATGATATGGAATTATATACAATATATATAAATCATGATATGCTTCTCGAATATATTCACATAATTGTGACCCTTTTCAACTACAGAAACTTTACAGAAGACTTTAAGCCATATTCATAAAAACTAAATGACGTGAAATAGAAATTGGGTTTGGAGAAATTACCCAGATTATAATTTAGAAGAGATGATCACAGATGACTCTTTCACAATAACTTGTTGATTACACACTCACAATTTCTCTAAATCTCACAATATTTCTCTGACAAATTCTCAAACTCTCTCCCTCTCTGCTCTTCCAGACTTAGAATAATAATAAAAAGAAGACGTCTGATAATAAAGGAGAAAGAACTGATGCAGAAGTGGTCAGTTACCCCCCATCATGGTTAACCGCTAAAAACTCCCCTTAGGGCCTCGTTTGGCTGGTAATAAAAGATTTCAAAAACCATTTAATTTAATAAAACCTTATCATATAGTTTAAATAATGTCACACTCCATGTAAAATAAATCAATATCTTATTTAATTTATTTTAAATAAAATATAATAATTTCTCATTAATTCACATAGTCACAAAATTAAATTTCTCCTTTAATAATAATGTCAAATTATTAAATCTCTAATTAATAATTAAATTAATTAAAATAACATTAAGCTTATTAAATATTTTTTTAATATAATAAGCTCACATAAATACATGCATCGAATAATAAAATTCTCCACATCAATTTAATAAATACAACACATGTAATTAAATTAATCTACCATAATTTCATCAAATAATTATTTAATCTAATAATTAATTCATCAAAAAATATTTATTCACTCCAATAAATATTAAAATTAATTACAAAATCTCGGTTGTCACACCTAGTGTACGCGTGGAGGGTGTTTTCACTTTTTGTGATTTATAAACACTCTGGTTTGCTGTGTAAAGGATTGTGTTGAATCACTAGTAAACCTAGAGAAGAGTTCACGGTCATGTGACCCCTCAACATAATTTGGAATCTAAGATTATTCATACTACTTCCCGATTATTGAAAAATCGTGGAAGATTCTTATTCTTCCGAAGGATGAATGTAGTAAGTAGAATGATCCTTAGAAAGGAAAAAGTGGTAGAATGCATTTGAGAAAGTTACAATAATAAAAACTTCCAAAAAGAGAATGGATAAAATTATTGAAAAGAATTGGTAATATTCGGAATAGAACAGAGTAGGGGTAGGCAACCGGTAAAAATCGGCCCGAACTGGACCGGTACTGAACCGAACCGGTACCAAAATTACTCAAATTTAGGTACCGATACCGATACCGATACCGATACCGATACCGATACCGATACCGATACCGATTTTTACCAAAAATTAATATAATTATTATTTTTATTATTATTTTATTATTATTATTATTATTATTATTATTATTATTAATATTTTTATTATTATAATTAATATTTTATTATTTTATTATTATTAATAAAAAATTAGAAAACCGGTATATACCGGTCTGGTTCGGTTTATACCGAACCATAAAAGTGTCGGACCGAAACCTGTACCGAAAAATCGGTATATACCAGTTTTTTTGTACCGAACCGGACCGATTTATATTTATACCGAACCGACCGGTTCGGACCGGTCCGGTTCGTCCAAAAATTAAAAAAATTGGTTTATTTGCCTACCCCTAGCACCGAGTATAGGAGGTTTCGGTGATTCCGAGGATGAAATCCTTATAAGGGGGAGACGATGTAAGAACCCGAATTTTCAGAAAATATTAATATAAGAATTTAGTAAATAAAATTCTTAAGGCATATGAAGGGTTCAAATAAGAATATATATATATATATATATATATATATATATAGGTATGTGGTATGGTATTGCATAGGGTAATATAAACTATGCAATAAGTGATTTATGTGTTTAATAAATATATTATTATTATATATTTGTTGTTTATTGAAGAGGCGAGTTATTTGAAGTAAAGAAGATTGATAGAAATTTATTTATCTATATTAAATAATTTATATGAAATTATTTTATCATAGTAAGTTGGTGACATTAAATATCTTTGATAATCACCAATTCTTTGAGTATATGTAATGAATGTTTAAAGGTCTCGTACCTGGGAGTAAACTTTGATGCATGTAAATAAAGTTTGAATTTTATATTATGGTTATTATTATTAATATTATTCAGCTTATAGAAATGGTATCGTGAAGTACCGAGTTCGGGTTTTAAGTACCCGAATTTGGGGGCGTCACAATAATCACTGGTCATAATCATACCAACACCTGTCCATTAATGCACTACGGGCCAATGAGGACTTTTATCACATCATTTGTAACATTACGGGTTATGATTATACCGAATGATCCCTGGTCATAATCATACCAATCAACAGTCCATCTATGCAATACGGCCAAAGATGACTTTCATCACAATATAAGCATGAGGATGATGACAATGATATAAGAATTCAATTAAAAGAAAGCAAATGATAAATTTTTAAAGATTTATAATTTAATTTATCCATGATTCAATAATATCCAAATTGTCAACATGATACTGATTTGTGGAGTAAAATTCAAGAATAATATTGTATCAAAAATGATTTGGACCGAAAAGAAATCAATTTTTATCCTGAATAATACTTCAGGTGAATAGTACTTTAGTGAATAGTACCCCGTGAATAGTACCCCATGAATAGTACTTTATGAATAGTACTCATGAATAGTACTTTGTGAATAATATCGTATAAATGAATAGTACTCATGGACAGTATTTCGACATGAAAAACTTAAAATTTAACAAGAATGTGCAAAAAATATCCTTGTGAAACGATACTAAATGAAGCACAAATTTCAAAGATATTCTACTAATTTCACGGAGTATAGAAGCAATACTTTAACAAAATGAGAAAATAATCAAGAATATACGAGACAAAATAATATTACTCACATACTATAGAGTATGGAAGAAAATATTATTCCTTATGAATACTGAACAAAAATAATATTCCTTACCTTAGAAGAAGACTGGATACTGGAATAGTGAAGTTATAAGACTCCGAATTTTTTTTTTAATAAAATAGAATTTCCTTTATTTATTATTTTGAAATAGTAAGGGTTGATTTGATTAATGTGGTAAGTTATGGGTAAAATGGGTAATTATTTTAAATAAGCAAGTGGTTATAAAATATTCATTGTTGTCGGAAAATATTCGTTTGGTCGTGGAATATTCTTACTGTCGGAGAATAATTGTACGACGGTGCAACCTTGTGTGGGCCCCATAACGAAAAGTGATTGGATGACAAAAACGACAAGTATAAGTTGTTTATAAATAACGGCGTAGTTGTTACCGTTAATACTGTTGGAATACCCGGTGGTTAAAACACAGTAATACGCGTTGTTGTACAGTAGCACACGGTATTGCACCAATTATTGATTCTTACGTAAGAAGGCACTACTCAATAATTATTTTATTTTATTGATTCAATAATTGCTACGTTGATATTTTATATTATTGTTGTTTCAATAATTGTCACTACATAATATTTTCTATTATCAGATCAATAATTCATATTATTTGAATAATATTATTAGATAGTATTATTGGCAATGTCTAGAAAGTTCTATCTAAGGAGAGGTTTGGTCACCTAATTGTGCGTCAGTAAGGAGAAATCCTTATTAGAAAGCCCCCTCTTTCTTGGGAACGGCCTGGTTGTCAGTATTATGATTCTATAATATTATTTGTGAATAATTAATTATTGATTTATATGATAAGAAAAATATTCATTTTATGTGAATATAGATGGAGAAAATTTTTAATGTGACAATTGTTGAAAATTGATATTTTATCTTTTTTGATAAAATAAATCATTTAAATTTATTATTATATTATAATAATATAATAATGGTGATATTTTTACAATGAATGTGTGATATATGAATAAATGAGAAGGAAGAGTATTTTTGTTGCAATAAATGTTTAACACATATTTTGTGTGTTGGTGGACCTTATTTTTGCTGAAATTTGATTTTAGCTTGTAAAATCAACCGTATGTGGATTTCGGTCAATTTCTGTTTGGAATTTGAAAAAAGCTAAACTTACAAAGTTGTAGAGAATTGAATTTTCTATGGAAGGACATAAAATTCAAAATTTTCTTATAAAAGGGCTATTTATTATGAATTATTGAAGTTCCGGAATATTGGATCTGAATTTATTTAGTTACAAAAAATATGTAAAACATGTTTTTCATTTTGATGGGCCCAACTTGCATGTGTAAGATGCTGAATTTAGAATTCTTTGTGTGCGTAGGAAATTTATATATAAATAATAATATTTTATTAAATTTTCTGTTTTGGTGTTCTAAGTATTTTCCTATAAATAGGGTGCTTAGGTTAGAATTGAAAATCACACCAAAAACTGAAATTTTCTCTCTATATTATCGAGCGTTTTCTTGTGAGTATTTTGATACTTTGAGTGTTCCTATATGGTGCAAGTTCCCTTCAGCAATATATCCAGTATTTCAGTCAGAAGTACTGTCTTTTCGAGGTAAGAGATGTTATTTTTTTAAAAAAAATGATATTATTTCTTTCAATATCATTATGCCAGAATATTGGTAAGATTTTTCTTGTGAAATTCTTATCTTTTCATGTCGGGGTTACTATTTATGAGTTACTATTCACGAGTTACTATTCATGAGTTACTATTCACGAGTTACTATTCACAAGTACTATTCACGAAGTATGATGGTTTTTCTTGTGGACTTTTTACCTTTTAGTGTCAGAGTTACTATTCACGTATACAGTACTATTCACGTATACGGCACTATTCATGAATACGACACTATTCACAAAAAAATTAAATTTTCTTTTCTGTGTCCAAGATTGTCTGTTATGGTTCCTATCTTTGATTGGATCTATGTTTTGATCTTCATTTTTGAATTCTGCTCCACAATAGTTATTATGAAGTATTTTTAAACATGGATAAACCGAAGTACGAATCCTTACTATTTGTTCTTTTGTCTCACTAGATTCACTTTTTTTAAAATATTTTTCATCATCCTCAGTCCTAAATGATGATATTACTGAATATCTTTGGCCTGTAGTGCAAAGATGAATGATTTCTTGATGAATATCTTTGGTCCGTAGTGCAAAGATGAACAGGTGTTGAGATGAATATGACCGACTGATTAATATCTTTGGCCTGTAGTGTAAAGATGACTATGTGATTCAAGATTGTATATTGATTGATGTTACAGGGATAAAATATGGATGATGGACTTTTAAATTCATATACGATAGTAGATTTTATTTTCTACTTAACTCTTCTAATAAATTGTTGTTTCCGCTGCAGTTGTTGATCTAAAACTTGTTGTCTATTGTAATCTATCAGATTTTTTCCTGTTGAAGACTAAGGATAATTTGTTTTACATTATCTTAGTCATAATATTTTTTACTAGGCTATTTGAGCTCACCCTTTCCTTTTTGTTCCATTTTTCTTCTCAGGAGGCGTGAATTTAGCGAGTACTAGTCGGGGTATGGAATGATGGTTCTAGAAAGATATTTTAGCAGTCCTCACCATTTTTGTAAAATAAAGTATCCATAATTGTTATGAGGACTTATTTGAGTGTGGATATTGTCTAGAAGACAATAGTTGTATTTTAAACTCATAGTTAAGTGTTGTCGTATTTTGCACGACAATTGTATTAATAAACTTGTAGTTGTTTTTGTACCATGTATTTGACAACTCAGAATGGGTGATGTATACCTATTTTGGGGGCGTCACAGTTGATATCAGAGCTTAGGAATATGATCTCTGGCGGAGATCAGGGAATAGAACTAGGAGGGGAGAGACGAGTAAAACCTTCGCTAGTGTGTCTTACCTAAGCTTATTTGTTGGTTGGTCAGTATATAGGGATATTATGTGATATGTTGATTTCCTTAATTAACCCTTGTTTTATGGCAGTAGTTGAGAATGTCGACTGAGAATGTTAACAGTGGAGTAAATGAGACTGTGGAGACACCTTTACTTACCAACGAGGAGAATGTGCAACAGGCTGGCAATGTTACTCCTGTAAACAACACCACTGAACAGATGATGAACGATGGAATGTTTAGAAGCTTTTTGCGGTTTATAAAAAACCAGACGAGGGAGGTTCCTGTTCAAAATACAGGTAGAAACAATGGCAATGCACAACTGGTCACAACCAAGCAGTTCAAAGAGTTTGGACCACCAGAATTCTGGGGAAAGCCGGATCCAATTAAGGCGGAGACGTGGGTTAAGCAAATTACCAAGATATTCGATGTCTTGGGATGCACGGACGAACAGAAGGTTCTATTTACCACCTTTATGTTTCGTAATGAGGCAGATTACTGGTGGGAATCTGTGAAGCGTACCCATCCAGCCGCACTCAGCATGTCTTGGGAAACATTTCAAACACTGTTCAATGACAAGTACTTTCCTGAAAGTATTCGTCATATGAAGGAGGTAGAGTTTATTAGACTGGAGCAGAACAACATGACGGTGTCCCAATATGAGGCGAAGTTCGCGGAGTTATCCAAGTTTGCACCTCATTTGGTGGAGAATGAGGAACGTATGACCCGGATGTTTCTGAGAGGTTTGAAACCCGATATACGTCAGTATCTCATTTCTCATAAATTTTCTATATATTCAGATGTTGTGAATAGGGCTCAGTTATTGGAGCGCGATAATGAGTCAACTCAATCGAAGAATAACGACCTATAACTCGATGATAATCGTACCGATGGCAACGGTCATCAGAACAAGGATAACCATCGTGGAGGAAATTATCGTGCCAGAAATGGTAACCACTTCGGTGGAAATCATGGCCAAGATAATAAAAGAAATAACTCAAGTGGAAATTTCAAGAAGAGAAGATTTAACAATGACGGGAAGATGTTGGTAGCAGCACTAGCACCAGCAACAAATTCTAGGGGATGAGAATGACCGCTAGTTAGATGCTACAAATGCGGAGAGGAGGGACATATAAGTCCAAACTATTCACATCCTTCCAAGGTATGTTATAATTGTGGAAAAGAAGGTTATATCGCTCGATATTGTACGGTAGCAAAACCCAGTCCAGCGGGGATGGTGACTCAAAAGGCTGTCCCAGAAAAGTCAAAGTCAACGGTTCCTAGAAGAGCATTTGTCGTGACTGGTCAGAATGCGAGGAACCTGAACGAAGTTAGCACGGGTTAGTTAATTATAAATTCTTACGAAGTTTATACCTTATTAGATACCAGTTCTACCCATTCATTTATCTCTCCTGCTTATACTCAACGTTTATACTTAACTCCGGAGAAAATTAGACTTTGACTTATCTGTTGAAACTCCGTTAGGAGAAACTTTCGTTACATCCACTGCTTATAAATCTTGTTTGATCCAAGTTGGCACCATCACATTACCTGTTGACCTTATTTTTTTAAAGATACTTGCTTTTGATGTGATTTTAGGGATTGATTGATTAACTACTCATCATGCCAAAATTGATTGCTTTTGTAAGGTTGTTAGTTTTTATATTCCTGAGCAATCTGTTATTCGAATTCAAGCAACCAAACCATTAAAGTCAAACACTTTCATATCAAGCCATAAAGTCATTCGTTTATTGAAAAACGAATGTCAAGTTTTCTTAGCCCATGTTATGGACTTGAATAAAAATACGTCAGATTTGAATGATATTTCTATTGTTAGTAAATTTCCTGATGTATTTCCTGAAGAATTTCTTGGCTTACTCCCAAAGTGTGATATTGAATTTTGTATCGACTTTGAACTCGGTACAAAACCTATTTCTAAAATCTCATATCGAATGGCTCCTATTGAACTTCAGGAGTTAAAAATTCAACTATAGAATTTGGTACCCGAGCCTTTATCTGGTGACTTCCTTTGTGGAATGCACCGAAGCCAGACTCTCCGTAGGGGATGCCATATTTGTGTGGTAGTAAACTGATAGGTACCATTGTGACGTGCTATCCAAGATTGGGATATGAGTCATAGTTGAGAGCAACCTAAGTTAGTAATCGAAATACGTAGCTTTCTAGGCTTAGTTGGTTATTATCGGAGATTCGTGGAAAGATTTTCTCGAATCACTACTCCATTAACTCAGTTGACTCGTAGAGATACAAAATTTGAATGGAGCAAGGAATGTGGGAAGAGCTTTGAAGAACTCAAGAGGAGACTCATTTTGACACCTGTTCTGACCATACCATCCTAGAAAAACGAACGTGATAGCTGACGTGTTGAGTAGAAAATCGCATGTGGTTGCGAGTGCGATGTTTTTAACAAAAAGACCCATTTCGTATGACTTACAAATGATAGAGATAGAGTTAAAGACTCTATGGATCACGTGATGATATACGAGTAAAATTAACTTTAATTGATAAAGTTAAAACCGCTCAAGCTATACACCGGAGCTGATGAATATGAAGAAGGAGGTGTAAGAAGTTGTTATTGAATCGGCGATGTGAGGAAAGCTCAAACCTTCGATTTATTAGTCCATTTGAAATTCTCGATCGAATAGGAACTGTGGCCTATAAACTCGTTTTACCGCCAAGTATGTCGCGTGTTCATAACATTTTTCACGTATCGAAGTTACGAAATTATGTGGACGACCTGAACCACATTATTGAGTTAGAACCAGACGAAATAACCGAAGATTTAACGTACGAGGAGGTACTTGTCAAGATCTTGGATAGGAAGGAGCATGTCCTACGCACAAAGGTCATACCGCAAGTTAGGATTTTGTGGAGGAACCATGCTATTGAAGAAATGACCTGGGAGTTGGAAACAGAAATAAAAGCGAGGTATCCTCACCTTTTCGAGACACCAGGTACGTACGTCAAGTTCGATGACGAAATTTCACAAGGAGGGGAGGTTATAAGACCCCGAATTTTTTTTTAATAAAATGGAATTTCCTTTATTTATTATTTTGAAATAGTAAGGGTTGATTTGATTAATGTGGTAAGTTATGGGTAAAATGCACAAATATTTTAAATAAGCAAGTGGTTATAAAATATTCATTGTTGTCGAAGAATATTCGTTTGGTCGTGGAATATTCTTACTGTCTGGAAATATTTGTACGACGGTGCAGCCTTGTGTGGGCCCCATAACAGAAAGCGATTGGATGACCAAAACGACAAGTATAAGTTGTTTATAAATAAAGGCGTAGTTGTTACCGTTAATACTGTTGGAATACCCAGTGGTTAAAACACAGTAATACGCGCTGTTGTATAGTAGCACACGGTATTGCACCAATTATTGATTCTTATGTAAGAAGGCACTACTCAATAATTGTTATAGTAATTACTGTTTAATATTTTATTTTATTGATTCAATAATTGCTACGTTGATATTTTATATTATTGTTGTTTCAATAATTGTCACTACACAGTATTTTCTATTATCAGATCAATAATTCATATTAATTTAATAATATTATTAGATAACATTATTGGAAATGTCTAGAAAGTTCTGTCTAAGGAGAGGTTTGGTCACCTAATTACGCGCCAGTAAGGAGAAATCCTTATTGGAAAGTCCCCTCTTTCCTGGGAACGGTCTGATTGTCAGTATTGTGATTCTGTAATATTATTTGTGAATAATTAATTATTAATTTATATGATAAGGAAAATATTCATTTTTTGTGAATATAGATGGATAAAATTTTTAATGTGACAATTGTTGAAAATTGATATTTTATCTTTTCTGATAAAATAATTTATTTAAATTTATTATTATATTATAACAATATAACAATGGTGATATTTTTACAATGAATGGGTGATATATGAATAAATGAGGAGGAAGAATATTTTTGTTGCAATAAATGTTTAACACATGTTTTGTGTGTTGGTGGACCTTATTTTTGACTGAAATTTGATTTTAGCCTGTAAAATCGTCTGTATGTGGATTTCGGTCAATTTCTGCTTGGAATTTGAAAAATCTTAAACTTACAAATTGTAGAGAATTGAATTTCCTATGGAAGGACATAAGATTCGAATTTTTCTAATAAAAGGGCTATTTATTATGAATTATTAAAGTTCCGGAATATTAGATCTGAATTTATTTAGTTACAAAAAATATGTAAAACATGTTTTTCATTTTGGTGGGCCCCACTTACATGTATAAGATGCTAAATTCAGAATTCTTGGTGTGCGTAGGAAATTTATATATAAATAATAATATTTTATTAAATTTTCTGCTTTGGTGTTCTAAGCATTTTCCTATAAATATGGTGCTTAGGTTAGAATTGAAAATCACACAAAAAACTGAAATTTTTTCTCTCCATATTATCGAGCGTATTCTTGTGAGTATTTTGATACTTTGAGTGTTGCTATACGGTGCAAGTTTCTTTCAGCACTATATCCAGTATTTCAGTCAGAAGTACTGTCTTTTTGAGATAAGGGATGTTATTTTTTTAAAAAAAATGATACTATTTCTTTCAATATCATTATGCCGGAATATTGGTAAGATTTTTCTTGTGAAATTCTTATCTTTTCATGTCGGGATTACTATTTATGAGTTACTATTCATGAGTTACTATTCATGAGTTACTATTCACGAGTTACTATTCACGAATACTATTCACGAAGTATGATAGTTTTTCTTGTGGACTTTCTACCTTTTAGTGTCGGAGTTACTATTCACGTATACAGTACTATTCACGTATACGGTACTATTCATGAATACGACACTATTCATAGAAAAATTAAATTTTCCTTTCTGTGTCAAGATTGTCTGTTATGGTTCCTATCTTTGATTGGATCTATGTTTTGATCTTCATTTTTAAATTCTGCTCCACAATAGTTATTATGGAGTATTTTTTAACATGGATAAACCGAAGTACGAATTCTTACTATTTGTTCTTTTGTCTCACTAGATTCGTTTTTTTAAAATACTTTTCATCATCCTCAGTCCTAGATGATGATATTATTGAATATCTTTGGCCTGTAGTGAAAAGATGAATGATTTTTTAATGAATATCTTTGGCCCGTAGTGCAAAGATGAACAAGTGTTGAGATGAACATGACCGACTGATTAATATCTTTGGCCTGTAGTGTAAAGATGACTATGTGATTCAAGATTGTATATTGATTGATGTTACAAGGATAAAATATCGATGATGAACTTTTAAATTCATAGAGGATAGTAGATTTCATTCTCTACTTAACTCTTCTAATGAATTGTTGTTTCCGCTGCAGTTGTTGATCTAAATCTTGTTGTCTATTGTATTCTATTAAATTTTTTCTTGTTGAAGACTAAGGATAATTTGTTGTATATTATCTTAGTCATAATATTCTTTACTGGGCTAGTTGAGCTCACCCTTTCCTTTTTGTTCCATTTTTCTTCTCAGGAGGCGAGAATGTAGCGAGTACTAGTCGGGGTATGGAATGATGGTTCTAGAAAGATGTTTTAGTAGTCATCACTATTTTTATAAAATAAAGTATCAATAATTGTTATGAGGACTTATTTGAGTGTGAATATTGTCTAGAAGACAATAATTATATTTTAAACTCATAGTTAAGTGTTGTCATATTTTGCACGACAATTGTATTAATAAAGTTGTAGTTATTTCTGTACCATGTATTTGACAACTCAGAATGGGTGATGTATACCTATTTTGGGGGCGTCACAAAAGTAGCAGAATATTTTTCTTCTTCCTCTTTATAGATTCTCTCTCTATAATTGCTCTTGTGAGTCTTAGTGAATTGGTGAGAATGAAAGAAGAATGAGCTTCTATTTATAAGAAAACATAGTTTCGATAATTGCACGTTTTGGGGCTCGAATTATTATAGTATAGTTCCTTCTTCTTTTCCTCCATTTTTAATTTAGTCCTGCAAGTATTATCAATCTTACACCACCTCCTTTAATAGTAATGCATGTGAACCAATAGTTCCATTCATTTGAGCAAATAGCTATATGCATGTGAACTAATAGCAATTAATTGCTCATTTATCCGATTAATTACCCGATTGGTTAATTTAACATCCAGAAATCAATTATTATCGAAATAAATGTTGATTTCCACTAACACAAAAAATCACAACACAATGAAAATATTTTTATCAACAATTTCATCTTTAATCAGCACGAACTTATTCATTATTAATACTATAACTCACAATATTTAACAACCAGATCATTCTCAAGAAAGAGAGGGTTTTCTGATAAGGATTTCTCCCTACTGGCGCGCAATTAGGTGACCAAACCCCTTTCCTCGACAGAACTTTCTAGACATCGTTAATATTGTAAATAATAATATGAATAACTTTGTCGTCTCAATTATTGATTTAAAAATATAAAATATTATGCAGATGATACTATGACAATAATTGAATCAATAATATGAGAGATATTATGCAGCAATTACTGTAGCAATAATTGAGTATAATTGAGTGACTTCTCACGTAAGCATCGATAATCAATACCGTGTGCTACTATACAACCACGCGTATTATTGTACTTTTACCACCGGGTAGTTCAACAGTTTAATGGTAAAACTTTCACTGTTATTTTTATAAAAAGGCATTTTCGTCGTTTTCTAACTCCGACAATACTTTCGTTGTGGTGTCCACCAATGATCATGCCATCGTACGAATATTTCCTATTAAAACGAATATTTCCCGACCAATCGAATATTTTATAACAACTTGCTTACTTTGCAAAATTTGTAAATATTACCTACAACTATAACATTATATCAAATCCACACCATAATATTCAAAAATATATTTCGAGAAAAATTAATCTTTATTCATAAAAGTTGGGGTCTTACAACCTCCCCTTCTTATGAAATTTCGTCCTCAAAATTAGGGTACATACCTAGTATGTCGAAGAGGTGAGGATACCTTGACTTCATTTCAGATTCTAACTCCCAGGTCATTTCTTCAACATCGTGATTTCTCCACAAAACTTTGACTTGAGGTATAATCTTGGAGCGTAGAATATGATCCTTCTTATCCAAGATTTTAACAGGTACCTCTTCATATGTTAAATCTTCCGCTATCTCGTCTGGTTCTAATTCAATAATGTGGTTCGGGTCTTTCACATATTTACGTAACATAGATATGTAAAAAACGTTACACGAGACATATTTGGCGGTAAGGCTAGTCTATAGGCCATAGTTCCTACTCGGTCATGGATTTCAAATGGGCCAATGAATCAAGGATTGAGCTTTCCTCACTTTCCAAATCTTGTAACTCCTTTCCATGGAGCAACACGTAATAACACATGATCTCCAACATTGAATTCCCCGTCCTTTCGATGAAGATCAACATAACTCTTTTGTCGATCTTGTGAGGTTTTTATACATTGTCGGATCATTTAAATCTTCTTCGTAGTTATACGTACCAATTCTGGTCCCAACAACGTTGCTTCACCCACCTCGTCCTGATAAGTGGGTTTTATACCCGCGAATCTTATCCTAATCCAAGCTTAATCGGTGTAATTCTTCGCATTTAAGTGTTTGTTTGCACTTGTTTCGTGTTATTTCATTGTGTAGGTATGGTGGTGTTGCATTTGATCAAAAAGGATGGAGTAATGTTGCATTTTGGCAAGATTTGAGCAACAAAGGAGGTTCAAGCAAAGTTAGTTTGCAGAAGGCTAGCCAGCCAGGGCGGGCCCATTTTAGCTTTACACCCCCGCCGGGGTGGGGGGTCTTCATTCTAGTTTACAGTAGCCTAGCCCGTTGAGGTGGGCATTTTTCAAGTGTATACCCCCGCCGGGGCGGGGGGTGCCGAATCTTGGTAGTCCTGGTTTGCTTCGAACTCTACTGCGACTTGGATGTTAAGTGATGGCATGGCGTATGGACTCAAAAAGAGATGGGACTTCAATAAAAAAACTCATGTGTTGGATAAATATTGAGCAATAAACAACAAAATCATCATCATGCAAAGCAATTAACAGAGATTAAGGACATAATTGGATATTGAGCATTGGAGTGAAGATTTTGAAGAACTTTCGCATCGATTGCAGATTAAGACTAAAGTGAAGGGTGTTATGTGTTATTATTCTTCTTTAGTTTTATATTTGTAATTGAAGGATGATATCTTTAATTTATTCAGTTATTATTTCATTTATGATGAACTAATTTCTTTTTAGGCTTAAGACGGATCTTTAAGTGGAACGATGATTATGTAATCTTTGATTTTTCAGATTAATAAGCTAATATCTAGTTTATCTATATTAATTTGAGCTTGAATTTATGAATTGCCTGATCAACGATTCTTTGTGGACTTGTATGAACTCGAGAGATGAAATACGAGTCTAGACATAGTTAATATAGCATGTGTTCTTGAATTTTATGAATGAACGGAATCTTGACGAATGTTAAGGTAGAGATATGCTTGACATCGGATATAATCGGATAAAGAACTTGAACTTAAACCTTCTTTAATTGTAATTCACATAGAGATATAGTGAGCAAGTTGATTAAGGTGTTTGACTTGATTTTATCTTAATTGTGGATTGAAGTTAATACGATATTAGTACATTGAGATGTAGCTAATTCTACATACGTGTTCTTGATTAATAAACTGGAATAAAGGTGTAATAAACAGAGTGATGCTTAAAGTGAAGTCGGAAGCCTACTTCTCCAATATTTGTTTAAAAATTTAGTTTTTAGGGTTTGTTGATTGTTTGGTGATTTTGATATTTCTAATACTTTTAGTTAAAAACTTGAAATTAATTAGTTTAATAAAATTAAGATTAATAGAAGATTGGTAATTGTGAGGATTAATTTCTTACTTAGTCTCTGTGGGAACGATACTCTACTTACTATTATATTGCTTGTTGACCACGTATACTTGCGCGTTGTGCGTAATTAGATTTTACCCAACAAATTTTTAGCGTCGTTGCTGGGGACTTTAGTATAGATTTTAATATTTTGTAATATCAGTTTAATTAGTCAAGTTTTACTTAAACATTTTTATTTTTGTGTTGTTTGTCTTATTTCAGGTTTTTGAAGTTGGTTTATGCAAACTCGATCCAAAAATCCAAACTTGCTTCCTTTTGAGGACGACATTGAAAGACGCTTTCAAAGGCTAAATAAGTGGATTAAGGAAACAAGGGACGACTTCGATAATTCTGAAAAGAAGAAGCAATGGTTGTCGAAAACCAGAAAGCATTGAGGGACTTTGCTACACCCAAGGTGACTGAGCTGTAGTCGAGGATTACCAGGCCTGCTATAGCTGTGAATACATTCGAGATTAAGCCTGGGACTATTCAGATGATCCGAAACTCGTTTCAGTTTGGGGGACTGGCAAATGATGATCTTAACGAGCATCTGATCAGCTTTCTGGAAATATGCGACACGTTCAAGTACAATGGGGTGTCTGAAGACGCGATAAGACTTCGCTTGTAACTATTCACTTTGTGGGACAAGGCGAAGAGTTGGTTACATTCTCTACCGCATGGATCGATAACTACATGGGATGACCTTGCTCAGAAATTTCTTGCAAAATTTTTCCCACCAGCGAAAATTGCAAAAATGAGGAATGAGATAACTATGTTCGAATAACAACATGGGGAATCATTATACGAGGCATGGGACAGATACAAGGAATTGTTCAGAAAATGCCCACATCACGGATTGCCTAAGTGGTTGTAGATGAACACATTTTACAACGGACTACATGGGAATCTCAGGACCAGTATTGATGCAGCATCGGGGGGAGCTTTTATGACAAAGAATTATGAGGAGGCATATCAGTTGATAGAAACAATGGTAGCTAACAACTATCAGTGGCCCACGACAAGAATGACACAACCTACGGTAGCTGGAGTGTTAGAGGTAGATGGAGTGACGACAAAAATAGCGCATATTTCAGCACTCTGAAAGAAGTTTGACGTTTGGTCAGGGGTACAAACACAACAAGTTATAGTTATTTATGAATTGTGAGCAGGTGAACATCCTACGGATCAATGTGCAATCAACCCAGAATCAGTACAATTTTTGAGTAGCTACAAGAGAATTCCACAGAATACGTACCAGAATACATATAATTAGAGGAATAGGAATCATCCGAATTTGTCGTGGAATAATAATCAGAATCAGCAATTTCCACGACCTTTGTATCCCCAAGGATTTCAAAATCAACAACACCCAGTTCAACGTCAAGAGAGGAAAACAGATTTAGAGGAGTTGCTATCGAAGTATATAACGAGCAACGAGGTAGCCATGAAAAACCAAACAACAACCATCAAGAATTTAGAAAATCAGATGGGACAGATAATGTTGGCATTGAATAATAGGCCTCAAGGAACATTACCAAGTGATATAGAGAAAAATCCGAAAGGTAATCACGAGTAATGTAAGGAAATTATGTTGCGAAGTGGAAAACAGCTTGAGGGTCAAAAAATAGAAAATTCGGTTGCAAAAGAAGTTGAGACAGACATTGAGAATAAAGTGGTTGAGGACAGACCGAGGGAAGAAAAACAAGTGGAAAAGTACAAACCAGTTAACGAACCGATTGTTTATCCTCCCCCACCTTTTCAGCAAAGAGTTCAAAAGCATAAATTAGATAAGCAGTTTGTAAAATTTTTGAAAGTTTTCAAGAAACTTCAGATTAACATCCCGTTTGTAGAAGCCCTAGAGCAGATGCCAAGTTATGCGAAATTCATGAAAGGGATTTTGTCTAGGAAAAAGAAGTTGGACAATTTTGAGACAGTGGCATTAACAGAGGAGTGTAGTGCGGCTTTACAGCGAAAGTTGCCACCGAAGTTGAAAGATCTGGGGAGTTTCACCATTCCATGCACGATTAGGAATATGTCATTCAATAAGTGCTTATGTGATTTGGGGGCAATTATGAACCTTATGCCGTTATCAGTTTATACATAATTGGGTTTGCCCGCTCCAAAGCCTACGAACATCTCATTACAGTTGGCAGATAGGTCAGTCACGTACCCGAGAGGCATTGTGGAAGACATATTGGTAAAGGTTGACAAGTTTATATTCCCCGCGAATTTCATAATTCAGGATTTTGAGGAAGATAAGAATATCTCAATTATCCTAGGGAGACCGTTTTTAGCTACGGGTAGGACACTCATCGACGTACAAAAAGGAGAACTAACGATGAGGGTCCAAGATCAAGAAGTAAAATTTAATGTTTTCAAGGCCATTAAATTTCCTACGGATGAGGAAGAGTGTTTCAGGATGGATATCATTGATCAGATAATCAGCGAAGACATGGGCAAGAGTTTGGTTAACGATCCATTGGAAACGACATTATTGGGAGATGAAGAATTAGATGATCTAGAATTTGTGGACTACTTTCAGATGTTAGACTCCCTGCCACGAGTTAGTAGATTTAGAGCACCCTTTGAACCATTGCACAAGGAGGAAAAAGCCACAACAAGGATGAAACTGTCTTTGGAGGAGCCACGGACTCTTGAACTTAAGCTACTCCCTAAACACCTCAGGTATGCATACTTAGGCCATTCTAATTCTTTAACTATCATTATTTCTGCTGTACTTAACGAATTGCAAGAATAAAAGTTGCTGAGAGTGCTTAGGGACCATAAATCGGCTATAGGATGGACAATCGCAGATATCAAAGGAATCAACCCATCCTTTTGCATGCATAAAATTCTGATGGAAGACGATGCAAGACCGACAGTGGAGCAACAAAGATGGCTCAACCCAATCATGAAAGAAGTAGTGAAGAAGGAAATCTTGAAATGGTTGGATGCGGGTGTCATCTACCCAATTTCAGACAGTAAGTGGGCCAGTCTGGTGCAATGTGTGCCGAAAAAGGGAGGAATGACCGTGGTTCAGAATGATGACAGTGAGCTAATTCCGACAAGGACAGTGACTGGTTGAAGGGTTTGCATGGACTACATGAAGTTGAATAAGGCGACCCACAAAGATCACTTCCCTTTGCCATTTATCGATCAAATGTTGGATAGATTAGCAGGACAAGAGTATTATTGCTTATTGGATGGATTTTCGGGTTATAATCAGATCGTCATCGCTCCTGAAGATCAAGAGAAAACTACTTTCACATGCCCATACGACACATTTGCATTTAGGAGAATGTCGTTCGACTTGTGTAATGCACCCGCGACCTTCCAAAGGTGTATGATGGCCATATTCTCGGACATGGTGGAGAAAAATATGGAAGTCTTCATGGATGACTTCTCTATCCATGGGGATAATTTTGATGCGTGTCTGGAGAATTTGGTAATGGCCATACAAAGATGCACAGAAACGAATTTGATCCTTAACTGGGAAAAATGCCACTTCATGGTTGAAGAAGACATAATTTTGGGTCATAAGGTCTCGGCTCAAGGATTAGAGGTTGATAAAGTGAAGCTGGAAATGATTGAAAAGATTCATCCACCGAGTTCAGTTAAGGGAATTCGAAGTTTTCTGGGACATGCTGGGTTCTACAGGAGATTCATAAAGGACTTCTCTAAAATTGCAAAACCTTTGTGCAGTCTTTTAGAGAAGGATTCGGTTTTTAAGTTTGATGAGGAGTGTAAAGTGGCATTCGAGCTATTGAAGAAGAAGTTGACCACAGCTCCCGTAATCGTCACGTCAGATCGGAATATGCCCTTCGAGTTAATGTGTGATGCAAGCGACTATGCGGTTGGGGCTGTTTTGGGTCAATGACGAGAGAAGGTATTTCATGCTATATATTATGCAAGTAAGACACTCACGGAGACTCAACTGAACTACACAACTACGGAAAAAGAATTACTTGCAGTGGTATATGCGCTCGATAAATTCTGGGCATACTTGATCGGGACAAAGGTAGTAGTTTATACAGATCACTCGGTTATTCGGTACTTAATTTCAAAAAAAGATGCTAAGCCACGCCTTATCAGATGGATTCTCCTTTTACAAGAATTTGAACTAGAAATAAAGGATAGAAAGGGGACAGAGAATCAAGTTGCCGATCATTTGTCAAGGTTGGAAAATCAGGGTAAAAAGGAAGAGGACAAGTGTGTAATCAATGAGTCATTCTCGAATGAGAAATTGTTTGGGATAAATACAGAATTTCTATGGTACGCGGATTTCACGAATTATCTAGTGAGCAACATTCTTCCCCCTGATCTTACACGACAACAGAAAAAGAAGTTTCTTCATGACGTCAAGTGGTATATATGGGACGAGCCTTACTTATTCAAACAGTGCGCCGACAAGATGATTAGAAGGTGTGTGACCCATAGTGAAGTAAAGAACATACTGCATGAATGCCACTCATCTGTGTATGGGGGACATTATGGTAGTTTGAGGACAGCAGCAAAAGTGCTTCAAGCCGAGTTTTATTGGCCTGCGTATTTAAAGACGGCCACCAATTTGTTAAAAGTTGTGATAGATGTCAAAGGGTGGGCAACATATCGAAAAGGAATGAGATACCACTACAAATAATTCTAGAAGTTGAGATTTTTGACGTATGGGGCATAGATTTCATGGGACCATTCCCTTCCTCATTTACCAATCAGTATATTTTGTTTGCGGTGGACTATGTATCAAAGTGGATTGAAGCCATAGCACTCCCAACTAACGATGCTAAAGTGGTTCTTAAATTCTTGCAGAAGAACATTTTTATAAGATTTGGCACGCCACGAGCTATTATAAGTGATGAAGGTAGTCACTTCTGCAACAGATCGTTTACTGTTCTCTTAGCAAAGTATGGGGTTAACCATAAGGTAGCTACAATATATCATTCCCAAACAAGTGGGCAAGCTGAGGTTTTGAACAGTTAGGTGAAGAGAATTTTGGAGAAGGTAGTGAACCCGAATCGAAAGGATTAGTCTCTCAGGTTAGACGATGCACTATGGGCCTATCGAACTGCATATAAAACACTAATTGGTATGTCACCATATCAATTGGTCTATGGAAAAGCATGTCACTTGCCTGTGGAGTTACAGCACAAAGCCTACTGGGCTATTCAGAAACTCAACTTCAATCAAGCAGCTGTGGGTGAAAAGAGACTACTTCAGTTAAACGAGCTCGATGAATTCCGTCTGCAAGCGTGCGAGAACTCGAAGTTATACAAAGAAAAGATCAAGAAATGGCACGACCAGAAAATCATGCAAAGAACGTTCGAGCCGGGGCAATCAGTGCTGTTATTCAACACACAGTTGAGGTTATTCTCAGGCAAACTAAAATTGAGGTGGTCAGGACCATTTACCATCAAAAGAGTTTTCTCACATGGCACCGTTGAACTCTACAGTAGAAACCCGTTGGAGACTTTCAAAGTCAACGGTCAAAGGTTGAAGCATTATTGGGGTGGCGAATCCAACATGGATGTCATCGCAATCACATTATCTGACGTACCATAAACAGGGAGTAGTCAGGCTGAACGACTTAAAATCAAGCGCTAATTAGGAGGCAACCCAATCATCTTTTTATTATTTTTTATTTTTTTATTTTTTTCATATGTTTCAGTCATGTTAGTTAGATTATAGTTTAGATTAAGTAGGATACATTAAGTAGTTATGAAAGTATATTGTTCTTGATAATATATCTACCAATGCTTAAAATGCTCAATCTCTACTCATATTTATGTTTTATGGTTTGCAGGTACTTAATATGCTAATGGTTTGGAATTGCAAGGAAGAAAAAAGAAAATCAGAGCTCAATTGCAGTGTGCATGCCCACCGGGGCGGGACCCTAATACACTATATCCCCCACGGGGGTAGGGGTCTCTCCAGTCTGAAGTCAGGGAGCATGCCCGCTGGGGCGGGCTTCAAAAGCTTGTTACCCCCTCGCCGGGGCGGGGGTCCTGGAATTCCAAAGAGCAGTTCGGCAGTTACACTTTCAAGAACCAACTTCCCCACTTCTTCATTCCACTACTACTTCTTCCCCACAACTCTCAATCCCAACACAACTACATCCCACGTTTTGGCAAGTAAAATCCCACTACATTAACACACACACCTTTTAATTCAGTCCATTACTCTAACCCTCAAGCCTTTCCATCACACCATCTCTATAAATTCACTCCCTCATACCCCTCATTCACCATATACTCACAACTCCACCTGCTATAGCTACGAATTAAAGCTTTCATTGAGGTACGTATATAGCAATTGAGAGAGAGTTCCCTATTTTCTAATTCCTCCATTCCTAGTACCATAGTAGAAGCAAAAACAAGCAAGTTTGGGGGAAGAAATCATTGTGCACACCAAGTGTTCGACAGAGTGTGTGAGTTAAGTTTGGGGAAACATACTTGTGTGAAGGTTTTCTGAAATCTATGGCATCTAAACCGACTTCAAAGAGGCAACAGGGAGAGAGTTCTGGAACCACTCCACCATCACGAACCTTCGACCGATGCAAATTCAAAAGTGCCGCTGCCACCGACCGTTACAACTATATGGTGACTAAAGCACTTACACCGGAGCAGGGGTTGGCACCGGATCATGTGGATGGGGAGATAATGCAGCAAATATATCAAAAAGGGTGGAACAAGTTTACGGAGGAACCCGAGGCCGCCGTTGTAAATGTGGTCAAGGAATTTTGTGTAAACGGCGAGGACAAGGCCCCTTTCAATGCGTTCGTGCGGGGTAGATTGGTTCCATTCAGTGTCGATGCAATCAACACTTATTATCAGTTACGAGTGCCGAGACATTGTCAGTATGCTCACCTACGTGACAACGATCCGAATTTTGAGGCTATTCTGAAGGACATGACTAAGCCGGGTACAACATGGATCAAGGGTCAGAAAGGAGGTACAGTCTTTCACAGCAAGGATCTCAGCAGGTATGGGAAGATATGGTACACATTTTTATGTGCCAAGCTGTTTCCGTCCACACACACATCAGACGTGACCAAAGAAAAGGCACTACTTTTATATGCAATTGTGTAAGATTTCATCATCGACGTCGGGGCCATAATAAATTTTTCCATTCGCCGATGCTTACGAGGAAATTTCTCAGGCGGCTTGCCACACCCATCACTCATTTGTAGGTTATGTCTCCAAGCGGGTCTTAGATGGTCTGATGATGAACCCACTCATATGTCGCTGTAGCTACTAGATTCTAAAATGATTGTGCGATATTCGGTGTGGGCCGGAGGTGACTCACATCCTAGAGGATTAGGCTTTGTATTTCCATCAGCTTTGGAGGACGAAGTTGACGCTGAAGACACCTCGGATGATGCTGAGTTTCAAGAGGATGCGACGATGGGAGAGCAAGAAACAGAGGCGGTACCATAACCTGACACCATATCTAGTCCTCAATTTCTTGCATTTCAACGCCAAATGGATGAGCACAACAAGGAAGCACACCGAGAGATGCACCGACTCACTGCGAGGCAAGACCACATGTTTGAAGCTATGAATAAGTCCTTCGCTTCTTTGAATGTGACGCTCCAGAGCTTCAATCCAACTGCTTAATTCCCATACCAGCAGCCAGTTCCTATGCCAAGGTTCCCACCAAGTGATTCTGAATAAGAAGATCAACCACCACCACCTCAGACTTAGGCGATTACAGGGAAGTCCTCACAATTTTTATTGAGTTATCCATACAATGAGGACATTGTAATTAATAAGTTTGGGGGATTTAGTTTTTATTTTGCATTTCATGTTGCATGCATAATGTCATTAGTTAGGTTTGCATTTGTTATATTATGTTTAGTTTAGGATTTTTACATATTGTCACGTAATTGCATAGTAGCTTAGGTGCATAGTAGTTTAGGATAGTTTTGTTATTTCTACAGTGTATTATGTTATGTTGGTGTATATATATATATATATATATATATATATATATATATATATATATATATATATATATATATATATATATATTTGTAGTTAGACTTGTGTTGTTTTGCATATGTCCAACAAGTATTGTAATTCATTTTTATTTTGGCCAATGATGAGATTGAGATTGAGTAAATAAATACAGTACCCAATATTTGAACTGTGATGTAATTTTGAGTGATGAATTGAATCTTGAGCATGTTTGAAACTGATATAAAAAGGGTAGCACGATAATAACATCTGTGTTGACTGAGTAGTTTAAATTGATACATAAATAGTTTCTAAAGGATAATGCTAGTGTAAATCATAGAATGACAAGAATAGGCAGTGAAAATAAAGAATTAGGCAAGAACCTAAGTTTGGGGGAATATTTGGGGTATATAAGCTATCTAAAAAGAAAAAAAGAAAAAAAGAAAAAAAAGAGTATGAATAAACACCGTGGCAAGCTTGTCTAGTTTCGTGGCCTTTGTTACTTGAGTAAGTAAGCCTGAGGGGATTGTCTTTACACCTAGCGCCCTAAGGTCTTAATGGTCTGGGAGTCGTTGGTCGAAAGCTCGTTAAGGTAGCATTGAAAAGCCTAAGAGAATAAGACATTGCATAGCCATGTATATATATATATATATATATATATATATATATATATATATATATATATAATAAAACGGAAAATAAGAGCAAAAAGCCCCCGTGGATGGAAAATAAAAGCATAAGTATCCCATGTTGACCCTCGATCTTGGTAAATGTTTGATTTTAGTTAGAACTCGTCTATTTTTGAAATTTTTGAGTTTATTCTATATGATTCCTAATAAGAGATTGGTTATGTATTGAATTTAGATTAGTATCAGTTAACATAGATGTTGATCACGCACGTATTATATCGATAATGACGGTCTAAGATTCGAGAATTGATAAGAAGTTATTGAGTGGTTTCGATATGAGGTGTTATAGTGTTTGCTCTATTTTTCTGAGGCTGAAGGAATAAATATGATTTTGTGATTCTATTGGATTCGTTGACATATAGTTAGATACATTACATCCCATTGCATTGCATTGCATAACATGTTAGTTGTTTAATTGCATGTGCTCGAGGACTAGCACGTTTTAAGTTTGGGGGATTTTGATAAGTGGGTTTTATACCCGCGAATCTTATCCTAATCCAAGCTTAATCGGTGTAATTCTTCGCGTTTAGGGGTTTATTTGTACTTGTTTTGTGTTATTTCATTGTGTAGGTATGGTGGTGTTGCATTTGATCAAAAAGGATGGAGTTATGTTGCATTTTGGCAAGATTTGAGCAACAAAGGAGGTTCAAGCAAAGTCAGTTTACATTAGGCTAGCCCACCGGGGTGGGCCCATTTTAGCTTTACACCCCCGCCGGGGCGGGGGGTCTTCATTCTAGTTGACAGTAGCCTAGTCCGCCGAGACGGGCTTTTTTCAAGTGTATACCCCCGCCAGGGCTGGGGGTGCCAAATCCTGGTAGTCCTGGTTTGCTTCGAACTCTACTGCGACTTGGATGTTAAGTGATGGCACAGCGTATGGACTCAAAAAGAGATGGGACTTCGACAAAAAACTCATGTGTTGGATAAATATTGAGCAATAAATAACAAAATCATCATCATGCGAAGCAATTAACAGAGATTAAGGACATAATTGGATATTGAGCATTGGAGTGAAGATTTTGAAGAACTTTCGCATCGATTGCGGATTAAGGCTAAAGTGAAGGGTGTTATGTGTTATTATTCTTCTTTAGTTTTATATTTGTAATTGAAGGATGGTATCTTTAATTTATTCAGTTATTATTTCATTCATCATGAACTAATTTCTTTTTAGGCTTAAGATGGATCTTTAAGTGGAACAGTGATTATGTAATCTTTGATTTTCAGTTTAATAAGCTAATATCTAGTTTATCTATATTAATTTGAGCTTGAATTTATGAATTGCCTGATCAACGATTCTTTGTGGACTTGTATGAACTCGAGAGATGAAATACGAGTCTAGACATAGTTAATATAGCATGTGTTCTTGAATTTTATGAATGAACAGAATCTCTATGAATGTTAAGGTAGAGATATGCTTGACATCGCATGTAATCGGATAAAGAACTTAAACTTAAATCTTCTTTAATTGTAACTCACATAGAGATATAGTGAGCTAGTTGATTAAGGTGTTTAACTTGATTTTATCTTAATTGTGGATTGAAGTTAATACGGTATTAGTACATCAAGAGGTGGCTAATTCTACATACGTGTTCTTGATTAATAAACTGGGATAATGAGTTAAATTGTAATAAAGGTGTAATAATCAGAGTGATGCTTAAAGTGAAGTCGGAAGCCTACTTCTCCAATATTTGTTTGAAAATTCAGTTTTTAGGGTTTGTTGATTGTTTGGTGATTTTGATATTTCTAATACTTTTAGTTATAAACTTGAAATTGATTAGTTTAATAAAATTAAGATTAATAGAAGATTGGTAATTGTGAGGGTTAATTTCTTACTAAGTCTCTGTAGGAACGATACTCTACTTACTATTATATTACATGTTGACCACGTATACTTGCGTGTTGTGCATAATTAGATTTTACCCAACAAATTTTTAGCGCCGTTGTTGGGGACTTTAGTATAGATTTTAATATTTTGCAATATCAGTTTAATTAGTCAAGTTTTACTTAAACATTTTTATTTTTGTTTTGTTTGTCTTATTTCAGGTTTTTAAAGTTGGTTTATGCAAACTCGATCCAAAAATCCAGACTTGCTTCCTTTTGAGGACGACATTGAAAGACGCTTTCAAAGGCTAAATAAGTGGATTAAGGAAACAAGGGACGACTTCGATAATTCTGAAAAAGAAGAAGCAATGGCTGTCGAAGACCAGAAAGCATTGAGGGACTTTTCTACACCCAAGGTGACTGAGCTGCAGTCGAGGATTACCAGGCCTGCTATAGTTGTGAATACATTCGAGATTAACCCTGGGACTATTCAGATGATCCAGAACTCGGTTCAGTTTGGGGGACTGGCAAATGATGATCTTAACGAGCATCTGATCAGCTTTCTGGAAATATGCGACACGTTCAAGTACAATGGGGTGTCTGAAGACGCGATAAGACTTCGCTTGTAACTATTCACTTTGTGGGACAAGGCGAAGAGTTGGTTACATTCTCTACCGCATGGATCGATAACTACATGGGATGACCTTGCTCAGAAATTTCTTGCAAAATTTTTCCCACCAGCGAAAACTGCAAAAATGAGGAATGAGATAACAATGTTCGAACAACAACATGGGGAATCATTGTACGAGGCATGGAAGAGATACAAGGAATTGCTCAAAAAATGCCAACATCACGGATTGCCTAAGTGGTTGCAGATGAACACATTTTACAATGGACTACATGGGAATCTCAGGACCAGTATTGATGCAGCGTCGGGGGGAGCTTTTATGGTAAAGAATTATGAGGAGGCATATCGGTTGATAGAAACAATGGCAGCTAACAACTATCAGTAGCCCATGGCAAGAATGACATAACCTATGGTAGCTGGAGTGTTAGAGGTAGATGGAGTGACAGTACAATGCCTCGAATAGAGCCATGCCAATACTTGCTTGATAACTATTGTTATAAGAGAATTCCATCAGTGGCAAGAACTTGTCCCAACTTCCTTTGAATTTAATGTGACGCCCCCAAAATTAGGTATTCATCACCCATCTTGGGTCGTCAGATACATGGTACAAAATACAAATACAAACTTAATTATACAAATGTCGTGTAACATACGACAATACATAAACTGAGAGTTCTAATAGGAATATTGTCATCTAGACAATATCCATACTCAAGGAGTCCTCATTACATTTATTGTCACACTATTTAACAGAATGGTGAGGACTACTAATGCTATCTTCTGGACCATCACTCCTTTCCCCGACTAGTCCCAGCTACGTTCTCATTTTCATTTTAAAGAATAACTGAAATAAAGAAGTAGTTAAGTGGCAGAATACTCTTCTTCTTTCTCTCTATAGTTTCTCTCTCTAGATTCAGTGAATTCGTAAGAAAATAATGAAGGAATGAGCTTCTATTTATAGGAAAATAGAATGCATAGTAACTAATCCATGAACGGTCCAGATTGATTTACTTTAATCTGACGGTCCATATTTAAAGAAAAATCTTTTAAATAAAATATAATATATTCTATTTATAGAATAACTTTAATAAAGTATTCTGTTTTATATAAAAAGATTTTACTATGCAAAACACTATGCACAATAGAATATAATATATTCTATTTATAGAATAACTTTAATAAAGTATTATGTTTTATATAAAAAGATGTTTCTGTTATATTACGTTAATAATACGAATAAAACAAAACTTCATTATCGCTAAATAATTCATATTATTAATTGACAATAATTGAATCAAACTGAGTGACTTCTCACATAAGCATCAATACCGTGTGCTACTATGCAACCAAACGTATTACTGTACTTTTACTATCGAGTAGTTCAACAGTATCAACGGTACAACTTCCGCCGTTATTTTTAATAAAATATTTTTGTCGTTTTCTCAATCTGACAATAATTCCGTTGTGGGGTCCACCAATGATTGTACCGTCGTACGAATATTCTCCGTAATTAGTAACTCGTGAATAGTATTTCGACACAAAAAGTGTCCCAAATACTCGAGTGAACAATACTAGAGTGAATAGTAATTTGGGTGAATAGTAACCCGTGAATAGTAACTCGTGAATAGTAACTCCTGAATAGTTACTCCGACACAAAAAGTGTCTCAAATACTTGAGTGAATAATACTAGAGTGAATAGTAATTTAGATGAATAGTAACCCGTGAATAGTAACTCGTGAATAGTAACTCATGAATAGTAACTCCGACACAAAAAGTGTCCTAAATACTCGAGTGAACAATACTAGAGTGAATAGTAATTTGTGTGAATAGTAACCTGTGAATAGTAACTCATGAATAGTACTCCGACACAAAAAGTGTCCCAAATACTCGAGTGAACGATACTAGAGTGAATAGTAATTTGGGTGAATAGTAACTCGTGAATAGTAACTCGTGAATAGTGACCATGTATTTTATGACAACTTGTTTACTTTAAAAAAAAATTCACATATCACCCTTAACTTTAACCTTTTATCAATTTAACCATTTACCAAAATAGAAAAATTGAATACTTTTATTTCATAAAATTCGGGGTCTCACAATCTCCCCTCCTTATGGAATTTCGCCCTCGAAATTAACGTACGTACCTGATATTCGAAGAGATGAGAATACCTTACTTTCTTTTCGGATTGTACCTTTCCGGATAATTCCGCTCTATCATGATTTTTCCATTTCTCATCTCCTGTATTTCGAATATCATTCTAGAATATACCTTCAAAACAAAGGTTAATCGACATACCACAATTTATCCACTTATTAAGTAAACAATTTCAGCTTAGGTAAGTCACACCCTAGCGAAATATATTACTCGTCTTCTAGACTAATATCTCCGTCAGTGACCATATCCCTGTAACATCAATCAACAATTTCTGTCCACAATCATATGAATAACTCATAATCATAATTGTGATTCTGAATTACTTTTCACACCCAGGAAGAAGAAAATTTACATCACCTATCTTCACCTGAAACATCAAAAATCATGGTTATACCAAATCACAATTCCTGCTCATAATCATACTAACAAATTCATCTTTGCACTACGGCTAAAGATTTACAACTGTATAACTAATAATCTACGGTTAATCTTCGCACTACATGCCAAGGGTATACAACTGTAAAATCAATAATGCTGAGACTCAACTTAATAGTATCACGACCACAAATTATCCATGCACTACGTGCCAAAGATAATCGTGTTTTCAGTTACGGTCATGATTATACCAAATAATCCCTGGTCATAATCATACCAAGTCCATCTATGCACGTAAGCCACAGATGACTTTTACCACATCTATGAATTAATATTTCATTGCTGAGACTCAGCTCAATAATTAATCCACATCATCGAATCATCCCTGCACTACAGGCCAATGATATTCTTTAGTATCACGACCACGAATTATTCATGCACTACGTGCCAAAGATAATCGTGTTTTCAATTACGGTAATGATTATACCGAACAATCCCTGGTCATAATCATACCAAGTCCATCTGTGCACGTAAGCCACAGATGACTTTTACCACATCTATGAATTAATATTTCATTGCTGAGACTCAGCTCAATAATTAATCCACATCATCGAATCACCCTTGCACTCCGGCTAAGGATATTCTTTAGTATCACGACCACAAATTATACATGCACTACGGCTAAAGATAATCGTGTTTTCATCAACGGTCCTGATCATGCCATAAAACAATTAGTCTTTGCACTACGACCAAAGAGAATCCATAGCCATAATCATACCAAAAACTGTCCATCAATGCATTACGGGCCAATGAGGACTTTTTCCACATCATTTGTAACATTACGGTCATGATTATACCGAATAATCCCTGGTCATAATCATACCAAGTCCATCTGTGCACTACAGGCCACAGATGACTTTCAACAAAATATAAACATGAGAATGAGGTATTGACGTATATAGGGTTTCAAACCTCTTAGAAACTTTCGCGTCATTCGCTCCTCATTATCGACCAAAATGGGATGCAAACCGGGATAACTCCACAAACTTAACCTCGTACTGCGATATGGTCATATTATTTTGCTCCAATGCTTATCTCAACATTGTTAGATGCCATTTTCAAACACTGCCACAAAAATAAGGGTTAATTAACATATCACATATTATCCCTATACTCTGACCGACCAATTAAATACCAAATAAACTTAGGTAGGTCATACTAGCGAAGGAATTCCCCGTCTCTCCCCTCCTCGTTCTTATCTTACATCTCAGTCAGGGATCATATCCCTAAGCTCTGATACCAACTGTGACGCCCCCAAAATTAGGTATTCATCACCCATCTTGGGTCGTCAGATACATGGTACAAAATACAAATACAAACTTAATTATACAAATGTCGTGTAACATACGACAATACATAAACTGAGAGTTCTAATAGGAATATTGTCATCTAGACAATATCCATACTCAAGGAGTCCTCATTACATTTATTGTCACACTATTTAACAGAATGGTGAGGACTACTAATGCTATCTTCTGGACCATAACTCCTTTCCCCGACTAGTCCCAGCTACGTTCTCATTTTCATTTTAAAGAAGAACTGAAATAAAGAAGTAGTTAAGTGGCAGAATACTCTTCTTCTTTCTCTCTATAGTTTCTCTCTCTAGAGTTCAGTGAATTCGTAAGAAAATAATGAAGGAATGAGCTTCTATTTATAGGAAAATAGAATGCATAGTAACTAATCCATGAACGGTCCAGATTGATTTACTTTAATCTGACGGTCCATATTTAAAGAAAAATCTTTTAAATAAAATATAATATATTCTATTTATAGAATAACTTTAATAAAGTATTCTGTTTTATATAAAAAGATTTTACTATGCAAAACACTATGCACAATAGAATATAATATATTCTATTTATAGAATAACTTTAATAAAGTATTATGTTTTATATAAAAAGATGTTTCTGTTTTATTACGTTAATAATACGAATAAAACAAAACTTCATTATCGCTAAATAATTCATATTATTAATTGAAAATAATTGAATCAAACTGAGTGACTTCTCACATAAGCATCAATACCGTGTGCTACTATGCAACCACACGTATTACTGTACTTTTACTATCGAGTAGTTCAACAGTATCAACGGTAAAACTTCCGCCGTTATTTTTAATAAAATATTTTTGTCGTTTTCTCAATCTGACAATAATTTTGTTGTGGGGTCCACCAATGATTGTACCGTCGTACGAATATTCTCCGTAATTAGTAACTCGTGAATAGTATTTCGGCACAAAAAGTGTCCCAAATACTCGAGTGAACAATACTAGAGTGAATAGTAATTTGGGTGAATAGTAACCCGTGAATAGTAACTCGTGAATAGTAACTCCTGAATAGTTACTCCGACACAAAAAGTGTCTCAAATACTTGAGTGAATAATACTAGAGTGAATAGTAATTTAGATGAATAGTAACCCGTGAATAGTAACTCATGAATAGTAACTCCGACACAAAAAGTGTCCTAAATACTCGAGTGAACAATACTAGAGTGAATAGTAATTTGGGTGAATAGTAACCTGTGAATAGTAATTTGTGAATAGTAACTCATGAATAGTACTCCGACACAAAAAGTGTCCCAAATACTCGAGTGAACGATACTAGAGTGAATAGTAATTTGGGTGAATAGTAACTCGTGAATAGTAACTCGTGAATAGTGACCATGTATTTTATGACAACTTGTTTACTTTAAAAAAAAATTCACATATCACCCTTAACTTTAACCTTTTATCAATTTAACCATTTACCAAAATAGAAAAATTGAATACTTTTATTTCATAAAATTCGGGGTCTCACATTTAAGGATACAGAGTCTTAATAGATCTTCAAGAGTTTGAATAGCCCTCTCTGACTGCCCATCCGTTTAAGGATGATATGCCGAACTAAATCGTAAATTCGTGCCCATAGCTTTTTGCAAACTAACCCAAAATCGTGAAGTGAATCTTGGGTCTCGATTAGAAACTATGGATACTGGCATACTATGCAATCTTACAATCTCATTTATGTACATACGAGCATGATGTTCAAGTGAATAAGTTTCTCGTATAGGTAAGAAATGAGCAGACTTGGTCAATCTATTGATAATGACCCAAATCACATCTATGCCTTGAGAAACCTTGGGAAGATCAGTAACGAAATCCATGGTAATGTGGTCCCACTTCCATTCTGGAATTTTAAGTGGTTGAAATGGTCCTTTTGGCACTTGATGCTCCGCCTTGACACGTTGACAAGTTAAACACCTTGAGATAAGCTCCGCTATCTCTCTCTTCATATTGCTTGACCAAAATATACTTCGAAGATCACGATACATTTTTGGACTCCCTAGATGGATTGCAAACAATGTGTTGTACGCCTTCATCATGATTTTATACTTTAAATTAGGGTCGTTAGAAATATAAAGTCTGGATTTGACTCGAAGTATTCCTTCTTTATCGATTCTTGCTTCCTTAATAACACCTTCTTGTACTTTCTTCCTCCTACGCATCAGCTCCAGGTCTGTAGCTTAAGCATCTTTAACTTTATCGATTAATGTCGGTTCTACTCGTGTATTTGCCATCATCACATGGGTCCCTATAGTCTTTAACTCTATCTCCATCCTTTCTTAGTCATGCAAAATGTGCCTTTGCATTGACAATATTGTACTCATATCCGTATATAATCTTCTACTCAATGCGTCAGCTACTATGTTCGCTTTTCCAGGATGGTATTGAATGGTATGATCGTAATCTTTCAACAACTCGAGCCAACGTCATTATCGCATGTTAAGTTCTTTTTGGGTGAAGAAATATTTAAGACTTTTATGATCCGTATAGATCTCCACTTTCTCCCTATACAGGTAATGCCTCTAGATTTTAAGTGCGAAAACGACAGCTGCCAACTCTAGATCATGAATATGATAATTCCTCTCGTATTCTTTGAGTTGTCGTGAGGCATAGGCTATAACTTTACTATGTTGCATGAGAACACATCCTAAACCTTTGCCTGAAGCATCGCTGCATATGACAAATCTCTTCGAACCAGATGGTATTGTCAGAACAAGTGCTGAAACGAGTCTCCTCTTGAGTTCTTGAAAACTCTTCTCACATTCCTCGCTCCAATCGAATTTTGTATCTTTTCGAGTTAGCTGAGTTAATGGAGTAGCGATTCGAGAAAACCCTTCTACGAATCTCTGATAATAACCAGTTAAGCCCAGAAAGCTACGTACTTGGGTTACTGACTTAGGTTGCTCCCAACTTTGAATTGCTTCAATCTTCGCTAGGTCAACAGATATTCCGTGATTTGATATCACGTGCCCAAAGAATGCTACTTCCTCAAGCCAAAACTCGCATTTCTTCAACTTGGCGTATAGCTTGTTTTCACGAAGCTTTTGGAGTATCAGCCTCAAGTGTTGCTCATGATCTTCACGGGTTTTGGAGTATATGAGGATGTCATTAATAAAGGTGACCACAAAATGATCCAAATATTTCTTGAATACTCGGTTCATCATAACCATGTAGGTAGCAGGAGCATTAGTCAATCCAAAAGACATGACTAGGAATTCGTAATGCCCGTACCGAGTTCTGAAAGCAGTCTTTGGAATGTCATCAATTTTAATCTTTAACTGATGATATCCAGAATGAAGATCGATCTTTGAAAAGAATTTGGCGCCTTGCAACTGGTCAAAAAGGTCATCAATGCGAGGCAACGAGTACCTATTTTTGATGGTGACATGATTCAACTCTCGATAGTCAATACAAAGTCGCATATTTCCATCTTTCTTCTTCACAAATAGAATAGGAACACCCCAAGGAGACGTACTAGGACGAATGAAACTGATGTCTAACAATTCCTGTATTTGGGTTTTTAACTCCTGAAGTTCAATAGGAGCCATTCGATATGGGCTTTGGAAATGGGTTTTGTACCGGGTTCAAGGTCGATACAAAATTCAATTTCACGCTCTGGGGGTAGGACAGGAAGTTCTTCAGGGAATACGTCAGGAAATTTATTACCAATAGAAATATCATTCAAAACTGACGTATTTTTGTTTAACTCTGTGACATGGGCTAAGAAAGCTTGATATCCGTTTTTTAATAAACGAATAGCTTTATGGCTTGATATGATAGTGATTAACTTTAGTGGTTTAGTTGCTTGAATTCACATAATAGGTTGGTTAAGAATATGAAAGCTAACAACCTTACGAAAATAATCAATTTTAGCATGATGAGTAGTTAACCAATCAATCCCTAGAATCACATCGAATGCAAGTATTTTAAAAGAGATAAGATTGACAGGTAACATGTAGCAACATGATATTTTCTATATAAATAAATAAGAAATTTTGCGTATAAATTTTTTTTAAGGATGAGGATTTGTACAAGATAATGTGTATATGTAATTATGTGGTAAACAAAAATATATTTATTACATAAATATTTACAAATAATTTTATTTTAGAATTATTGATTTTTATAAAGTATATTCCTATAATAATTAATTTATAGTAGAAATTCTTTATTAACTATTTTCCATGAAAATATAATCATATATTATTTAAATAATATATGGAGTGATTTTTAGAATAAATATAATAATTATTTTATTATATGAATTTTGGTACAGGTTATTAAGTTAATTATTTTACCTTAATTATTAAGGTTAAATATGACAGATAAATCAGATATGGAATCCAAACCCTAATTTTGAATTTTGATCAAGGAATGAGAATAAGAGTATAATATTAATTATAATTTGATTTTTCGGTGCTATAAATATGTACTGTATGTATGTGGACTGATAATGATCGGTTATTTATGGTGCAGTATTTAAAAAAACCTAGTTTTACTGTGATAAACCCTAATTTGAAACTCAATTGTGAGTTTAATATTATTATATAACTAGGTTATAGGATGTTGTGATTAATTATGTAAACCCTAATTGACAAATGGAAATATAAATTTCTAGAAACCCTAATTTGATATTTATAAAACCCTAATTGTATTTTAGAAACCTTAATTATTAAAACCCTAAACCCTAATTGCCATTTTGGCATGGTTAATTATGATTAGTGATGCTAAACCCTAATGTTCATATATAATATAATTACTCACATAATCTAATTAACAAATCTTAATTTTCAAATTTTAGAAACTAAAATTATTTTAGTTTTTGTACAAACCCTTGTTGCTAAATCCTAAAAAAAATACTTTGAGTTAAACCTTAGGGTTAAACCCTAAGGGTCAAACCCTAAGGGTTTGGGCAAGATTACAATTATGCCATTAAAATTGCAAGCCTAAAGACCATTTTGCCCTTTTGTGCATTAAAGAGGCTAATATGTGTAGGTTTTGACAATAGGTTGAGTTGTTAACCAACTCTTACTAACCCTAACCACTCTTGACTCATTTTTTGCCAGCAAACAACTCTAGCTCAGCCAATACATGTATCATATTTGTCTATTTAAGGATTGAAGGAGAGAGAAAATGTATTTGTTCACTAAATTTTGTCCAACACTTAATCAATTCTCTCTCTCACTAAAACCAACGATTTTAGCAAGCAAATCAGTCCTAAAACACAGCCCCACGTTCATCATAAACAAATCAGAAGCTAGAAATTAGAAATTAAGCATAAAAGGTATAAAACACTAGCCTTGAATCTGCCTAATTTTTTGTTGTTTGATGTTCGAAATTTTTGTTAAAACATGTTGGTTATAGTGTCTAAGGATGATCTGGGTTGCTAGATGTTAGATCCATAACATCTAGAAGCTCAGATTTAAAGATCTTAGAAATATGGAAAAACTTGGTTCTGTGGTCTGACAACGAATGTCTGAGGCCACCGATCCTTACTCGATTATGTTTTGTGTTATTTTTAAGTTGTTAGTAGTAGCCTGCAATGTTGTCTTTAATCTGCAAAAAGAATCAAAGTCATATCTGTTGTAGATTAAAAGTTATTTAAGGTCTAAGTGGGCTGACCGGCATTGACAGACTGTTTTTGAAACCCAGAATTTGCCCAGAAAGTCTGACAGGCAAATGTCAAGCCTTGTATCTCTGTGATCTTTAAATATTTTTGTGTTGTGAAAGTTTATAGTTGTAGTATGTTATGTATTCTTTAATCTGGAGCAAGAATCAGGCCTAAATCAGTAACAGATTGTAATATATTTGTGGTCAAACCACGTTGATCAGCATTGACTGGACAATTTCTGGGCAGCCCATAAACCTTGAACCGGGGTCTGACAACTTTTTCAATCGTCCAGATCTTTCTGGTAATAGTTGTTTTGATCTGTTTGTTGTGTCTATCTAGTAGTCTAGTATGTGCAATTTAAGCTAATGCCATTAGATCATCAAGATGATGAATAGATTTCAAATGGGGGATGGTTAAACCAGCCAAGAAGATCACAAATTCTGTTTTCTGGGCAACCTAGAAAACTTGTGAGGTTAATCTCTGACATGGTTTGACCGATGCATATCATCTTGATCCGTTGTTATTTTGATGATGTTTGGTAATATATGTCCTTAGTTACATGTTGGTTAGTCACTGAAGTTTATAAATCACAAAACGAGCACAAGATCAACATGTTGTGAAAGTCCAAAGTAGGCCTCACGAACTGTTCTTCATTTTTGAGAAACCCAGAAATGAAGAGCAGGTCTGGCAGCCATTTTAAAGGCTCAGATCTCTTGGGTTATGCAATGTTTGGTTATGTTTTGTTGTTGGATCTTGTAGTACTACACTAGCACTACAAGCTCTGACTAACATCATGCCCAGAAACACATCACACACTAAGTTATAATTGGTCAAACCTGCCCACTCGTTCACTGCCATGCATTTTCTGGGTTTGACCAAGAACACGAAGAACACCTATAGCGACGGTTCTGTCGCTATAGACAGTCTTTAGTGACACTTTTATTAAAATTAATTATTTAGAATTCCGAAAATTATTTTAAAATAGTAATTAATTTCTAAAAATTACAAAAATAATTTTAAAATTTATTTTTAAGTTATAAAAATTAAATATTAATAATTTGAAATATATTTCATAAATATTAGTAATTATTTAAATATTATTGATAATTAATTTATTTATTAAATTCATTAAATAAATTAATTAAAAATAATTTTATTATTTTAAAAATCATTTTAAATGATAATAAGTTATTTCAAAATATTTTATGTTATAAAATATAACTTTTAATATTTTAAGGCAAATTTCATTAATTAATTATTATTAATGATATTAAGGTTATTTAATAATATTATTAAATAAATTAATTTAAAAATGATTTGTAATATTATAAAAATTATTTTAAATGAAATAAAGTGTTTAAAAATATTTTAAGTTATAAAATATAACTTTTAATATTTAAAGGATAATTTCATTAATAATTTAAAATTAATGATTATTAACTTATTATTAAATATATTAAATTTATTTAATAATTATATTAAATAAATAGTTTAAAAATGGTTTTATTAATTTAAAAAAAATCATTTAAAAGGATATAAATGAATTAAAAATATTTTAAGTTATGAATAATGACTTTTAATATTTTGATAAATAGAACATTAATACCTTAATAATTAATGGTAATTATTTAAAAATGATTTTAAATATTTTAAAAATCATTTAAGGGTAATATTAATACTTTAAAAGTATTTCAAGTTATTATAAATAACTTTAATATTTTGGAAATAATTTCATTAATAGTTTAATACTAATTAAATATGAATGATAATAGAATTGATTAGTATTTAAATCATTTAAATATGATTCCGATGTTTGAAAATTTATAATAAATCATAATAAATGTTTATAAGACATTTAAAAATAATATGACTGATACTAAGTTACAGGACATAGTCTTAGACTCGATAATTACCTGATAAAGCTGTCGGTAGACCGACATATTTCAGAAATTGATTTAGACTTAGATATTTTGATTGTATAAGTGATTATTTGTGATTTAATGGTTATTAAACATATGTGACAACATGATTAGGTTATGTGCTGACTACAATAAGCAGTGTTATGTGTTATAGTATGTTATTCTAATCGAACGAATGATCTGATTAATGATAGGTCGTGAGATAAGCGATAAATCTAAATTACAAATTGTAAGCAGCGCTTCAGGCAAGTATCTTACCTTTGCATTTTCTTTATGCAATGGACATGAATAAGAATATTTACGAATTATATTATTACTGCACAGATTATTAACCTTATATTATATACGCTCATTGCTTATCAACATGTTAGTATATGGTAATTCAGATATATATATATATATATATATATATATATATATATATATATATATATGTTCGTTAATTTCTATAAATTGATATACAAGTGTCCCCACTTGGATAATCATTGTATTTAATCACATGTTGATATACCTTTGTCAATTACCCGTATATATATATATATATATATATATATATATATATATATATATATATATATATATATATATATATATATATATATATATATATATATATATGTTGCATTATAGATTATTGTTGAACAAGATAAAACCTTTGATTTAGAACCCAGACAAGTATGAACATCCCTACACGGGAAAACATTTATGCGCCCAAGGCGGACAGAGTGAACGATACCCTCGTTCTTGTATGTAGTATTGATCAATGCAGGGCATAACGGGCTGATCACCCCCCGTGCCCGTAAGTTATGACGGTTTACAAATGAATTTCTGTTTAACCTTTTCGAAAATGAAAACAATGTTCATGGCATGTCACCATAACCCCAGTTATAGTCAATATGTAGTTTCAAAAATTTAAAAGAGAGTTGTTATGTTATTATTATCGATTCAGAATACTTCACAACTATTGACTTATTGTAGAAGAATAGTACAAAGAAAATATTTAAATTCTTTCAGATTATATATATATAATTGCTATTACTTGCTGAGCACTCAAATGCTCATCCTTGCTTAAATTTAAATATTTTCAGCTAAGTGCGAACGACCAGAGAGCTCTGCTAAGAACAAAGGAAAAGGGAAGGTTGCTGAATGAACGAATTACTATGTTATGTAATAGTTTGATAATATTAAGACAAGTATGACATATATTATCTATCATGGGTTGTAATGAATGTTTAAGGTTACATACTTGGGATTAGAGTATGATGATATGTAAATTAAGTTGATCTTTATATTATTATTATTATTATTAGTATTATTCCGCTCATAGAAATGGTATCGTGAAGAACCGAGTTCGGGTTTCAAGTACCCGAGTTTGGGGTCCTCACAGGTTGGTATCAGAGCTTAGGGTTAAAAACTTTAGGTGGGTTAGACCTTAGGCTATAACTTTAGAACAGAGGGAAACGTTGAAAATATAAATAACTCGTATAGCATTTAAAAAGGAGATGAATTGAATAAATTCATCGTCAAACAAAATAAAAGATAACTTATATAAAACTCTTATTTGTTGTGTGTATATACTATATGCTAATCAGGATAATTTATGTGTGTAGATGTCTGGTGGAAAAGGCTTGTTATATGCATATAGCATAAAGAAGGATCAAACCCATACACCCGAGCTAATATCGAAGCCAATAACTGAAATAGAGGCTCACGATGAAAATAACTCAGACGATGTGGTTATCGTAGAAAATGTCGTACAAGATCCGGAGATGGTGGAGCTGACAGATAGTGATTTAGACACTAAAGTTGAAGCTGACCAAGCATCAACGGAGGTGCAGGATCTAAGGAACAAGGTTTCTTCTCTTGAAAGGCTGTGGGAAATAGAAAAGTTGTTGAACAGTCAGTTGCGTCAGGCATTAATAGAAACAATGGAAGAACAAGATAAGCTTAAAATCCAAATTGATCATATAGGAGCCACAAGCAACTCTTCGTGTGCAGCTTCGAGCAAGAAGGGGAAAAGAAAGATAAAAGATCATGACTTAGGAAAATCTGATAAGAAGAAAGGGAAAAGAATTTGTTACCTTTGAGGTTATGAAGGGCATACCACTCTGTATTGTCATGACTATAAACTAGGAGCATGTTTTATCTGTGGGATAGAAGGTCATCAAGCGAAAGGTTGTCTAAGAAAAAGGTGTAATAAATAGGTAGTATAGGTTCTGTAGTGTAGACATGTTTAATGTAATAGGTATGATGAGTATGTATGTGTAGTGTAACATTCTCAACTTTTGTGTTGGTCAAGACTGTAAATCCCGACTTTTGTAGTCACAAAGGGATGAATGATGTTTAAAGCATTATGTGCTATGCTATGTAAAATATTCGTTAAATGAATATGAATCTATGTTTGGAAATGAAACAAGTTTAAAATATTAATCTTATATGATAAGGTTTAGAATGTAAGTTAAATGTATGATTTTATTTAATCAGATAATGCCGCCAAGACGTCGAACTCGCAAACAAAGGGCAGAAGAATCTGTCAACAATGTTGGGGGACAACAACAAGCCGACCCAATGCAACACTTTGCCAACATGGTAGCACAAGCTATGCAGCAAGGAATACCAGTCGCTGGGAATCAGCCGGACAACCGCTTAGCGAACTTCAAAGACTTTAAGGCTGTAGGGCCGCCGGAATTCAAGGGTACAACTGACCCAGTTGAAGCCCAAACTTGGGTCAAGGAGATTGAAAAGGCGTTTATGGTAGCTAGGGTAGATGAAGGGCAGAAGATTGCTTTTGCCACTTACATAATGAAGGGTGAGGCAAACTTTTGGTGGGAAGCAAATCAGGTAAGGGCAGGAGAAGGTTTAGTCACATGGGATAGATTTAAAACTTTATTTTTCGAGAATTATTTTTCCCCTAGTATGTAGGCTAGGATAGAGGTGAAATTTTTAGAATTGAAGCAGGAAAACATGACGGTGTCAGAATACGCCACGAAATTCAATGAGTTAGCTAGGTTTGCCCCGCATCAAGTTAATACAGAGGTAAGAAAGGCAAGGAGGTTTGAGCTGGGATTAAAACTCTGGCTCTACAACAAGGTGGTGGTGTTGCAGATTCCTACATTTGCAGCACTCATGGAGAAGGCGATCATAGCTGAGGAGGGAAGTGAGGCCATGAGCCTATACAACAAGGAGAGAAAGAACAAAGGCAAGGTAGAAGGAGCTGGGAAAGTGAAAATTAATAGTGGGAATAGGGGTGGTAGTAGCAAGAGGAAGGGGAGCAGTTTTGGAAGTGTACAGATAAAGCAAGAAGGTGTAAAGAAGCCAGCGATGCAGTGCAAGACTTGTGGAAAGAACCACTCAGGAGAATGTTTGAAGGGAAAGTTTGTGTGCTACAAGTGTGGGCAGGAGGGCCATATCTCTCCCAACTGTCCCAATCCTAGGATGAATAGTGGATGTTTTCTGTGCGGATCGATAGAGCACAGGGTGAAAGATTGTCCGAAGAGGAGGGTGGAGGCAGGTAGTGTGAACACTGGCACAGGCAGCGGGACTTTAGCAATCACCGGACTGACTTCGTCAAGCAAGCCAACAAAATCAACTGCGAGTGTTTACAAAATGACAGTCCAGGATACGGCAGCAGCTGGCAATGCAACTCCAGGTATTATTCGTATAACTTTTATTTTATTATACATGATTTTCTTATATATAGTAAATTATTTTATACAGAAATTTTGAGGAGGAATTTGAGTTCTTTTAGAAACCAATTTTTTCGTTTAATCAGAAAGACAAGCTTTATACGAATAGTTAAAGATCAGTTCGATCAAAGTTGATCGAGATCTACCTGCAATGATTGTGTATGCTATGTGCCGTGTATATATAGGCTTTAAAACGGTGATTCCGGGGATGGAATCTTTATAAGGGAGGGTGAATGTAACAACCCGATATTTTTTATATAAATAAATAAGAAATTTTGCGTATAATTTTTTTTAAGGATGATGATTTGTACAAGATAATGTGTATATGTAACTATGTGGTAAACAAAAATATATTTATTACATAAATATTTACAAATAATTTTATTTTAGAATCATTGATTTTTATAAAGTATATTCCTATAATAATTAATTTATAGTATAAATGCTTTATTAACTATTTTCCATGAAAATATAATCATATATTATTTAAATAATATATGGAGTAATTTTTAGAATAAATATAATAATTATTTTATTATATGAATTTTGGTACAGGTTATTAAGTTAATTATTTTACCTTAATTATTAAGGTTAAATATGACAGATAAATCAGATATGGAATTCAAACCCTAATTTTGAATTTTGATCAAGAAATGAGAATAAAAGTATAATAATAATTATATTTTGATTTTTCAGTGCTATAAATATGTACTGTATGTATGTGGACTGATAATGATCGGTTATTTATAGTGCAGTATTTAAAAAAACCTAGTTTTACTGTGATAAACCCTAATTTGAAACTCAATTGTGAGTTTAATATTATTATATAACTAGGTTATAGGATGTTGTGATTAATTAGGTAAACCATAATTGACAAATGGAAATATAAATTTCTAGAAACTCTAATTTGATATTTATAAAACTCTAATTGTATTTTGGAAACCTTAATTATTAAAACCCAAAACCCTAATTGCCATTTTGACATGGTTAATTATGATTAGTGATGCTAAACCCTAATGTTCATATATAATATAATTACTCACATAATCTAATTAACAAATCTTAATTTTCAAATTTTAGAAACTAAAATTATTTTAGTTTTTGTACAAACCCTTGTTGCTAAATCCTAAAAAAATACTTTGTGTTAAACCCTAAGGGTCAAACCCTAAGGGTTTGGGCAAGATTACAATTATGCCATTAAAATTGCAAGCCTAAAGACCATTTTGCCTTTTTATGCATGAAAGATGCTAATATGTGTAGGTTTTGACAATAGGTTGAGTTGTTAACCAACTCTTACTAACCCTAACCACTCTTGACTTATTTTTTGCCAGCAAACAACTCTAGCTCAGCCAATACATGTATCATATTTGTCTATTTAAGGATTGAAGGAGAGAGAAAATGTATTTGTTCACTAAATTTTGTCCAACACTTAATCAATTCTCTCTCTCACTAAAACCAACGATTTTAGCAAGCAAATCAGTCCTAAAACACAGCCCCACGTTCATCATAAACAAATCAGAAGCTAGAAATTAGAAATTAAGCATAGAAGGTATAAAACACTAGCCTTGAATCTGCCTAATTTTTTGTTGTTTGATGTTCAAAATTTTTGTTAAAACATGTTGGTTATAGTGTCTAAGGATGATCTGGGTTGCTAGATGTTAGATCCATAACATCTAGAAGCTCAGATTTAAAGATCTTAGAAATCTGGAAAAACTTGGTTCTGTGGTCTGACAACGAATGTCTGAGGCCACCGATCCTTACTCGATTATGTTTTGTGTTATTTTTAAGTTGTTAGTAGTAGCCTGCAATGTTGTCTTTAATCTGCAAAAAGAATCAAAGTCATATCTGTTGTAGATTAAAAGTTATTTAAGGTCAAAGTGGGCTGACCGGCATTGACAGGCTGTTTTTGAAACCCAGAATTTGCCCAGAAAGTCTGACAGGCAAATGTCAAGCCTTGTATCTCTGTGATCTTTAAATATTTTTGTGTTGTGAAAGTTTATAGTTGTAGTATGTTATGTACTCTTTAATCTGGAGCAAGAATCAGGCCTAAATCAGTAACAGATTGTAATATATTTGTGGTCAAACCACGTTGACCAGCATTGACTGGACAATTTCTGGGCAGCCCAGAAACCTTGAACCGGGGTCTGACAACTTTTTCAATCGTCCATATCTTTCTGGTAATAGTTGTTTTGATCTGTTTGTTGTGTCTATCTGGTAGTCTGGTATGTGTAATTTAAGCTAATGCCATTAGATCATCAAGATGATGAATAGATTTCAAATGGGGGATGGTCAAACCAGCCAAGAAGATCACAAATTCTGTTTTCTGGGCAACCTAGAAAACTTGTGAGGTTAATCTCTGACATGGTTTGACCGATGCATATCATCTTGATCCGTTGTTATTTTGATGATGTTTGGTAATATATCTCCTTAGTTACATGTTGGTTAGTCACTGAAGTTTATAAATCACAAAACGAGCACATGATCAACAAGTTGTGAAAGCCCAAAGTAGGCCTCACGAACTATTCTTCATTTCTGGGAAACCCAGAAATGAAGAGCAGGTCTGGCAGCCATTTTAAAGGCTCAGATCTCTTGGGTTATGGAACGTTTGGTTATGTTTGTTGTTGGATCTTGTAGTCCTACACTAGCACTACAAGCGCTGACTAACATCATGCCCAGAAACACAGCACACACTAAGTTATAATTGGTCAAACCTGCCCACTCGTTCACTGTCATGCATTTTCTGGGTTTGGTCAAGAACACGAAGAACACCTATAGCGACGGTTCTGTTGCTATAGACAGTCTTTAGTGACACTTTTATTAAAATTAATTATTTAGAATTTCGAAAATTATTTAAAAATAGTAATTAATTTTCGAAAAGTACAAAAATAATTTTAAAATTTATTTTTAAGTTATAAAAATTAAATATTAATAATTTGAAATATTTTACATAAATATTAGTAACTATTTAAATATTATTGATAATTAATTAATTTATTAAATGCATTAAATAAATTAATTAAAAATGATTTTATTATATTAAAAATCATTTTAAATGATAATAAGTTATTTAAAAATATTTTAAGTTATAAAATATAACTTTTAATATTTTAAGGCAAATTTCATTAATTAATTATTATTAATGATATTAAGGTTATTTAATATTATTATTAAATAAATTAGATTAAAAATAATTTTTAATATTATAAAAATAATTTTAAATAAAAATAAAGTGTTTAAAAATATTTTAAGTTATAAAATATAACTTTTAATATTTAAAGGATAATTTCATTAATAATTTAATATTAATGATTATTAACTTATTATTAAATATATTAAATTTATTTAATAATTATATTAAATAAATAGTTTAAAAATGGTTTTATTAATTTAAAAAAAATCATTTAAAAGGATATAAATGAATTAAAAATATTTTAAGTTATGAATAATGACTTTTAATATTTTGATAAATAGAACATTAATACCTTAATAATTAATAGTAATTATTTAAAAATGATTTTAAATGTTTTAAAAATCATTTAAGGGTAATATTAATACTTTAAAAGTATTTCAAGTTATTATAAATAACTTTAATATTTTGAAAATAATTTCATTAATAGTTTAATACTAATTAAATATTAATGATAATAGAATTGATTAGTATTTAAATCATTTAAATATGATTCCGATGTTAGAAAATTTATAATAAATCATAATAAATGTTTATGAGACATTTAAAAATAATATGACTGATACTAAGTTACAGGACCGAGTCTTAGACTCGATAATTACCTGATAAAGCTGTCGGTAGACCGACATATTTCAGAAATTGATCTGGACTTAGATATTTTGATTGTATAAGTGATTATTTGTGATTCAATGGTTATTAAACATATGTGACAACATGATTAGGTTATGTGCTGACTACAATAAGCAGTGTTATGTGTTATAGTATGTTATTCTAATCGAACGAATGATCTGATTAATGATAGGTCGTGAGATAAGCGATAAATCTAAATTACAAACTGTAAGCAGCGCTTCAGGAAAGTATCTTACCTTTGCATTTTCTTTATGGAATGGACATGAGTAAGAATATTTACGAATTATATTATTACTGTACAGATTATTAACCTTATATTATATACGCTCATTGCTTATCAACATGTTAGTATATGGTAATTCAGATATATATATATATATATATATATATATATATATATATATATATATATATATTTTGTTCGTTAATTTCTATAAATGGATATACAGGTGTCCCCACTTGGATAATCATTGTATTTAATCACATGTTGATATACCTTTGTCAATTACCCGTATATATATATATATATATATATATATATATATATATATATATATATATATATATATATATATATATATATATATATATATGTTGCATTATAGATTATTGTTGAACAAGATAAAACCTTTGATTTAGAACCTAGACAAGTATGAACATCCCTACACGGGAAAATATTTATGCGCCCAAGGCGGACAGAGTGAACGATACCCTCGTTCTTGTATGTAGTATTGATCAATGCAGGGCATAACGGACTGATCACCCCCCGTGCCCGTAAGTTATGACGGTTTACAAATAAATTTCTGTTTAACCTTTCCGAAAATGAAAACAATGTTCATGGCATGTCACCATAACCCCAGTTATAGTCAATATGTAGTTTCAAAAATTTGAAAGAGAGTTGTTATGTTATTATTATCGGTTCAGAATACTTCACAACTATTGACTTGTTGTAGAAGAATAGTACAAAGAAAACATTTAAATTCTTTCAGATTATATATATATATATATATATATATATATATATATATATATATATATATATATATATATATATATGCTATTACTTGCTGGGCACTCAAATGCTCATCCTTGCTTAAATTTAAATGTTTCCAGCTAAGTGCGAACGACCAGGGAGCTCTGCTAAGAACAAAGGAAAAGGGAGGGTTGCTGAATGAACGAATTATTATGTTATGTAATAGTTTGATATTATTAAGACAAGTATGACATATATTATCTATCATGGGTTGTAATGAATGTTTAAAGGTTACGTACTTGGGATTAGACTCTGATGATATGTAAATTAAGTTGATCTTTATATTATTGTTATTATTATTAGTATTATTCCGCTCATAGAAATGGTATCGTGAAGAACCGAGTTCGGGTTTCAAGTACCCGAGTTTGGGGTCCTCACATAACATGTGGTTGCCGATTTGAATCAAACAAGACTTATAAACAGTGGATGTAATAAAGGTTTCTCCCAACAGAGTTTCAATAGATAAGTTAAAATCTAATTTCTCCGGAGTTAAATTTAAATGTTGAGCGCAAGTAGGAGAAATAAAAGAATGGGTAGAACTGGTATCAAATAAGGTATAGATTTTGCTAGAGTTTATGATTAGCTTACCCGTGATGACTTCATTCGGGTTTCTCGCTTTTTGGGAGGTCACGACAAATGCTCTCTCTTGACCTACCGGCTTTGACTTTTCTGAGACGGCCTTTGGTGCCTCCATCCTAGTTGGACTTGACTTCACTGTACGATAAAATCGGGCTAGGTGACCTTCTCTTCCATAATTATAACACGCTTTGGATTGATGCGTACAGTTCGGACTGATGTGTCCCTCCCCTCCGTATTTGTAGCATACGATCAGTGATCGTTCTCCTTCTTTAACAACGGGTGCTGGTGCTGACGTCTTTCCATCATTATTGAATCTCCTCTTTTTGAAATTTCCACTTCTATTGTCTTAGCCATGATTACCGCCGAAGTGGTTATCATTTTTGGCATGTTGATTACCTCCGCGTTTGTTGTCACCGCTTCGATGATTGCTACCACTAGTATTATCGTTTTGTCGGCTGCTCTGTCTTGGTTGGGTTGAGTCATTATCGCGCTCCAATAATTGAGCCCTATTTACAACATCTGAATACAAACACAGTTTGTGAGAAATGAGGTATTGACGTATTTCGGGTTTCAAACATCTTAGAAATATCCGCGTCATTCTCTCCTCATTATCAACCAAATGAGATGCAAACCGGGACAACTCAGTAAACTTAGCTTCGTACTGCGACACGCTCATATTGTTTTGCTCTAGCTTGATGAACTCCACCTCCTTCATGTGACGAATACTTTTAGGAAAGTACTTGTCGTTGAACAATTCTTGAAACTTTTCCCAAGATATTTTAAGTGCGGCAGGCTGAGAATGTTTGACTGATTCCCACCAGTAATCTACCTCTCCTCTCAACATGAAGGTGACAAAGAAAACCTTTTGCTCCTCGGAGAATCCCAAGATATCAAATATCTTGGTGATCTGCTTTATTCACGTCTCTGCCTTAAGTGGTTTTGGCTTTCCCACAAACTCCGGTGGTCCCAGATCCTTGAACTGCTTAGCAGTGACCATCTGAGAGTTGTCAGTGTTTTCACCTGTATTTTGAACAAGAGTCTCTCTCGCCTGATGTTGCATGAATTGCATAAAGCTTCTGAACATCCCATTGTTCATCATCTAGTCGGTGTTGTTGTTTACCTAAGGATTATTGCCTTACTGATGCACATTATCCTGGGTATTGATCGTTGGTGACTCAACGGTCTCGTGTGCTTCATTGCTTATCTCAACATTTTCAGATATTGTAAGACCCCGAATTTTATGAAATAAAAGTATTCAATTTTTCTTATAATTATTATTCAGTAAATGGTTAAATTGATAAAAAGTTAAAGTTAAGGGTGATATATGTAAAGTTTACAAAATACGCAAGTGGTTATAAAATACTCATTGTTACCGGGGAATATTCGTTTGGTCGTGGAATATTCTTGCTGTCGGAGAATATTCGTACGACAGCGCAACCATTTCCGGGCCCCATAACAGAATAACTGTCGGATGAAGAAAACTACAAGTTTTAGTTTTTATAAATAACGGCGTAATCGTTACCGTTAACACCGTTGGAATACCCGGTGGTTAAAATACAGTATACGCCTGGTTGCACAGTAGCACACGGTATTGCACAATATTTTTGAATTATTGATTCTTACGTAAGAAGACACTACTCAATAATTGTTGCAGTAATTACTGTTCAATATTTTATTTTATTAATTCAATAATTGCTGCGTTGATATTTTATATTATTATTATTTCAATAATTGTCACGGCACAGTATTTCCCATTACCAGATCAATAATTCATATTATTTGAATAATATTATTAAATAGCATTATTGGCAATGTCTAGAAAGTTCTGTCAAGGAGAGGTTTGGTCACCTAATTGCGCGCCAATAAGGAGAAATCTTTATCGGAAAGCCCATTCTTTCCTGGAAACTGTCTGGTTGTCATTATTGTGATTCTGTAATATTATTTGTGAATAATTAATTATTGATTTATATGATAAGGAAATATTTATTTGATGTGGATATAAATGATGGATTTATTTATTTTATGTGATTATAAATGAAGGAATTAATGTTGAAGTATTTTATCAGTATTTTGTCGGATTGGAGGTATTAAAAAAATCAAATTGGTGTTCTTAAAGCTCTATTGCGTGAGTTATAATTTTAATCCGACCGTTGGATCGTTGTAATTTTTGGATATGTTATACATATATAGGTTGAGTATATGTCCACAAATTTTGAACTGTTAAAAATTAACGTATGATTTGTTATGAATATTAAGAAGTGTTAAAAATTGTCCGTTGTGGAATTCAGATATTTTTTGCTTGAAATTTGGAAAAACTTAAAGCTACAAAGTTGTAGAGAATTCGATTTCGTATGAAATGGACATAAAATTAGTATTTTTCTGATAAAAAGGTTATTAATTATGAATTGTTGAAGTTTCAGAAATAAAAATATTTTTATTAAAATTATGGGTGGGACCCATTTTTGTTTTTTCAAAACATGTGGGCTGAAAATTCTTCCAAGATGGGCATACGTAGAATGAAAAAATAATAATAATAATTTATTATTTTAGTCTCCTATGGCGTTCTAGCATTTTCCTCTAAATAGACGCTTAAGTTAAAATTGAAAATCGCACCAGAAACATAAGTTTTCTCTCTCTATATTATCGAGCGTATTTTTGTGAGTATTTAGATACTTTGAGAGTTGTTATTCAGTGCAAGTTTCCTTCGGCTTTACATCCGATATTCCAGTCAGAAATACTGTTCTTTTAAGGTAAGGGATTGTAAGGGTTATTATGTTTTTCAGTTTTGTAATTTTTTCAACCCTCAAAAATTCTGGAAAAATTTGAAATGATAATTTGATGAGTTTTCTAGATTGTGTCCAAAAATGGTAATTTTTGGATGTATAGATTAGGAGTTTTGAATTTTATGGGAAAATACTATTTTAAAAGTAAACCCTTATAACTTCTTGTGGTTAACTACAAAATTGGTGAAATTTTTATTAGGAGTACATGTATATAACAGCAGTATACTATGTAAATTTCGAAATTTTTGGACAAAAGTACAGTTTATGATAAATGTCTAAATATTCGGCAGTTTTGGCCATATAAAAAATAGTAAATGAATTTTAAAAATTCCGAGAAAAATATATGTTCAATATGAGACTATATTCTGCTAAATCCCAATAATTTTTTTTTTTTGGGACTGATTTGGTATTTTTCATGAAAATGGACTAGTTAGGAATAAATAAATTAAATATGTTATGTTAAAAAAAATTGAAAAATAGGATTTTATGGCTTGAGAACCCTATATACGGTATATGGAGATTTTTGATGAGAGTTTTGGTTATTGGTGATGAAATCTTATGAGTTTGGTATTTTACAATGATTAAATATATTAATTAGTAAAGTGTAAATAATTAAAATAAATTGTTTATAAGTTTAAGAAATGATTAAATATTGTGGTAATATTAATAATATTAGATTATGAGATTATTAAGTGATTTACAACATTTAGATTAAGGTGTTATGAAATCATTGATTTAAAATATTATTTAATGATTAATAATATTAGTAAATAAATTTAATGTTATTATATAATGAATAATATTAAATGGAGTTTATAATATAATGAATAATGTTATTATCTTTGTTAAATATTCGTTGAAATATTATTTTCTATTCAAATTATTTTTGTGACGCCCCCAAAATAGGTATACATCACCCATTCTGAGTCGTCAAATACATGGTACAGAAACAAATGCAACTTCATTAAAACACTTGTTGCGCAAAATACGACAACACAATACTGTGAGTTGAAATACAAATATTATCTTTTAGACAATATCCACACTCAAATAAGTCCTTATTACAATTATTGAAACACTATTTTATAGAATAGTGAGGACTGCTCATACAACTGACTAGAAACATCACTCCACACCCCGACTAGTTCCCGCTATATTCTCGCCTCCTAAGAAAAATAGAACAAAAAGGAAAAGGGTGAGCTCAACTAGTCCAGTAAAGAATATTATAACTAAGATAATATACAACAACTTATCATTAGTCTTCAACAGGGAAAAAATCTGATAAAATATAATAGACAACAAGTTTTAGATCAACAACTGCAGCGAAAACAGCAAACCATTAGAAGAGTCAAGTAGAGAATGAATTCTACTATCTTCTAAGATTTAAAAGCCCATCAACGATATTTTATCCCTGTAACATCAATCAATATACATCTTGAATCAAATATTCATCTTTGCACTACAGGCCAAAGATATTCATTTGTATCACCAGTCGGTTATGTTCATCTCAACACCTGTTCATCTTTCCACTACGGGCCAAAGATTTCATCAATTAATCATTCATCTTTGCACTACATGCCAAAGATATTCAGTAACATCATCATTTAAGACTGCGGATGATGAAAAATATTTTAAAGAAAACGAATCCAATGAGACAGAAGAACAAATATTAGGGATTCATATTACAGTTTATCCAAGTACAATAATACTCCATAACAACCAATTGCGAAGTAAAATTTAAAAGTAAAGATCAAAACATGGATACAATCAAAGATAGTAACCATAATAGTCATCTTGGATAAAAAGGAAAAATTTAATTTTTCGGTGAATAGTGACATGTTCGTGAATAGTGTCGTATACGTGAATAGTAATCCCGACACAAAAAATTTCAAATTTGATAAAAAGTTCAGACCAATATTTCGGTATAATGATATTGAAAGAAATAATATCATTTACGAAAGAATAACATCCCTTACCTTAAGATAACAGTACTTCTGTTCGGAATATCGGTATAAGGCTGAAGGAAACTTGCACTGATAAATAAAAATTTACAAAGTATCTAAATACTCACAAAATACACTCGATAATATAGAGAGAGAAAGAGAGAAAGCGTATGTTTCTGGTGTGATTTTCAATTCTAACTTAGCCCTTTATTTATAGGAAAATGTTAGCACGTCGAAACAGACTTGACCTGCAACCTGATGGCTTTACCTGCTACTATTCCCACCCACCACATTTGAATAAAAATTCCAGCACATTTCTCACCAACCAAAAGTGGGGCCCACTTAATTCTAGAATTTTCTACCAAAATAATTTATAAACCTAATTTCCGAATCAGTCACCTCTTAAAATTCATAACAAATTATACGTTCATTTTTAACGGTTCAAAATTTGTGGACATATACTCAACTTATATATGTATAACATATCCAAAAATCACAACGATCCAACAGTCAGATTAAAAATTACAACTCACGCAATATATCTCAAGAATAGTGATTTAATTTTTAATACCTCCATTCCGACAAACACACCTCAACATTAATTCCTTCACATAAAATAAATATATCCATCAATTATATCCACATAAAATAAATATTTTCTTATCATATAAATTAATAATTAATTATTCACAAATAATATTACAGAATCACAATTATGACAACCAGGCCGTTCCCAGGAAAGAGGGGGCTTTCTAATAAGGATTTTTCCTTATTGGCGCGCAATTAGATGACCAAACCTCTCCTTAGACAGAACTTTCTAGATATTGCCAATAATTCTATCTAATAATATTATTCAAATAATATGAATTATTGATCTGATAATGGAAAATACTGTGCAGCGACAATTATTGAAACAACAATAATATAAAATATCAATGTAGTAAGAAGGTGCTATTCCAGAAGCAAGAATCGACGAAGAAGGAATACTTCGAGTCCACTCCAGACTTTGTGTTCCTAACGATTCTCCTATAATAACAGTTATCAGGCAAGTATAGGTGTGGCTCCATTTGAAGCATTGTATGGAAGAAAGTGTTGCCCTCTAATATTTTGAGATGAGGTGGGAGAAGCAACGTTGTTGGGACCTGAGTTGGTACGTATGACTATGGAAAAGATCCAAACGATTCGATAACTTATACAAATGGCACAGGACCGACAAAACAGTTATGTGGATCTTCATCGAAAGGACATGGAATTTGATATTGGGGATCATGTATTGTTGCGTGTGGCTCCATGGAAAGGAGTTACAAGATTTGGAAAGAGAGGAAAGCTCAATCCACGATTTATTGGTCTATTTTAAATTCTTGACCGAGTAGGAAACGTGGCCTATAGACTCGCGTTAACTCCAAGTATGTCTCGTGTTCATAATATTTTTCATATATATGTGCTACGTAAATATGTGAAAGACCCAAATCACGTTATTGAGTTAGAACCGGACGAGATAGCCGAAGACTTAACGTACGAAGAGGTACCTGTCAAGATCTTGGATAGGAAAGAGCATGTCCTATGCACGAAAGTTATACCACAAGTTAAAGTTTTGTGGATAAACCATGTTGTTGAGGAAATGACCTGGGAGTTGGAAACAGAAATGAAAGCGAGATATCCTCATCTTTTTAAAACACCAGGTACGTACATCAATTTTGAGGACGAAATTTCATAAGGAGGGGAGGTTGTAAGACCCCAAATTACTAATAAATGAAATTTAATTTTCTCTATTTATTATTTTGAAATAGTAAGGGTTGATTTGATTAATGTGGTTAGTTATGGGTAAATTGCGTAAATATTTCAAATAAGTAAGTGGTTATAAAATATTCATTGTTGTCGGGGAATATTCGTTTGGTCGTGGAATATTCTTGCTGTCGGGGAATATTCGTACGACGGCGCAGTCTTTTGTGGGCCCCATAATGGAAAGCGATTGGATGAAGAAAACGAAAAGTATAAGTTGTTTATAAATAACAGCGTAGTTATTACCGTTAATACTGTTGGAATACCCGGTGGTTAAAACACAGTAATACGCGTTGTTGCACAGTAGCACACGGTATTGCACCAATTATTGATTCTTACGTAAGAAGGCACTACTCAATAATTGTTACAGTAATTACTGTTCAGTATTTTATTTTATTGATTCAATAATTGCTACGTTGATATTTTATATTACTGTTATTTCAATAATTGTCACTACACAGTATTTTCCATTATCGGAGCAATAATTAATACTATCTGAATAATATTATTAGATAACATTATTGGTAATGTCTAGAAAGTTCTGTCTAAGGAGAGGTTTGGTCACCTAATTGCGCGCCAGTAAGGAGAAATCCTTATTGAAAAGCCCCTCTTTCCTGGGAACGGCCTGGTTGCCAGTACTGTGATTCTGTAATATTATTTATGAATAATTAATTATTAATTTTTATGATGAGGAAAATATTCATTTTATATAGATATAGATGGAGAAATTTTTTTAAAGTGACAATTGTTGAAAGTCGATATTTTATCTTTTCTGATAAAATAATATTTTATTATATTATTATAATATAATAATGATGATATTTTTATAATGAATGAGAGATATATGAGTATATGAGGAGGAAGAGTATTTTTGTTGCAAAAGTTATTTAAAACATGTTAAACATGTCTGTGGGCCCATTTCTTGACTGAAATTTGATTATAGCTTGTAAAATCTTCCGTTTATGGATTTCTGTCAATTTCTCTTTAGAATTTGAAAAAACTTTCTTCTGGAAAGTTGTAAAAAATTGAATTTCCTATGAAAAAGCGCGAGATTCGAATTTTCTGATAAAAAGGCTATTTATTATGAATTATTGAAGTTCCAAAATAATTGATTTTTGAAAGTTTTAATTATTTTTAATAATAAAAACGCTTTTTATATGTTATGAGCCTCATTAATCACATGCTAAGTTGCTGAATTCAGAAGTCTAAGGTTGGCGTAGAAAATTTTATTTATATATTAATATTTTATTAAATTTTCTGCTTTGGTGTTTTAAGAATTTTCTTATAAATAGGGTGTTTAGGTTAGAATTAAAAATCACACTAGAAACTAAAGATTTCTCTCTCTCGTTATATTGAGCGTATTCTTGTGAGTATTTTAATACTTTGAATGTTGTTATACGGTGCAAGTTCAAGTCATAGCCTAAATCCGGTGTTTCAACTAGAAGTACTGTCTTTACAAGGTAAGGGATGTTAATTTATTTGTAAATGATATTATTTCTTCAATATCATTATGCCGAAATATTGGTTGGAACTTTTTATCAAATTTGGAACTTTTTCATGTCGGGGTTATTATTTATGAGTTACTATTCACGAGTTACTATTTACCGAAAAATAAAATTTTCTTCTTTTCGTCCAAAATATCTATTATGGATACTAGCTTTGACTGTATCCATGTTTTGATCATTCTTAAATTTTACTCCACTATGATTATTTATGAGGTATTTTTGGACATGAAATAGCTGAAATATGAATCCTTAATATTTATTCTTTTGTTACACTGGATTCGTTTTCTTTAAAATATATTTATCATCATCCTCAGTCCTAAACGATTTCTGATGAATATCTTTGGCCCGTAGTGCAAAGATGAACAGGTGTTTAGATGAACATGACCAACTGATGAATATCTTTGGCTTGTAGTGCAAAGATGAATATTGATTGATGTTACAGGGATAAAATATTGATGATGGACTTTTAAATTCATAGATATTAGTAGATTTCATTCTCTACGTAACTCTTCTATGAATTATTATTTTTCGCTGCGAATATTGATTTAAAACTTGTTGTCTATTGTATTCTATTAGATTTTTCCCTGTTGAAGACTAACGATAATTTGTTCTGTATTATCTTAGTCATAATGTTCTTTATTGGGCTAGTTGAGCTCACCCTTTTCCTTTTTGTTCCATTTTTCTCAGGAGGCGAGAATGAAGCGAGTACTAGTCGGGGTATGGAATGATGGCTCTAGAAGTTATTTTAGTAGTCCTCACCATTTTTGTGAAATAATATATCAATAATTGTAATGAGGACTTATTTGAGTGTGGATATTGTCTAGATGACAATATTTGTATTTAAACTCACATTCTTATTTTGTAATAATAAGGTTGTAGTTGTATCTGTACCATGTATTTTGACGACTTAGAATGGGTGTTTTATACCTATTTTGGGGGCGTCACAGTTGGTATCAGAGCTTAGGGATATGATCTCTGGCGGAGATCGGGAAATAGAACTAAGAGGGGAGAGACGAGTAAATCCCTCGCTAGTGTGTCCTACTTAAGCTTATTTGTTGGTTGGTTATAATATAGGGATATTATGTGATATGTTAATTTGTTAAATTAACCCTTGTTTTATGACAGTATTGAGAATGTCGACTGATAATGTTAATAGTGGAGTAAATAAAACGTGGAGACGCCTGTACTCACCAACGAGGTGAATGTGCAACAGGCTGGCAATGTTTCTCCTATGAACAACACCAATGAGCAGATGATGAACGATAGGATGTTTAGAAGCTTTTTGGAATTCATGCAAAACCAGACGAGGGAGACTCGTGTTCAAAATACAGGAGGAAATGATAGCAATTCACGGTTTATCACAGCCAAGCAGTTCAAAGAATTGGGACCACCAGAATTTAAGGGAAAGTCAGATCCGATCATGGCGGAAACGTGAGTCAAGCAAATTACCAAGATATTCGATGTCTTGGGATGCACGGAGGATTAGAAGGTTCCATTCGCCACCTTTATGTTCCGTGGCGAGGCAGACTACTGGTGGGAGTCTGTGAAACGTACTCAGCCAGCCCCACTCAGCATGTCTTGGGAGACATTTCAGAAACTGTTCAATGACAAGTACTTTTCTGAAAGTATTCGTCATATGAAGGAGGTAGAATTTATTAGACTGGAGCAGAATAACATGACGGTGTCCCAGTACGAGGCGAGGTTTGTAGAATTGTCCAGGTTTGCACCTCATTTGGTGGAAAATGAAGAACGTATGACGCGGATGTTTCTGAGAGGTTTGAAACCCGGCATACGGCAATATCTCATTTCTTATAAATTTTCTCTCTATTCAGATGTTGTCAATAAGACTCAATTATTAGAGCGAGTTAACGAGTACGATCAACCGAGGGACCACAACCAGGATCATACCGGTGACAGCAGTCATCAGAACAATGATAACCAGCGGAGAAAGAAAAATACAAACAAGAACGACAACCATTCTGGTGGTAATCGTGGCCATGAAAATAGAAGAAGCGAGTCGGGAGGATATTTTAAAAAGAGGAGATTCAACAATGACAATACGAAAACATCAGCACCAGTAGCATCTGGTTCCAAGAGAGGAGAACGACCACCGGTCATATGCTATAAATGCGAAAAAGAAGGACATATCAGTCCAAACTGCCCACAACAGTTTAAGGTATGTTATAATTGTGGAAAGGAAGGACATATCGCTCGAGATTGCACTGTAGCGAAACCAAGTCCAGCGGGGATGGTGACTCAAAAAGTTGTCCCAGAAAAGTCAAAGTCAACGGTTCCTGGAAGAGCGTTTGTCGTGACTTTTCAACATGCGAGGAACCCAAACGAGGTGATCACGGGTAAGCTAATCATAAATTCATGCGAAGTTTATACCTTACTAGATACCGGTGCTACCCATTCATTTATTTCTCCTGCTTGTGCTCAACGTTTAAACTTGACTCCGGAGAAGTTAGACTTTGATTTATCTGTGGAGACTCCGTTAGGAGAAACTTTCATTACATCCACCTTTTATAAATCTTTTGTGATGCAAGTTGGCACCATCACCTTACCTGTTGACCTTATCTCTTTAAAGATACTTATTTTTGATGTGATTTTAGGGATTGATTGGTTAACTACTCATCATGCCAAAATTGATTATTTTCGTAAGGTTGTTAGTTTTCATATTCCTAACCAATCTGTTGTGCGAATTCAAGCAACTAAGCCATTAAAATGAATCACTGTTATATCAAGCCATAAAGCCATTCGTTTATTAAAAAACGGATGTCAAGCTTTCTTAGCCCATGTTATGGATTTGAATAAAGACACGTCATATTTGAATAATATTACTGTTGTTATTGACTTTCCTGACGTATTTCCTGAAGAACTTCCCGATCTACCCCCGGAACGTGACGTTGAATTCTTTATTGACCTTGAACCTGGTACAAAGCCCATTTCTAAAACCCCATATCGAATGGCTCCTATTGAACTTCAGGAGTTAAAGGTCCAACTACAGGAGTTGTTGGACATCGGTTTCATTCGTCCTAGTACATCTCCTTGGGGTGCTCCTATTTTATTTCTAAAGAAGAAAGACGGGAGTATGCGACTTTGTATTGACTATCGGGAATTGAATCATGTCACTATTAAGAATAGGTATCCGCTACCTCGTATTGATGACCTGTTTGACCAGTTACAAGGAGCACAATTCTTTTCAAAGATCGATCTTTGTTCTGGATATCATCAGCTGAAGGTTAAAACTGAGGATATTCCGAAGACTGCCTTCAGAACTCGGTACAGGCATTATGAATTCCTAGTCATGTCTTTTGGATTGACTAATGCTCCTGCGACTTTCATGGATATGATGAATCGAGTATTTAAGGATTATTTAGATCAGTTCGTTGTTGTCTTTATTGATGACATCCTCATATATTCCAAAAGCCGTGAAGATCATGAGCACCATTTGAAGTTGGTACTCCAAAGACTGCGTGAAAATAAGTTATATGCTAAGTTGAAGAAATGCGAGTTCTGGCTTGAGAAAGTAGCATTCCTTGGGCACGTGGTGTCAAAACATGGAGTATCTGTTGACCCGGCGAAGATTGAAGCAATACAAAGTTGGGAGCAACCAAAGACGGTGACCGAGGTACGTAGCTTTCTAGGCTTAGCTGGTTATTATCGGAGATTCGTTGAAGGGTTTTCTCGAATCGCTACCCCGTTAACTCAGCTGACTCGAAAAGATATCAAATTCGTATGGAGCGAGGAATGCGAGAAGTGTTTTCAAGAGCTTAAGAGGAGACTAATTTCGACACCTGTTTTGACCATACCATCTGGTTCGGATGGATTTGTTATCTACAACGATGCTTCAGGCAAAGGGCTAGGATGTGTTCTCATGCAACGTGGGAAAGTTATAGCCTATGCCTCGCGACAACTTAAAGAATATGAGAGGAATTATCCTACTCATGATCTAGAGTTGGCAGCAGTCGTTTTCGCGCTAAAGATTTGGAGGCACTATCTATATAGGGAGAAAGTGGAGATTTATTCAGACCATAAAAGTCTCAAATATTTCTTCACCCAAAAAGAACTCAACATACGACAACGACGTTGGCTCGAGCTGTTGAAAGATTACGACCACACTATTCAATATCATCCTGGAAAAGCAAACGTGGTAGCTGACGCGTTGAGTAGAAGATCATATGCAGGAACAAGTGCGATGATGTCAAGTATACGCGTAGAACCAACTTTAATCGATAAAGTAAAAGTTGCTCAAGACACAGACCCGGAGCTGATGCGTATGAAGAAGAAAGTGCAAGAAGGTGCTATTCCAGAAGCAAGAATCGATGAAGAAGGAATACTTCGAGTCCACTCCAGACTTTGTGTTCCTAACGATTCTGATTTGAAGTACAAGATCATGATGGAGGCACACAATACACCATTTGCAATCCATCCTGGAAGTACCAAAACGTATCGTGATCTTCGATATACATTTTGGTGGAACAATATGAAGAGAGAGATTGTAAAGTTTATCTCGAGGCATTTAACTTATCAACGTATAAAGGCGGAGCATCAAGTGCCGAAGGGTCCATTTCAACCACTTGAGATTCTGAAATGGAAGTGGGAACACGTTACCATGGATTTCGTTATGGGTCTTCCCACGGTTTCTCAAGGCATAAATGCTATTTGGGTTATTGTTGATAGATTAACCAAATCTGCTCATTTCTTGCCGATACGGGAGACTTATTCCCTTGAACGTCTATATACGTAGATGAGATTGTGAGACTGCATGGCATGCCAGTATCCATAGTTTCGGATCGTGACCCAAGATTCACTTCAAGATTTTGGGTTAGCTTGCAAATAGCTATGGGCACAGATTTACGGTTCACTTCGACATACCATCCTCAAATGGACGGGCAATCGGAGATGACTATTCAAACTCTTGAAGATCTATTAAGACTTTGTGTCCTAGATTTCAAAGGGAGTTGGGATAAGTACCTACCATTGGTGGAATTCTCCTATAATAACAGTTATCAGGCAAGTATAGGTGTGGCTCCATTTGAAGCATTGTATGGACGAAAGTGTCGCTCTCCAATATGTTGGGATGAGGTGGGAGAAGCAACGTTGTTGGGACCCGAGTTGGTACGTATGACTATAGAAAAGATCTAAACGATTCGACAAAGTATATAAACGGCACATGATCGACAAAACAGTTATGCGGATCTTCATCGAAAGGACATGTAATTTGATATTAGGGATCATGTATTGTTGCGTGTGGCTCCATGGAAAGGAGTTACAAGATTTGGAAAGAGAGGAAAGCTCAATTAACGATTTATTGGTCTATTTCAGATTCTTGACCGAGTAGAAAATGTGGCCTATAGACTCGCGTTAACTCCAAGTATGTCTCGTGTTCATAATATTTTTCATATATATGTGCTACGTAAATATGTGAAAGACCCAAACCACGTTATTGAGTTAGAAACGGACAAGATAGCCGAAGACTTAACGTACGAAGAGGTACCTGTCAAGATCTTGGATAGGAAGGAGCATGTCCTACGCACGAAGGTTATACCACAAGTTAAAGTTTTGTGGATAAACCATGCTATTGAGAAAATGACCTGGGAGTTGGAAACAGAAATGAAAGCGAGATACCCTCATCTTTTCGAAACACCAGGTACGTACGTCAATTTTGAGGATGAAATTTCATAAGGAGGGGAGGTTGTAAGACCCCAAATTATTAATATATGAAATTTAATTTCCTCTATTTATTATTTTGAAATAGTAAGGGTTGATTTGATTAATGTGGTTAGTTATAGGTAAATTGCGCAAATATTTCAAATAAGCAAGTGGTTATAAAATATTCATTGTTGTCGGGGAATATTCGTTTGGTCGTGGAATATTCTTGCTGTCGGGGAATATTCGTACGACGGCGCAGTCTTTTGTGGGCTCCATAATGGAAAGCGATTGGATGAAGAAAACGACAAGTATAAGTTATTTATAAATAACGGCGTAGTTGTTACCGTTAATACTGTTGGAATACCCAGTGGTTAAAACACAGTAATACGCGTTGTTGCACAGTAGCACACGGTATTGCACCAATTATTGATTCTTATGTAAGAAGGCACTACTCAATAATTGTTATAGTAATTACTGTTCAGCATTTTATTTTATTGATTCAATAATTGCTACGTTGATATTTTATATTACTGTTGTTTCAATAATTGTCACTACAAAGTATTTTCCATTTTCGGAGCAATAATTCATACTATCTGAATAATATTATTAGATAACATTATTGGCAATGTCTAGAAAGTTCTGTCTAAGGAGAGGTTTGGTCACCTAATTGCGCGCCAGTATGTAGAAATCCTTATTGAAAAGCCCCCTCTTTCCTGGGAACGGTCTGGTTGCCAGTACTGTGATTCTGTAATATTATTTATGAATAATTAATTATTGATTTTTATGATGAGGAAAATATTCATTTTATGTAGATATAGATGGAGAAAATTTTTTAAAGTGACAATTGTTGAAAATCGATATTTTATCTTTTCTGATAAAATAATATTTTATTATATTATTATAATATAATAATGATGATATTTTTATAATGAATGAGGGATATATGAGTATATGAGGAGGAAGAGTATTTTTGTTGCAAAAATTGTTTAAAACATGTTAAACATGTCTGTGGGCCCATTTCTTGACTGAAATTTGATTATAGCTTGTAAAATCGTCCGTTTATGGATTTCGGTCAATTTCTCTTTGGAATTTGGAAAAACTTTCTTCTGCAAAGTTGTAGAGAATTGAATTTCTTATAAAAAAATCGCGAGATTCGAATTTTCTGATAAAAGGACTATTTATTATGAATTATTGAAGTTCCGAAATAATTGATTTTTAAAAGTTTTAATTATTTTTAATAATAAAAACGTTTTTTATATGTTATGAGCCTCATTAATCACATGCTAAGTTGCTGAATTCAGAAGTCTAAGGTTGGCGTAGAAAATTTTATTTATATATTAATATTTTATTAAATTTTCTGATTTGGTGTTTTAAGCATTTTCCTATAAATAGGGTGCTTGGGTTAGAAATGAAAATCACACTAGAAACAAAAGATTTCTCTCTCTCTTTCTCTCTCGTTATATTGAGCGTATTCTTGTGAGTATTTTAATACTTTGAGTGTTGCTATACGGTGCAAGTTCAAATCATAGCCTATATCCGGTGTTTCAACTAGAAGTACTGTCTTTACAAGGTAAGGGATGTTAATTTATTCGTAAATGATATTATTTCTTCAATATCATTATGCCAAAATATTAGTTAGAACTTTTTATCAAATTTGGAACTTTTTCATGTCGGGGTTACTATTCATGAGTTACTATTCATGAGTTACTATTCACGAGTTACTATTTACCGAAAAATGGAATTTTCTTCTTTTCTTCCAAAATATCTATTATGGATACTAGCTTTGATTGTATCCATGTTTTGATCATTCTTGAGTTTTACTCCACTATGATTATTTATGAGGTATTTTTGGACATGAAATAGCTGAAATATGAATCCTTAATATTTATTCTTTTGTTTCACTGGATTCGTTTTCTTTAAAATATATTTTTCATCATCCTCAGTCCTAAATGATTTTTGATGAATATCTTTGGCCTGTAGTGCAAAGATGAATGATTTGTGATGAATATCTTTGGCCCGTAGTGCAAAGATGAACAGGTGTTTAGATAAACATGACCAACTGATGAATATCTTTGGCTTGTAGTGCAAAGATGAATATTGATTGATGTTAGAGGGATAAAATATTGATGATGGACTTTTAAATTCATAGATAATAGTATATTTCATTCTCTACGTAACTTTTCTATGAATTATTATTTTCCGCTGCGAATATTGATTTAAAACTTGTTGTTTATTGTATTCTATTAGATTTTTTCTTGTTGAAGACTAACGATAATTTGTTCTGTATTATCTTAGTCATAATGTTCTTTACTGGGCTAGTTGAGCTCACCCTTTTCCTTTTTGTTCCATTTTTCTCAAGAGGCGAGAATGTAGCGAGTACTAGTCGGGGTATGGAATGATGGTTCTAGAAGTTATTTTAGTAGTCCTCACCATTTTTGTGAAAATAATATATCAATAATTGTAATGAAGACTTATTTGAGTGTGGATATTGTCTAGATGACAATATTTGTATTTAAACTCACATTCTTATTTTGTAATAATAAGGTTGTAGTTGTATCTGTACCATGTATTTTGACGACTTAGAATGGGTGTTGTATACCTATTTTGGGGGCGTCACAGTTGGTATCAGAGCTTAGGGATATGATCTCTGGCGGAGATTGGGAAATAGAACTAAGAGGGGAGAGACGAGTAAATCCTTCACTAGTGTGTCCTACTTAAGCTTATTTGTTGGTCGGTTATAATATAGGGATATTATTTGATATGTTAATTTGTTAAATTAACCCTTGTTTTATGGCAGTATTGAGAATGTCGACTGAGAATGTTAACAGTGGAGTAAATAAAACCGTGGAAACGCCTGTACTCACCAACGAGGTGAATGTGCAACAGGCTGGCAATGTTTCTCCTATGAAGAACACCAATGAGCAGATGATGAACGATAGGATGTTTAGAAGCTTTTTGCAATTCATGCAAAACCAGACGAGGGAGACTCGTGTTCAAAATACAGGAGGAAATGATAGCAATTCACGGTTTATCACAGCCAAGCAGTTCAAAGAATTGGGACCACCAGAATTTAAGAGAAAGTCGGATCCGATCATGGCGAAAACGTGAGTCAAGCAAATTACCAAGATATTCGATGTCTTGGGATGCACGGAGGATTAGAAGGTTCCATTCGCCACCTTTATGTTCCGTGGCGAGGCAGACTACTGGTGGGAGTCTGTGAAACGTACTCAGCCAGCCCCACTCAGCATGTCTTGGGAGACATTTCAGAAACTGTTCAATGACAAGTACTTTCCTGAAAGTATTCGTCATATGAAGGAGGTAGAATTTATTAGACTGGAGCAGAATAACATGACGGTGTCCCAGTACGAGGCGAGGTTTGTAGAGTTGTCCAGGTTTGCACCTCATTTGGTGGAAAATGAAGAACGTATGACGCGGATGTTTCTGAGAGGTTTGAAACCCGGCATACGGCAATATCTCATTTCTTATAAATTTTCTCTCTATTCAGATGTTGTCAATAAGACTCAATTATTAGAGCGAGTTAACGAGTACGATCAACCGAGGGACCACAACCAGGATCATACCGGTGACAGCAGTCATCAGAACAATGATAACCAGCGGAGAAAGAAAAATACAAACAAGAACGACAACCATTCTGGTGGTAATCGTGGCCATGAAAATAGAAAAAGCGAGTCGGGAGGATATTTTAAAAAGAGGAGATTTAACAATGACAATACGAAGACATCAGCACCAGCAGCAACTTGTTCCAAGAGAGGAGAACGACCACCGGTCATATGCTATAAATGCGAAAAAGAAGGACATATCAGTCCAAACTGCCCACAACAGTTTAAGGTATGTTATAATTGTGGAAAGGAAGGACATATCGCTCGAGATTGCACTGTAGCGAAACCAAGTCCAGCGGGGATGGTGACTCAAAAAGCTGTCCCAGAAAAGTCAAAGTCAACGGTTCCTGGAAGAGCGTTTGTCGTGACTTTTCAACATGCGAGGAACCCAAACGAGGTGATCACGGGTAAGCTAATCATAAATTCATGCGAAGTTTATACCTTACTAGATACCGGTGCTACCCATTCATTTATTTCTCCTGCTTGTGCTCAACGTTTAAACTTGACTCCGGAGAAGTTAGACTTTGATTTATCTGTGGAGACTCCGTTAGGAGAAACTTTCATTACATCCACCTTTTATAAATCTTCTGTGATGCAAGTTGGCACCATCACCTTACCTGTTGACCTTATCTCTTTAAAGATACTTATTTTTGATGTGATTTTAGGGATTGATTGGTTAACTACTCATCATGCCAAAATTGATTATTTTCGTAAGGTTGTTAGTTTTCATATTCCTGACCAATCTGTTGTGCGAATTCAAGCAACTAAGCCATTAAAATGAATCACTGTTATATCAAGCCATAAAGCCATTCGTTTATTAAAAAACGGATGTCAAGCTTTCTTAGCCCATGTTATGGATTTGAATAAAGACACGTCATATTTGAATAATATTCCTGTTGTTATTGACTTTCCTGACGTATTTCCTGAAGAACTTCCCGGTCTACCCCCGGAACGTGACGTTGAATTCTTTATTGACCTTGAACCTGGTACAAAGACCATTTTTAAAACCCCATATCGAATGGCTCCTATTAAACTTCAGGAGTTAAAGGTCCAACTACAGGAGTTATTGGACATCGGTTTTATTCGTCCTAGTACATCTCGTTGGGGTGCTCCTGTTTTATTTGTAAAGAGGAAAGACGGGAGTATGCGACTTTGTATTGACTATCGGGAATTGAATCATGTCACTATTAAGAATAGGTATCTGCTACCTCGTATTGATGACCTGTTTGACCAGTTACAAGGAGCACAATTCTTTTCAAAGATCGATCTTTGTTCTGGATATCATCAGCTGAAGGTTAAAACTGAGGATATTCCGAAGAGTGCCTTCAGAACTCGGTACAGGCATTATGAATTCCTAGTCATGTCTTTTGGATTGACTAATGCTCCTGCGGCTTTCATGGATATGATGAATCGAGTATTTAAGGATTATTTAGATCAGTTCGTTGTTGTCTTTATTGATGACATCCTCATATATTCCAAAAGCCGTGAAGATCATGAGCACCATTTGAAGTTGGTACTCCAAAGACTGCGTGAAAATAAGTTATATGCTAAGTTGAAGAAATGCGAGTTCTGGCTTGAGAAAGTAGCATTCCTTGGGCACGTGGTGTCAAAACATGGAGTATCTGTTGACCCGGCGAAGATTGAAGCAATACAAAGTTGGGAGCAACCAAAGACGGTGACCGAGGTACGTAGCTTTCTGGGCTTAGCTGGTTATTATCGGAGATTCATCGAAGGGTTTTCTCAAATCGCTACCCCGTTAACTCAGCTGACTCGAAAAGATATCAAATTCGTATGGAGCGAGGAATACAAGAAGAGTTTTCAAGAGCTTAAGAGGAGACTAATTTCGACACCTGTTTTGACCATACCATCTGGTTCGGATGGATTTGTTATCTACAACGATGCTTCAGGCAAAGGGCTAGGATGTGTTCTCATGCAACGTGGGAAAGTTATAGCCTATGCCTCGCGACAACTTAAAGAATATGAGAGGAATTATCCTACTCATGATCTAGAGTTGGCAGCAGTCGTTTTCGCGCTAAAGATCTGGAGGCACTATCTATATGGGGAGAAAGTGGAGATTCATTCAGACCATAAAAGTCTCAAATATTTCTTCACCCAAAAAGAACTCAACATGCGGCAACGACGTTGGCTCGAGCTGTTGAAAGATTACGACCACACTATTCAATATCATCCTGGAAATGCAAACGTGGTAGCTGATGCGTTGAGTAGAAGATCATATGCAGGAACGAGTGCGATGATGTCAAGTATACGCGTAGAACCAACTTTAATCGATAAAGTTAAAGTTGCTTAAGACACAGACCCGGAGCTGATGCGTATGAAGAAGAAAGTGCAAGAAGGTGCTATTCCAGAAGCAAGAATCGATGAAGAAGGAATACTTCGAGTCCACTCCAGACTTTGTGTTCCTAACGATTCTGATTTGAAGTACAAGATCATGATGGAGGAACACAATACACCATTTGCAATCCATCCTGGAAGTACCAAAATGTATCGTGATCTTCGACATACATTTTGGTGGAACAATATGAAGAGAGAGATTGCAAAGTTTATCTCGAGGTGTTTAACTTATCAACGTGTAAAGGCGGAGCATCAAGCGCCAAAGGGTCCATTTCAACCACTTGAGATTCCGAAATGGAAGTGGGAACACATTACCATGGATTTCGTTATGGGTCTTCCCACGGTTTCTTAAGGCATAAATGCTATTTGGGTTATTATTGATAGATTAACCAAGTCTGCTCATTTCTTGCCGATACGGGAGACTTATTCCCTTGAACGTCTATATACGTAGATGAGATTGTGAGACTGCATGGCATGCCAGTATCCATAGTTTCGGATCGTGACCCAAGATTCACTTCAAGATTTTGGGTTAGCATGCAAAAAGCTATGGGCACGGATTTACGGTTCAGTTCGGCATACCATCCTCAAACGGACGGGCAATCGGAGATGACTATTCAAACTCTTGAAGATCTATTAAGACTTTGTGTCCTAGATTTTAAAGGGAGTTGGGATAAGTCCCTACCATTGGTGGAATTCTCCTATATTAACAGTTATCAGGCAAGTATAGGTGTGTCTCCATTTGAAGTATTATATGGACGAAAGTGTCGCTCTCCAATATGTTGGGATGAGGTGGGAGAAGCAATGTTGTTGGGACCCGAGTTGGTACGTATGACTATGGAAAAGATCCAAACGATTCGACAACGTATACAAACGGCACAGGATCGACAAAACAGTTATGCGGATGTTCATCGAAAGGACATGGAATTTGACATTGGGTATCATGTATTGTTGCGTGTGGCTCCATGGAAAGGACTTACAAGATTTGGAAAGAGAGGAAAGTTTAATCCATGATTTATTGGTCTATTTCAAATTCTTGACCGAGTAGGAAATGTGGCCTATAGACTCGCGTTAACTCCAAGTATGTCTCATGTTCATAATATTTTTCATATATATGTGCTACGTAAATATGTGAAAGACCCAAACCACGTTATTGAGTTAGAACCGGACGAGATAGCCGAAGACTTAACTTACGAAGAGGTACCTGTCAAGATCTTGGATAGGAAGGAGCATGTCCTACGCACGAAGGTTATACCACAAGTTAAAGTTTTGTGGATAAACCATGCTATTGAGGAAATGACCTGGGAGTTGGAAACAGAAATGAAAGCGAGATATCCTCATCTTTTCAAAACACCAGGTACGTACATTTCATAAGGAGGGGAGGTTGTAAGACCCCAAATTATTAATAAATGAAATTTAATTTCTTCTATTTATTATTTTGAAATAGTAAGGGTTGATTTGATTAATGTGGTTAGTTATGGGTAAATTGCACAAATATTTCAAATAAGCAAGTGGTTATAAAATATTCATTGTTGTCGGGGAATATTCGTTTGGTCGTGGAATATTCTTGCTGTCGGGGAATATTCGTACGACGACGCAGTCTTTTGTGGGCCCCATAATGGAAAGTGATTGGATGAAGAAAACGACAAGTATAAGTTATTTATAAATAACGGCGTAGTTGTTACCGTTAATACTGTTGGAATACCCAGTGGTTAAAATACAGTAATACGCGTTGTTGCACAGTAGCACACGGTATTGCACCAATTATTGATTCTTATGTAAGAAGGCACTACTCAATAATTGTTATAGTAATTACTGTTCAGTATTTTATTTTATTGATTCAATAATTGCTACGTTGATATTTTATATTACTGTTGTTTCAATAATTGTCACTACACAGTATTTTCCATTTTCGGAGCAATAATTCATACTATCTGAATAATATTATTAGATAACATTATTGGCAATGTCTAGAAAGTTCTGTCTAAGGAGAGGTTTGGTCACCTAATTGCGCGCCAGTATGTAGAAATCCTTATTGAAAAGCCCCCTCTTTCCTGGGAACGGTCTGGTTGCCAGTACTGTGATTCTGTAATATTATTTATGAATAATTAATTATTGATTTTTATGATGAGGAAAATATTCATTTTATGTAGATATAGATGGAGAAAATTTTTTAAAGTGACAATTGTTGAAAATCGATATTTTATCTTTTCTGATAAAATAATATTTTATTATATTATTATAATATAATAATGATGATATTTTTACAATGAATGAGGGATATATGAGTATATGAGGAGGAAGAGAATTTTTGTTGCAAAAGTTGTTTAAAACATGTTAAACATGTCTGTGGGCCCATTTCTTGACTGAAATTTGATTATAGCTTGTAAAATCGTCCGTTTAAAGATTTCGGTCAATTTCTCTTTAGAATTTGGAAAAACTTTCTTCTGCAAAGTTGTAGAGAATTGAATTTCCTATAACAAATTGCGAGATTCAAATTTTCTGATAAAAGGACTATTTATTATGAATTATTGAAGTTCCGAAATAATTGATTTTTGAAAGTTTTAATTATTTTTAATAATAAAAACGTTTTTTATATGTTATGAGCCTCATTAATCACATGCTAAGTTGCTGAATTCAGAAGTCTAAGGTTGGCGTAGAAAATTTTATTTATATATTAATATTTTATTAAATTTTCTGCTTTGGTGTTTTAAGCATTTTCCTATAAATAGGGTACTTGGGTTAGAATTGAAAATCACACTAGAAACTAAAGATTTCTCTCTCTCTTTCTCTCTCACTATATTGAGCGCTCTTGTGAGTATTTTAATACTTTGAGTGTTGCTATACGGTGCAAGTTCAAGTCATAGCCTAAATCCGGTGTTTCAACTAGAAGTACCGTCTTTACAAGGTAAGGGATGTTAATTTATTCGTAAATGATATTATTTCTTCAATATCATTATGCCAAAATATTGGTTGGAACTTTTTATCAAATTTGAAAATTTTTCATGTCGGGGTTACTATTCATGAGTTACTATTCACGAGTTACTATTCACGAGTTACTATTTATCGAAAAATGAAATTTTCTTCTTTTCGTCCAAAATATCTATTATGGATTCTAGCATTGATTGTATCCATGTTTTGATCATTCTTGAATTTTACTCCACTATGATTATTTATGAGGTATTTTTGGACATGAAATAGCTGAAATATGAATCCTTAATATTTATTCTTTTGTTTCACTGGATTCGTTTTCTTTAAAATATATTTTTCATCATCTTCAGTCCTAAATGATTTCTGTTGAATATCTTTGGCCTGTAGTGAAAAGATGAATGATTTCTGATGAATATCTTTGGCCCGTTGTGCAAAGATGAACAGGTGTTTAGATGAACATGACCAACTGATAAATATCTTTGACTTGTAGTGCAAAGATGAATATTGATTGATGTTACATGGATAAAATATTGATGATGGACTTTTAAATTAATAGATAATAGTAGATTTTATTCTCTACGTAACTCTTCTATGAATTATTATTTTCCGCTGCGAATATTGATTTAAAACTTGTTGTCTATTGTATTCTATTAGATTTTTTCCTGTTGAAGACTAACGATAATTTGTTCTGTATTATCTTAGTCATAATGTTCTTTACTGGGCTAGTTGAGCTCACCCTTTTCTTTTTTGTTCCATTTTTCTCAGGAGGCGAGAATGTAGCGAGTACTAGTCGGGGTATGGAATGATGGTTCTAGAAGTTATTTTAGTAGTCCTTACCATTTTTGTGAAATAATATATCAATAATTGTGATGAGGAGTTATTTGAGTGTGGATATTGTCTAGATGACAATATTTGTATTTAAACTCACATTCTTATTTTGTAATAATAAGGTTGTAGTTGTATCTGTACCATGTATTTTGACGACTCAAAATGGGTGTTGTATACCTATTTTGGGGGCGTCACAACTGGCATGCCATGCAATCTCACAATCTCATTCTCGTACATACTAGCAAGACGTTCAAGGGAATAAGTCTCACATATAGGTAAGAAATGAGCAGACTTGGTTAATCTATCAACAATGACCCAAATCGCATCTATGCCTTGAGAAATCTTGGGAAGACCCGTAACAAAATCCATAGTAATGTGTTCCCGCTTCCATTTCGAAATCTCAAGTGGTTTCAATGGACCCTTTGGTACTTGATGCTCCGCTTTTACACGTTGACAAGTTCAATACCTCGAGATAAACTCCGCGATCTCTCTTTTCATATTGCTCCACCAAAATGTAGTTGAAGATCATGATACATTTTGGTACTCCCAGGATGGATTGCAAACGGTGTGTTGTGTGCCTCCATCATGATTCTATGCTTCAAGTCAAAATCGTTAGGAACACAAAGTCTGGGGTTGACTCGAAGTATTCCTTCTTCATCGATTCTTGCTTCTGGAATAGCACCTTCTTGCACTTTCTTCTTCATACGCATCAGCTCCATGTCAGTAGCTTGAGCAGCTTTAACTTTATCGATTAAAGTCGGTTCTACTCGTGTATTTGATATCATCATATGGGTACTTGGAGCCTTCATCTCTATCTCCATCCTTTGCAAATCATATAAAATGGGCCTTTCTGTTAACAACATTGCACTCGCATCTGCATATGATCTTCTACTCAATGCGTCAGCTACTACGTTCACTTTTCCAGGATGATATTAGATGGTATGATCGTAATCTTTCAACATCTCGAGCCAACGTCGTTGCCGTATGTTGAGTTCCTTTTGGGTGAAGAAATATTTGAGGCTTTTACGATCTGTATAGATCTCCACTTTCTCCCCATACAGGTAGTGTCTCCAGATCTTCAACGCGAAAACGACTGCTGCCAACTCCAAATCATGAGTAGGATAATTCCTTTCATATTCTTTAAGTTGTCGCGAGGCATAGGCTATGACTTTTCCATGTTGCATGAGAACACATCCTAACCCTTTGCCTGAAGCATCGCTGTAGATAACAAATCCATCCGAACCAGATGGTATTGTCAGAACAGGTGCCGAAATGAGTTTCCTCTTGAGTTCTTGAAAACTCTTCTCACAATCCTCGCTCCAACCGAATTTTGTATCCTTCCGAGTTAGCTGAGTTAACGGAGTAGCGATTCTAGAAAATCCTTCCACAAATCTCCGATAATAACCAGCTAAGCCCAGAAAGCTACGCACTTCGATCACCGACTTCGGTTGCTCCCAACTTTGTATTGCTTTAATCTTCATTGGGTCAACAGATACTCCATGTTTTGACACCACGTGCCCAAGGAATGCTGCTTCCTCAAGTTAGAACTCACATTTCTTTAGCTTGGCATATAGCTTGTTATCACGAAGCCTTTGCAGTACCAGCTTCAAATGGCGCTCATGATCTTCACGGCTTTTGGAATAGATGAGGATGTCATCAATAAAGATAACAATGAACTGATCTAAATATTCTTCGAACACACGGTTCATCATATCCATGAAAGCAGCATGAGAATTAGTCAATCCAAACGACATGACTAAGAATTTATAATGCCCGTACCGAGTTCTGAAAGCAGTCTTGGAATATCTTCAGTTTTAATCTTCAGCTGATGATATCCAGAACGAATATCGATCTTTGAAAAGAATTGTGCTCCTTGAAACTGGTCGAACAGTTCATCAATACGAGGTAGCGGATACCTATTCTCGATGGTGACATGGTTCAATTCTCGATAGTCAATACAAAGTCCCATACTCCTGTCTTTCTTCTTTACGAATAAAACAGGAGCACCCCAAGGAGACGTACTAGGACGAATGAAACCGATGTCTAATAATTCATGTAATTGGTCTTTTAACTCCTGAAGTTCAATAGGAGCCATTCGATAAGGGGTTTTAGAAATGGGCTTTGTATCGGGTTCAAGGTCAATAAAGAATTCAACTTCACGTTCTAGGGGTAGACCAGGAAGTTCTTTAGGAAATACAACAGAAATATTATTCAAATCTGACGTGTTTTTGTTCAAGTCCATAACATGGGCTAAGAAAGCTTGACATCCGTTTTTCAATAAACGAATGGCTTTATGGCTTTGATATAACAGCGATTGATTTTAATGGTTTGGTTGCTTGAATTCGCATAACAGGTTGGTTAGGAATATGAAAACTAACAACCTTATGAAAATAATCAATTTTTGCATGATGAGTAGTTAATCAATCAATTCCTAAAATCACATCAAAAGCAAGTATCTTTAAAGAGATAAGGTCAACAGGTAATGTGATTATGCTAAATTGGATTAAGCAAGATTTATAAACTGTAGATGTAATGAAAGTTTTTCCTAACGGAGTCTCCACAGATAGGTCAAAGTCTAATTTCTCCGGAGTCAAGTTTAAACGTTGAGTACAAGAAGGAGAGATAAAAGAATAGGTAGAACCGGTATCTAGTAAAGTATAAACTTCGCAAGAATTTAAGATTAGCTTACCCGTGATCACCTCGTTCGGATTTCTCGCGTTTTGGCCAATCACGACAAACGCTCTTCTAGGAACTGCTGATTTCGACTTATCCGGGATAGCTTTTGGAGTCACCATCCCCGCTGAACTTGGTTTTACTATAGAATACTCTCGAGCTATATGACCCTCCTTTCCACAATTATAACATACCTTGGATTGTTGTGGACAGTTTGGGCTGATATGTCCCTCTTTCCCGCATTTGTAACAAACAACCGGTGCTCGTTCTCCTCCCCTAGAAACAGTTGATGTTTGTGCTGACGTTTACACGTTATCATTGTTGTACCTTCTCTTCTTAAAATCTCCTCCCGACTCGCCCCTTCTATTATCATGGCCGCGATTTCCACCAGAGTGGTTACCGCTTTTGTCCGAATGTTTTTCTCCCTGCTAGTTTTCATTTGTCCGATGACCGCTGCCACCGGTATTACCTTGGTTGTGTTCCCTCGGTTGAATATACTCATTATCTCGCTCTAATAATTGAGCCATGTTTACAATATCTGAATATAAAAAAAATTTATGAATGATAAGATATTGCCGAATCTCAGGTTTTAAACCTATCAAAAGCATCCTTGTCATTCGTTCCTCATTCTCGACCAAATGAGGTGCAAACCTGGATAACTCTGCAAACTTCGCCTCGTACTGGGACACCATCATGTTGTTTTGTTCCAGTCTAATAAACTCTACCTCCTTCATATGACGAATACTTTCAGGAAAGTACTTGTCATTAAACAGTTTCTGAAACGTTTTCCAGGACATGTTGAGTGCGTCAGGCTGGGTACGCTTCACAGACTCCCACCAGTAGTCTGCCTCACCGCGGAACATAAAGGTGGCGAATGGAACCTTCTGTTCCTCCGTGCATCCCAAGACATCGAATATCTTGGTAATTTGCTTGACCCACGTTTACGCCTTGATCGGATCCGGCTTTCCCTGAAAGTTTGGTGGTCCCAACTCTTTGAACTGCTTGGCCGTGACAAACCACGCCTTGTTATCATTTCCACCCGTATTCTGCACACGAGTCTCCCTCGTCTGATTTTGCATGAACTGCAAAAAGCTCCTAAACATTCTATCATTCATTGTTTGCTCCATAGTGTTGTTTACAAGAGGAATATTGCCTTCCTGTTGCACGTTCTCCTGGTTTGTGACTAAAGGTTGTTCCACAGTCTCATATACTCCATTGTTAACGTTCTCGACTGCCATTCTCAAATACTACCATAAAACAAGGGTTAATTAAACAAATTAACATATCACATAATATCCCTATATTATGACCAACCAACAAATAAGCTTAGGTAGGACACACTAGCGAATGATTTACTCGTCTCTCCCCTTCTAGTTCTATTCCCCGATCTCCGCTAGAGACCATATCCCTAAGCTCTGATACCAACTGTGACGCCCCCAAAATAGGTATACATCACCCATTCTGAGTCGTCAAATACATGGTACAGAAACAAAATACAACTTCATTAAAACACTTGTCGTGCAAAATACGACAACACAATACTGTGAGTTTAAATACAAATATTATCTTCTAGATAATATCCACACTCAAATAAGTCATCATTACAATTATTGAAACACTATTTTATAGAATAGTGAGGACTGCTCACACAACTGACTAGAAACATCACTCCACACCCCGAATAGTTCTCGCTATATTCTCACCTCCTGAGAAAAATGGAACAAAAAGAAAAATTGTGAGCTCAACTAGCCCAGTAAAGAATATTATGACTAAGATAATATACAACAACTTATCATTATTCTTCAACAGGGAAAAAATCTGATAAAATATAATAGACAACAAGTTTTAGATCAACAACTGCAGCGAAAATAGCAAACCATTAGAAGAGTCAAGTAGAGAATGAATTCTACTATCTTCTAAGATTTAAAAGCCCATCAACGCTATTTTATCCCTGTAACATCAATCAATATACATCTTGAATCAAATATTCATCTTTGCACTACAGGCCAAAGATATTCATTTGTATCACTAGTCGGTCATGTTCATCTCAACACCTGTTCATCTTTGCACTACGAGCTAAAGATATTCATCAATTAATCATTCATCTTTGCACTACAGGCCAAAGATATTCAGTAACATCATTATTTAAGACTGAGGATGATGAAAAATATTTTAAAGAAAACGAATCTAGTGAGACAGAAGGACAAATATTAGGGATTCGTATTACAGTTTATCCAAGTGTAATAATACTCCATAACAACCAATTGTGAAGTAGAATTCAAAAATAAAGATCAAAACATGGATACAATCAAAGATAGTAACCATAATAGTCATCTTGGATAAAAAGGAAAAATTTTATTTTTCGGTGAATAGTGCCGTATTCGTGAATAGTGTCGTATACGTGAATAGTGCCATATACGTGAATAGTAACCTCGACACAAAAAGTTCCAAATTTGATAAAAAAGTTCAGACCAATATTTCGGCATAATGATATTGAAAGAAATAATATCATTTACGAAAGAATAACATCCCTTACCTCAAGATAACAGTACTTCTGTTCGGAATATCGGTATAAGGCTGAAGGAAACTTGCACTGATAAATAAAAACTCACAAAGTATCTAAATACTCACAAAATACGCTCGATAATATAGAGAAAGAAATAGAGAAAGCTTATGTTTCTGGTGTGATTTTCAATTTTAACTTAGCCCTCTATTTATAGGAAAATGTTAGCACGTCGAAGCAGACTTGACCTGCAACTTGATGGCTTTACCTGCTACTATTCCCACCCACCACATTTGAATAAAAATTCCAGCACATTTCTCACCAAGCAAAAGTGGGGCCCACTCAATTCTAGAATTTTTCACCAAAATCATTTATAAGCCTAATTTCTGAATCAGTCACCTCTTAAAATTCATAACAAATTATACGTTCATTTTTAACGGTTCAAAATTTGTGGACATAAACTCAACTTATATATGTATAACATATCCAAAAATCACAACGATCCAACGGTCAGATTAAAAATTATAACTCACACAATATATCTAAAGAATAGTGATTTAATTTTTAATACCTCCATTCCGACAAAAACACCTCAACATTAATTCCTTCACATAAAATAAATATATTCATCAATTATATCCACATAAAATAAATATTTCCTTATCATATAAATTAATAATTAATTATTCACAAATAATATTACAGAATCACAATTTTGACAACCATGTCGTTCCTAAGAAAGAGGGGACTTTTCAATAAGGATTTCTCCATATTGGCTCGCAATTAGATGACCAAACCTCTCCTTAGACAGAAATTTCTAGACATTGCCAATAATACTATCTATTAATATTATTCAAATAATATGAATTATTGATATGATAATAGAAAATACTGTGCAGCGATAATTATTGAAACAACAATAATATAAAATATCAACGTAGCAATTATTGAATCAATAAAATAAAATATTAAACACTAATTACTGTAACAATTATTGAGTAGTGCCTTCTTACGTAATAATCAATAATTGGTGAAATACCGTGTGCTACTGTGTTTTAACCACTGGGTATTCCAACAGTATTAACGGTAACAACTACGCTATTATTTATAAACAAATTATACTTGTCGTTTTCTTCATCCATTCACTTTCCGTTATGGGGCCCACACAAGGCTGCGCCGTCGTAAGAATATTTCCCGATATCAAAAATATTTCACGACCAAACGAATATTCATTGATAAAAATGAATATTTTATAACCACTTGTTTATTTGAAATATTTGCGCATTTTACCCATAACTAACCACATTAATCAAATCAACCCTTACTATTTCAAAATAATAAATAGAGGAAATTTAATTTCATTTAATAATAAGTTGGGGTCTTACAATTTTTGATATAATATTCTCCACCAAGCAATATAATGTTGACAATTTGGATATTATTGAATTCTGGATAAATTAAATTGTTAAAGTCTTTAAACTTTATTATTTATCTCATGTGATTGATTCTTTATATCCTTGTCATTATCCTCATGCTTATATTGTGATGAAAGTCATCTTTGGCCGTAGTGCATAGATGGATTGTTGTTTATTGGTTTTACAATTGTATGCCTTTGGCCTGTAGTGCAAAGAAGAATTGTTGATTGATATCTTTGGCCTGTAGTGCAAAGATAACCTGTTGTTGAATATCTTTAGCCAATAGTGCAAAGATGACCTATTGTTGAATATCTTAGGCCTGTAAGTGAAAAGATGACCTGTTATTGAATATCTTTGGCCTGTAGTGCAAAGATGACCTGTTGTTGAATATCTTTGACCTGTAGTGCAAAGATGAACTGTTAATGAATATCTTTGGCCCGTAGTGAAAAGATAAATTTATTAGTATGATTATGAACAAGAACTGTGATTTGGTATAACCATGATATTTGATATTTCAGGTAAAGACAGGTGATGAAAATTATATTCGTCTTGGATGAGAAGAGGAATTTAGAACCACAATTATGATTATGAGTTATTCACATGATTGTGGATAGGAACTGTTGATTGATGTTACAGGGATAAAATATTATTGGTAGACTTTTAACGTGGAGAAGATAATAGACTTTATGGTCTATTTCACTCTTCTAATGGATTTCTCGTTCCGTTGCAACTATGGTTGAAAAGTTTTATCATCTACCATATGTTCTAAATCTCTGATTTATTACTGACGAAGGTTATTGATAATTTAATTATTTTTAGTCATGATCGATATTCTTTACTGGGCTAGTTGTGTTCACCCTTCTGCTTCACAATTCCTTTCAGGTAATAAAAGTGTAGCTGGGTTGAGCGGGGGTAACAGGGGAAGAGAACGGTGGTCTCTAGCTGTGGAGGTTCTCCCTAAACAGTATGAAAATAATTTTATTGAGAACTTTAGAATAGTGTGTTGTATTTTATACGTCATTTAGTAGTTATATTTAGTGAATCAAATAGGGTGAGGCGAATCCAATGTTTGAAGGGTGTTTTGCCACTACCATACAAGATGTCTAATGACATACAACTGATAAGTAGGTTTTATACCTACTTATCCGGTATCTATTACTTGAATTAGTTGCTTAAACCTATATTTCTTAGTTACTTTTCATACATTTTATGTTATTTTGTAGGCTATGACATAACATTGGCATGAAGAAGCAAGGAAAAGCAATTCGGGCATCTTTTGGACTAAAATATGCAAGTAAATATAAGAAGGGAATATTGCAGGGCTTTTAACACCAAGTGGGATGCATGTTCTTGGATTGGAACTTAGATTGTACTGTAGAGCTTCTTCTTAGCTTTCCAGAACATCTTGAATCATCCCAATCGGAGTTCGGATGCGAGAGTTATGGCCTTTTTTATCAACGAAGATCGAAGCTAAGAGTTCTCATGTTTGCAATTTACATAGCATCTGCTTCAAGCCCGATTTCCACCTTAATCCAATCTGAATCTATCAATTCTCAAAAAATCAAAGTTGTAGATCTCGTCGATATTTTCGATCTGATAGGTGGTGGGCCTCGTAACTCTTCTCGGATCAAACGTTATGGCCATTTTACCAAAGGACGTCAGAGCAGAAACAAGACCCCCGCTGTAAGACCCCAACTTTTATAAATAAAGATGAATTTTCTATAAATATCATTTCTGAATATTATGGAGTTAATTTGATATAATGTTATAGTTGTGGATAATATTTATAAATTTTGCAAAGTACGCAAGTTGTTATATAATATTCGATTGGTCGGAGAATATTCGTTTTAACAGGAAATATTCGTACAACGGCACAATTATTGGTGGACCCCACAACGAAATTATTGTCGGATTGAGAAAACGATAAAAATATTTTATTAAAAATAACGGCGGAAGTTTTACCATTGATACTGTTGAACTACTCGGTAGTAAAAGTACAGTAATACGTGTGGTTGCATAGTAGCACACGGTATTGATTATTAATGCTTATGTGAGAAGTCACTCAGTTTGATTCAATTATTGTCAGTTAATAATATGAATTATTCTTCTATTATTTTGTTGGAACATCCTGTCTGTGTGTTTTACACCGGACCTGGTTCCGTTTTTATTATTATTCTGTTGGAATATCCTGTCTGTGTGTTTTACATCAGACCTAGTTTCGTCTTGTTAGTATTCTGTTGGAACATCCTGTCTGTGTGTTTTACACTGGACCTGGTTCCATTATTTATTATTCTGTCGGAATATCATGTCTGTGCGTTTACGTCGGACCTGGTTCCATTATTAATTATTCTGTTGGAATAACCTGTCTGTGTGGTCTATCGCACGCCGGGTGATTTCTTTTGTTATTCCATTCTTTATTATACTCAGTTGGTTAAGTTTTGACTTCTATACTCCATGAAATTAGTGGAATATCCTTGATAATTGCGGTTCATCCAGTATCTTTTCATGAAAATATTCTTCTAAGTATTCTTGAATTTTACTCCACAAAGCAGTATCATGTTGACAATTTGGACGTTGTTAATTCTTGGATAAATTAATTCTTGAACTTGTTTTATTGAATTCTCATATCATTGTCATCATCCTCATGTTTATAAAATGTTGAAAGTCATCTGTGGCCTGTAGTGCATAGATGGACTTGGTATGATTATGACCAGGGATTATTCGGTATAATCATGACCGTAATGTTACAAATGATGTGGTAAAAGTCCTCATTGGCCCGTAGTGCATTGATTGACAGTTGTTGGCATGATCATGACCATTAATGAATACACGAATATCCTTGGCCGTAGTGCAGGGGTGATTCGATGATGTGGATTATTTTATTAAGCTGAGTCCCAGTGATCACAATGTTGAAAAACCTTTTAAATCATAAAAGATAGTAGAGTTTATTTTCTACTTGACTCTTTTAATGGATTGCTTGTTCCACTGCAGTTAAACTTGATGTCTATTATATTTTATCAGTTTAACATTGTTGAAGGCTAATGATAATTTATTCTGCATTATCTTAGTCATAATATTTCTTACTGGGCTAGTTGAGCTCACCCTTTCTTTCACAGTTCTCTTCAGGAAATGAGAACGTAGTTGGGGCAAGTCGGGGAACGGAGTGATGGTCCGAATGATAGTATTAGCTAGTAGTCCTCACTATTCTATGTAATGGTGTATTAATAAATGTAATGAGGACTCCTTTTGAGTATGAATACTCTCTAGAAGATAATATTTATATTCAAACTCACAGTTTATG